>CM076583.1:704213457-704640386 GCA_034641835.2 Pinus albicaulis | reverse complement strand
ACCTTCGTTGTGAACGAGGCTATCCACTCTGCCACCACTAGAGTGAGCCACACAAACCAGCAGTTGTACAAGCCTTGAATGGCTTCCTTTGTCGTCACCCTTCTCCTTATCGCCCAGTTGCATGCCTTAGGTTGCCCTGCCAGCCTTGCCACGCATGTGGAAGGTGGTGGGCATGTACTTCGAGGCCTCTCCCATTATGATTGATGGGAGGGTCATAGATTTGATACGCACCCCAATCAGGGGTGAATTACAATATTTTAATCATAAACTGATTCCACATATCAACAATAAATTAGCAAAAATTGATTATATATGTTTTTTTATTCTAATTAGGATTTGTAACTAATATATAAAATGGTTTTTTTTTTGTTCAAATCACACAATACAATTTATAATGAGATTGTGATTTCTAGTTATTTAAAATACACTTTTAAATGCATAAATAAATTTAGGCTCTAAAAAACCTTGAAACACCCTATTAAACAACTTATATTTATGATTTTTAAAATTTTGAAAAAATAACCCAACGAAACGAAAAAAGTCATTTTGCATATATTTCATCTATAAACTACTAGTGAGACCTCATTTTACTTGTATCTTCAAAAAAAATATAAATAAATTAACATTGGAAGTCACCCATTCAATCAATTTCAAGTCCTTCACATAATTCAGAGAGCTGCAGTGAAATTTTCCAGCTTCTAAGTTTGTTGCTTTTAACTTACATGGGATAACCTCATAAAGGGGATTTCAAGGTCAGGGTATGTGATGTAGAAGAAAATCATATCTTTGGCGACTTCAGATAAATTATAGAATGGGTGCAGGGTCGGAATTCAATGGCTCTCCCTCCCTACATCATTGGCAGCAACAAATTTGGGCTTTGAAGGATTCCTTTCGACACATCATGTTGTAATCCTTCGCGGTTAATTGTATATGGTTGCATATAGTTATAGATTAGTTGCATATAAGATTAGTTTCTTTTCGGTTATGAAAACCCAACAGAATTCTCCAAGTATAAATGTAACACCTTTGTTATTAATAATCGATGGAAATACGCAGCATTTTGAAGTGTTGAATTCTCCAGTCTCTCTCTCTCTAACAGCGGTATCAAAGCGAGGCTAAGAGGTGTCATGTGATATTATAACTGCGTGTGGAAGCAACGAATTCTCCAAAACCATTTTATGCAACCCTGCACGAATTGTGGCAGGGACACCCTTTGTAGCATTGGAGATCGGAGGCTAACAGAGAGATTAGACCCCTTCTACAGTCTCTTTGTACAGCGGATCTCTTTCGGGTGGTCGGCAGAGTCTTGTTGGTGTATTTGTTGTGGCAGTAGCAGCGACACCCTTTTGCAATGAATCTCTACTGAGGTAGGAAAATCCTTTATTTTTGCAGTCTGGTCTGGGCAGAGAAGTCCACGGGCCAGTTTTGACATCGTTTTTTTGGAGGACCAGCATCACCTGCCAGATTCTTTTTTGACGGCGATGTTGTGGCATAGCATCAAACCCAGTGTGGAGTGATTTCCAGCGTCGGTTTTGGATTAGTAAGTTTTAAAAAAAACTCAGTTTTTTAAGAAATTTGTGGTTGAAACAAAAAAAAATTATCAAATAAAAATCCGCTGCAGCGTCGGTTTTGGATCAGTAAGTTCAAAAAAAAAACTCATTTTTTAAGAAATTTGTGGTTGAAACAGAGTTTTTTTATTAAAGAAAAATGTGTTGCAAGTTAAAACTGAGTTTTTTTTTTAACAATTTAATGTCAGGAGGTGGTTAAAAACAAAGTTTTTTTAAAGGAATTGTGTGGTAATGGTATAGACCATTTTTTTTGGAAAGGAAAATTACCAGGTTTGGTTTAGGAAAGTGAAAAATACTCTTATCTTTAATGATTTATGGGATGGAGTCTATGAAGGAGAAGGAGAGAATGCACAAGAGCAGCTTGATAAGCGGAAATAGCTGGCAATCTAGAAAAGTAAGGATAAGAAGGTCTTTGCATTAATCTCCACACGTCCCGAGCTAAAGGCGAAGATAACATTATTCATTTAAAATAGCTGGCAATCTAGAAAAGTAAGGATAAGAAGGTCTTTGCATTAATCTCCACTTCAGTCTTAGAAGAGGTAAGAAGATACATTACTCAGAGTAAAATAGCTTATGATGCCATAACTAAAAGAGTTTTATGAGTCACATTCTAAATTGGAGATAATACAGTTATTGTTGAAGTTATTTAACCTAGAAATGAGCGATAATGATCCTCTAAAACTTGCCTTTGAAATTAAAGCCATCAATCATGAAATTGAATGTGTTGGAGTTAAGGTTGGTTTGTCACTTACTGCCTTTATAAAAGCTCTTTACCCTAGTTATTCACACTACTTGGAATCTCTCCAAGCTAGTCAGCAGTTAAAAGATATATATTTTGACAAATTAGTAGGGAAAATTGTAGAAAGAGAGAAGGATTTTGGCAAGAAATAAGCATCACATAGTTCTAATACTGAAACCCTATGTCTTGCTCAAAAAGACCAAAAACCACAGGAGGAATCTTTCATAAATACTAGAGGTAATAGAGGTTGACGTAGAAAGAATTTTAGAGGCACGGGGACAGATTTATTCAGGGGGATAGACAGTAGAATACAAAAAAAGAAAATTTTCTGATAAAGCAACTGTAAAATGTTTTAGATGTGGTAAACTTGGACATAATGCTATAAATTGTAGAATTACCTGGGATAAAATTAATGGAAAAGAGAAAAACTGCTTGAAAAGAAAGATCATATAATTCTAGACAGAGGACAATAGTCTTCTGAGAATGCACATTATGTTGTTGTTCATTGTAATTTTCACATGGAAGATGTTTTTAGTATTTCTTTTTCTTCATGGTATGACTGTTGGGTTCTAGACATAAGTGCCACGTGTCATATGACCTTTCGAAGAGATTTGTTTGATTAATTCAGTGATAATATTGACATGGTAGTGTATTTTGATGATAAGTCCCAAATCAAACCATTAAGGATTGGTTCAATTCAGTTAAAAATTCCTGGACTTTAAAAATATATCTTGAATGATGTTCTTTACATTCCACAATTCCAAAGAAATTTGTTATCTCTTATACAAATAAGACAGCAGAGACATTCCATTCACATATTTGATGGTAAAGTAGAAATTAGAAGAGCATCTCACAATCAAATTGTAATGACTGGTGTGGAATAAGATAAATTATTGAGGTTGCATGGTATGTCGTCTTTTGCATTGAACACAACTTATTTGGTTCAAAAAAATGATACTTTGTCCTCTTCTTTATTATGGAATGCACGCTTTGGTCATGCTAATTATGAAAGTATCTGAATTATGAAACAACAGGGGATTAAGGGACTTCCATAGTTCCTAGAAAATTAACCCCATGTAATTCTTGTATATTGGGTAAGCATCATAAACAATCTTTTTCAGAATTCTAAGTCTAGAGCTACAAGAAAACTAAGCTTCATACACTCTGACTTATGTGGTCCAATGCTAGTACCAAATGCAAATGGAAATAAATACATACTCACTTTTATTGATGATTATTCAAGGATGTGCTGGATTTAGCTGCTTAAAGAAAAATCACAAGTTTTTGATATGTTTAAGAAATTTCATCTCTTGATAACAAATGAAGCACAACTTACTATTGGTTCTATAAGGACAGATAATGGAGGATAATATACTTAACATGCTTTTGAAATATATTTGCAAGAGAATGGCATCAAACACCAGACCATAATACCATAGAATCCACAACAAAACGATGTTTCTCAACAAATGAACAATTTTTTTTTTAATATGGTAAGGTCATTGATGTTTTTTAAGAATGTAAAACTAATGTTTTGTGGAGAAGTCATGCTCTGTGTGGCATACATTAGAAATCAGTGCCCTTCCTCTATCATTAACAACAAAACTCCATATGAAATGTGATATATTCATCTTCCTATTGTTAAACATTTCCAATTTTTCGGTTCTCAATGTTATGTTTTGATTCCTAAACATAAGAGGAATAAGCTGAGTGAACGAAGCAGAAAATGTATATTTTTAGGGTATTCCATGACTTCCAAGGCATATTGATTGTATGGTGAAGAGAACAAAAAATTTATTTTGTCAAGAGATGTAATATTTCTTGAAACTGATAAATATTCCCTCATTGTTGATAAACAACTTAATCAAATAGAAAATTTTGTGCCTCAAAAGTTTTATTATGAATCAAATAATATAACTCCCTATCTTGAAGGGGGGAATTCCTATATTAGATCAGTCTGTGGAGTTTCCTTCTCTCAATGATGAGAAATTGGTTGATGATGATAATTATGTTGGTGCTAATGAGGATCTAGTTGATGCAAGTGTTTCTACGGAAACATTGACAGAAATGGAAGAAACTGAGCCACATGAAGAAGATGAGCAACTTCTGCAACTTCCTGAACAACTTCCTACACAACATTTTGTGAAGGTCAACTTGTATTTGAACATTTCCAAAGAAATATGATGATTTTAAGGTTGGAAGTTCCTCAGGTAACTATTCTCATTGTGAATTTATTTTTTCTCTGGATTGTGAACCTACTTGCTTTGAAGAAGATGCTAGTTATGAACAGTGGAAAGATGAAATGCAATAGGAATATGATGCTCTCATAAAAAATGACACATGGAGGCTGGTGGATCCTCCTGTTGGCATCAAACCTATTGGTTGCAAATGGATTTATAAAACTAATTTTAAATCTGATGGTTCGCTAGATAAACAAAAAGAAAGACTTGTAGTAAAGGGATATGCACAGAAAGAGGGTATCAAATATACAGACACTTTTTCTCCTATAGCTAAATGGGGCACTATTAGATCTTTGTTTGCTATTGCATCTCAGAAATAATGGAAAATTCATCATATGGATGTCAAAAATTCCTTTCTAAATGGAGACTTGAAAGAATAGGTTTACATGTTTCAACTAGAAGGTTTTTCCATTAAAGGAAAAGAATACAAGGTTTGAAAAATAATGAAGTCTTTATACGGCTTGAATGCTAGGAGCATGGTATGAGAAGCTAAATGAACATATTCTTAAATTAAACTATAGACATTTTGACCTAGATGATGCAACTCTATTTGTTAAGAAAGTTGGAAGATCAGTTGTATATTTTGATGATTTGATGATCACAGGAAACAATGATGAATATATATCATCTATAAAGAAGGAATTGAAAATGATTTTTGATATGACAGATTTAGGTTTACTTCATTATTATCTTGGTATTGAATTTGATAAAAAACCACAACATATTTTCATCTCTCAGAAGAAATATGTTGATAAATTATTGAACAGACGTATTATCACAGAATGTATTCCGGTTGCTACTACAGTGGAGCAAAATTTGAAACTCACTTCCGAAGAAGGAAAGTCGTTTGAAGATCCAACAAAGTACAGGCAAATTGTTGGAAGTTTGATTTATTTGTCTATTACTCGTCCTGATATAACCTTTACTGTCAGAATTATTTCCAGGTTTATGCATCATCCTTGTGAGGGGCATTGGGTAGTATCAAAAAGAGTTTTGAAATATTTAAAAGGAATTCAAACTTACGACATCAAATATTCCAAATTTTTAGACTTCCATCTTGCTGGTTATTCAGATTCAGATTTTGATGGAGATAAAGAAAATGGAGTCTCAACTTCTAGATATTGGATGAATCTTGGATCAGCAGCCATTAGTTAGAGATCACGCAAGCAATCTGTTCCTATTGATTCTACCACCGAGGCCAAATATGTTGCAGCAATTCAAGCCACTAAGGAAATCATTTGGCTTCGAAAAATACTGGAAGATTTGCAAGAGAAACAAAAAGCTTTAACTCCTCTATTTGTCGAAAACTCTTCTGCAATTCGGTTGGCCAAGAATCCAAAGTTTCATGATTGAAGCAAATATATCAATGCCAAGTATCATTTGATTCGACATCATGTAGAGGCCAAAACAATTCATCTGACACATTGTCCAACTTCTGAACAAATTGCAGTTATTTTTACCAAAGCATAAGGGCATGAAAATTTTAGAAAATTTAGATCCTTACTTGGTATGTCAGATGTCGCTTCGAATTAAGGGGGTAAATGTTGTAATCGTATGGTATCTTGCGGGATTCTATTCAGTTAGGTTAGGTAGTTAGTTATGATCAGTTAGATCAGTTAGTTATTTAAGTATAAATGTAATGTCAATTTCATTGAATAAATATAGAGATCACATGTTAATGATTCAACAAGAGGGAGCACCTTTTTTAAAGCATACTCTGCCAAATTTAGCGGCAAAAATGAGTAATCTTATTATATATATGTTTTGCATCTGTGTGTGGTTTTTAAAAATGTAAATATAAAATTATTTGTTTAATGAATCGTTTAAAGAAATATTTGAAAAAATAAATCAATCCCTATATATATATATATATATATATATATATATATATATATATATATATATATATATATATATAGTAGGAATGGCTAAATGTATAGTAAAAGGAAAATGATGGAGGTTAAGGCCAATTGTTTTGGAATTTGGTTGTAAGATTGGGAATTTAGTTATTTAAAATTTGTTTTCAAATGTATTTATAGGTTTATGGTTTGAAATCAATTTTCACCAAAACAAAACCAACAAAACCTAAATTTAATAGAGGAAAAACTTTAAATTTGTTGCAAAATTGCCCAAGAAAAAAAAAAATTACTACAGAAGAACCTAATTTTGAAACCAAAAACCTAAAATTTGTATAAAAAATCTAAAAGGATGATTGTCCCCTCTACTATGTTTAGATTTTTCTTAAAAATCTTGGGAAATTAATGTTCTTAATTAGGCCTTTCCCCTCACATCATTGCCATCACAATTAGATGATTATACATTTACTTTATATAATTATTAAATTTGCAAAGATTCATTTTCCACAAAAGTTTGAAAGATAGAAATATATTTTCTATATTATTAAATTCATATAAGATGTTTTACATAGAGTTTACTGATTCATAAAAAGATTAAAATTATAATTAATTAAAGAAAAAATTTAATATTTCTATAATTTAAATTAGTTAAAATTTAAAAAATACTTTAAATTCATATCCATTAAACATGACTCAAATATTAATTTTTATAAAATTTTAGTTAATCATTATCATAAACATTGTAATGAAATTTCTACATCAATGTCATTGACCAATAACTCTATATTTTTCTCCTAAAATTTAATTATGAATGATTTTTATAATATTTATTTGATATGAACACCGTGCTAGTTCATGATTTGATATGAACATTGTGCTTGTTCATGATACATCTAATTGCTTATTAAAAAAAAAAACTACAAATATACTCAACAATCTTATCAATATCTTATTTCTTTAAATCTTTCTTTGCACGTGAAGCAATTGCTAGTATTTATTTCATAACATAGTGACGATGACAAAAGTGATCACCACAACAGATATACAGTAAACAGATAACCAGGAGAAGAAAACAATGGAGTAACTAACTCCATATTTTAGGTAGTACTAGTTATTCATATTGCCACCGGACGATGCAACGAGTAACAACCCTTTCAACGGATACTGCAACCTACCAACACAAATGTTTAAAAAAAATAGCGGCAGCGTCGAAAAATCAGAGTGAGAGAAATAATTAGTACATGGAAATTAAAATGATAACCAGGGAGGGAAGGGAAGGTACGTGTTGCAGTTGGTCTGCAGAGAAACCTTGAAGGGAATATTGACACCGCAGGAGCGAGGGAGACCAGCGACAGCAGCAGATTTAACGTTGCAGAATTGGGAATACGCTCTCTTCAGGCAACTGCGCACTGCCCTCCTTGCAGGGGTGGTGTTGGCTAGACCTGCCAACTTCTTCACTCCTCCGCAGCAACCGGGAGTTGGTTTCCCCTCGCCGGACGTGAGATAACCAACACACTGAGTCAGATCCGAGGTGACAGTTCCACAACTTACACCAGCAGATTCTGCGTGCATTACCATCATTTCCATACACACCGCCAAAATAACAACTGCTCCGACTAAAACAACAACCTTGTTGTTACTACTGATACCAGCCATGATCAAACTTTCTTTTCTCTTCCCTTGCGACTGATGGATACTCACTCACACTATCTCAGCTTCTGCTTCACCTTGAGACAGTCGAATCGTCCGTGCCTGAGTCTCTCAAACATCGTATGGATGAGTATAAATACACAAATTTGTTCAGTGGGGCATTTAATTGCCAAGTAGAACCTCTGTCAATGACAATCCATGTATTGAAGTATTCCCGTGACTCGAAAATATGCTTGGCAGGGAAATGAAATTCAATTTAAATGCTAATATTGCAGGTCGGCTACTTTGTTGAGATGTGGGTACAAATTCATTTAATTTTCAATACGTGTATCTTTCCGAGTGCAGATGGCATGGTTTAATTTAAATAAATCGCGTGGTCTAAAAAGATCGTTTTTTCACCCAGCCATGATTGTAAGAAAATTCAGCAAAAATTTGCCCAGAATCTTGTTTACAGTTGTTGAACTTTAATATTTTAAATGTCTTCAGGGTTTTTGATAATGCTGAATCCATTTCCAGCATCAAAAATGGATTCTGACCGGATTCCGGCAATTTTCTACAGTCAGAGCTATTTCACGGGCTCGGTAGACAACTTCTAAATAAATTAGGGTTGGAATTTCAAAACAGATTCATTTCTCAAAATTAATGGTTTTTACATTTTTTCACTCCAGTTTTAATAAAAGATCATAATGATTTGACAAAACTTTTAACTATATTCTATCAATAAATCACCCCATAAAAAACAATTTACCAATCAAATTCCATCCCTAATCACAATGATCCAATTCAATAAAACAACAAATAACAAACCTACTATGAGCCTTTAATGTAGACGATAGTAACTTCAATTTCCTTTCCGCTAGGAAATTGAAAGTCCCATTCATTAACATGTCTCCTAAATTTTTATTTAGCATCTATTTCAGTGGTTGTCTCTAATATTCCAAATATTCAAGTTTCCTTTTTTTAAAGTCTCATTGGCATTTGCTTCGCCTTTCTTTTTCTTTCAAAAGAAAAAAACCACTGTCTATTATTTAATATAAACAGTACATAAACCATTGCATTCAAATAACAACATATTGAGTATATCATATAGATAGTCTCAGTCTTAGCAAAAATATCTATCATTTAAATTGTCATTTTGCCCATGGATCAAATCTCATGAATCTCAGATCATATCCATATCATTCCCATATTAGTTCATATCAATCCATATTGTAGCATTGTATAGATAGTAGACACCATAATCAAAATTGCTAAGTAGAAAACTAATCGGCTTATCCCCCATGATCTGGGATGAAGCATACAGCAAACAGAAAATCCGGCTTGCTTACAGTCATCCCCATCCGCCATGTACTTGTATGCACATATTGAAAACAAGCACAGAAGAAGATAACCATCCACCAACCCATTTGCCAATATTAAGGAATAGGAATATCGTTGGTCCATACACATGTGCCCATCCTGAACTGTTTCACCTGCATGATGCCAAAATCCAAATTAAGGCCTTTCCTGGATAACCCATCAGCTCTGGTATTCATTTCTCTAAAGATGTGGGTAATTTGGGGATTATTCATTTTAGCCAAGATCTGTTGTGTCCTTAAAAGCCATCCTTGTACACCTGGAGAAGGAGCAGCCCTCCCAGTCACAGGATTAATAATAATTTTAGAATCACCATATATGCAAGCCTCCTTGATACCAAGGTTATATCCAGTAATAAGGCCACTCAAAAGTGCCAAAAGTTTTGTCAGCATGTTAGTACCCCGGTCACCATTCCAACAGATATGAATACATTCAGATTTTGACATCTTAATCCATGCACCACAACCCATCACCCCTTCCTGGCAGGCCCCATCAAAGAAAATAGCTGGAAATTTAATGGGGTGAGGCCTGTACCTGATAGAGCCATCCACAATAGGAACCACATCCTATTCCCTTTGGTTGATCCATTTCATAATAGCACAATGAATAAGAACAATTGAAAACCTGCCACCAACAAAAATAATCCTGTTGCGAGCTAGCCATAATTCCCATGCTATAAAGAAAGGAAAAGTTTGAAATTTTCCATGAGTCTTGTCCCATCTGAGAACCCCCTCCATGAAATCACTTAGAACCCAGAGAGGATCGATGATATGGGGAGTAAAAAGGTTCCAGATGTCCTGCGCCCGAGGGCAAGAAAAGAAGAGATGATCCACCAATTCCCCATCATTCATGCAAAGAGCACATCTCCCAGGACCTTGAAAACCTCTGTGTAAAAGGAAGTCCTAAGTCAAGATCCGCTTTTTCCAAACAAGCCATACAAACAGTAGAATTTTGGTAGGGATGTATCTATGCAAAAATGGTCCGAATTCATTTCATGCAGATACCTGCATTGATCAAGATCGAGTGAAGTCGTATGTGTCTCGAAAAATCACCGACCCCAGCTTAGTTGCTCCCTCCCATGTAATCTTATCACCTTCAAACCTGTAACATAGACCAATAGCCTTAATATTATGTATCTATTCACCCCACAATGCCGCATCCTCCCGAGTGAGGTCCAATTTATCAGTAGTTTTTAAAATGGGGGCACCATGTGACCACTGATGAATGATTTGGTAGAAGTGGATGATGCTACAGTGCGAAAGTCTGTGGGTTATCCTATGGCTTGGAAGCGAATCGACCTTCATTCCATATATCCTGTCACAACCAAGGATAATCTTCAGCTCATTCCAAAACGCCATACAAGCCTCTCAGCAAAGATAGGGAATTTTTTTTTGAAACTCAGCCAAGTAGCCGAAATGCATCGTGGAAAAATAAATTGTTGATTGTAAAAATGGTGAATGGAGTCCTGAGAAAGATATTTGACATATATGATGCTATTCCATATACCATCTCCCTTGAATGCACACCATAAGGATTTAACTAGAAACACAGAATTAAAAGCACTGATATCAAGGATGCCCTATCCTCCTTGGTTTTTCAGAATACATAAGAGCTCAAACCTAATCAGATGATGTTTATCTTTCATACCCGTCCCTCCCCATAAGAATTTTGCCAATATTTGATTAATGTTGTGAACAGTACTTTCAGGGAGAAAAAATAAGTGGCCCCAATATACAATAAGCTGTGTGAGGACCGATTGAATCATGACCAACCTACCTCCTAATATGAGCCAACGATGTGACCACTTATTGATTTTAACTTTGAATTTATCCACCAGCCACCTCCAGTCCTTCAAACAATACCCACATGTTTTAATTGTGCATCCCAAGTATAAAAATCCTTCACATCATCTCTTAGTATGAATACCCAGGAAATTTGCAATGAAATGGATCTCCTCTTCCTCCCCGTTTTCATAAATGAGAAAGGATTTCTCTTTGTTAATGCTTAGACCTGATGTCTTCCCAAAACGGGTCAGCAAGTGATGTATATAGAACCAGTGGTTTCTTATAATGTGACAAAAAATAAGAAGGTCGTCCACAAAGAGGGAATGTGTGATACATACCTCATTTGAGAAGGAAAAGCCAGAGATGAATCTAGACTTCACTGCCATCTTCATCAATCTGCTAAAACCATCAATGACCAATATGAAAATAAGAGGGGAAAGAGCACAACCCTGACGAATACCCCTTTGTGCACCAAAGAAATCCGTCGGCATACCATTTATGATGACATCAAATACGACCGATGATATACAGGCCATAATCCATCTGATAATGTGCACTAGAAGACCAATCTTAAGGAGAATTAGGCTGATATAAGAGCAATCCATGGTGTCCTATGCCTTGTACAGATCAATTTTCATAATGAGAGCCTAAATTTTTCCCACATGCATAGAATGCATAGCCTCTTGTGCAATGGCAATGGCGTCATGAATTGACTGTCCCTTCAAAAAACCATATTGTTCCATTGATATATGTTTTGACAGAGTCCTTCTCATTCTATTTTCAATAATATTAGAAGATACCTTGTATATAAGATTTCACAAGGCAATCGTCTGAAATTAGTGAACTTCCTGAGATTAGATGTTTTGGGAATGAGCATCAAGAACATGGCATTCATATTTTCCAAAATGTGACCCGATACTCGACCATATTTCACAACCTCCGTAATTTCATCAGCCACAATGTCGAAAAAAAGCACATAAAGTTCCGCAGGTCATCCGTCTGATCCTGGGCAAATGATTTAAGTGTCAATTCCACCTCCTCCTTTGTGCTTGTATCATTTAGGCATTGCAAAGCCTCCTCATCAAACATGTGAGGAATGTATTAAAGAATCCACTGCTGGCACTCTGAAAAAATTCCATGATCAACTTGGTAGAAGGTAGAGAAGTGACGATGTGCCACATCCATTATCTCCTCTGCAGAGTATACACAACTCCCATCATCTTTTTGAATATACCATATTGCATTCCTGTTCCTCCTTTCATTTGCAGTTTTGTGGAAGAACTTAGTGTTCAAATCACCTTCCTTGAGCCATGTAGCTCCGCTCTTAAGTTTCCATCTAATCTCTTCAATCTTCAAAATCTTCATTCTTCGATGTTGGAGTTTTTTCATAAGACTGTAGGTCTGGTCATCAGGGTCCTTGTTGACAAAATTGGAGTGTATGTCGTTTAGAGTGCTGGATATGTCGTTGAGTTCCTCCCTGAGTTCCTTCTTCTTTCTGATTTCCCATTCTTGAGTGATGGCCTTCATTCTCATTAGTTTTTCATTTAAACGTTCCCATCCATGTAACTCCTCCATTGATGCATTATCTACCCACTGTTCTCGAATGATC
Organism: Pinus albicaulis; assembly: GCA_034641835.2. Taxonomy (NCBI): domain Eukaryota; kingdom Viridiplantae; phylum Streptophyta; class Pinopsida; order Pinales; family Pinaceae; genus Pinus; species Pinus albicaulis. The sequence goes on along the minus strand of CM076583.1, from coordinate 704,627,584 downwards.
CCGTTATACTCATCATCGAGCAACCATGCCCGATTGAATTTAAAGGGGGGCCCTTTCCTTTTATTCTCCACTTTCCATGATAGCACAACAGCCATGTGGTCCGATAAATCAGACACATGTATGTATGATCGCATGTTCCCCAAGCAATTAGTAATATTCCCCTTGACCATAGCTCTATCCAACCGTTTGCCAATGAACTCTCCCCAGCCCTCTAGTTAGTCCATGTAGGCAGGATTGGACTTGGGTGTACATCAATCATCTGTGCCTGCTCAAAAATATGACCAATATATCTAGCCAGAGGGTCCATCCGCGCCCTTACACCCCATGACTCATCAGAACTAAAAGTCGTGTTGAAATCCCCAATGGAAATCAAGTTCTCCAAAGATAGAATACCTAAACTATTGAGATGCCCCCAGAAGGCATATCTATTTTGGCAAGAGCTATATAAATTTATGATGTTAATTGTACTCTGTACACCACAGATTTTTCCCGAATCGAGGAGGTAATTCGATGAAATGTTATTGACATCCAACACCCGCAGATAAACCCTTCCCATCCATAATGTTCGTTGAGCTATGTGGTTAGAAGACATTCCACTGATTTCGGGCCATGGTTGTAGTTCTTTGATATTATGATTTCAACCGTTGCAACTATGTAGTGCTTCGTACCATTGGCTATTAAGAGGTATTGTAACTCATATTTTCCTTATTAAAAATAATTGGTTTAGAGAGTAATGAAATGAAGAATGTAAATTATACTTCACTGATTTTTATAATTTATGGTTCAAAATGCAATTTGATTTTAAATGTGAAAATTTAGAGAGGAGCTTGTAACTTGTAACATTTTACATACATACTCTCAACTCTCTGAGTAGTGGCTAGTGAACTTGGTATCGATTATTTCTTAAAATGATGTTATTTCAACAAAGTTCAAATATTTTTACCATAACTTTATTGTGTAAGGGGCTGAATCACAGTGTATTAGGGAAAATCCAAGGTCAAGGTTTCCAACAAATGCTGAATCAAAATTAAAGCTGCATATGGCTACTTGTACATTGAATTCAAGGTAATGTAAATTGCTTTAGTAAATTGCTTTAATGGTAGTAGTTTTATCGAATATGTAAGTAACTTTTATGTGAAGATTTTTTATCGACAAAATATACTTAAATGACTAAATATGATTTTTTTAAGTGTAATAAAAGATAGTTAAATGATTAAATATAGTCTTAAATTGCAATAGAGATCAAGATATTTAAGCTTTTTCATTTAAAATTGTGTATCTAAATTTTCTTAAAATCATGCTTATCAAATTTTATATCTATTTTTTAACAAAATAAAACTTATTAATGTAATTAACAAAATTGATTTAAGGATTAAAAATTCTTATAATTAAGGAATGAATTTGAACTCTTATCCTCTTCAATGTTTAAAAATATTATTTTATTTATTTTTTAAGTTTATAATTAAATTATATAGGAAACTTATTTAATAAGAAATTAGGAAAAAATTAATATATATATATATATATATATATATATTAAATTTTTTATTTAGAATTTTGTATAGATTTCTTTTTGTTTTCTAAAGTTGTGTGAGCTTTGAGATGATTGTATTGTTAATTTTTGGTTCGAGAAACACATATAAGTGGTCACAGATCACACCAACTCTTAAACTAAGTTTCTAATCAACAACTTTACATAATAGAGTGTCTTAATAGTACACTCATCACTGTTTATTCTATACCCTTAGACTAAATTTTATATTGAATTTTAAGCAAGATACATTAATGTAATTAATATAATTAATTTAAGAATTTAACAACCCTTGAATTATCATTAAAAAATGAAGTTAAAGTTAAAAAAAAAGATTTAAAGTAAATAAAATTAATATTTTTCTATTAAGAAAAGTTATTATCTATATATATATATATATATATATATATATATATATATATATATATATATATATATATATATATATATATATATATGTGGAGTTTTCTATTCCTTATAAAAATGTCTTTTTCTTATTTAAGATTTTGTTATTAAGTTTATGGATAAAAAATGAGATTGGAGATTTATTTTTTGTGAAAATAAAATTTAATCTACATAATTTTTTTGGTTAGTTTGTAAAAATTTTTAATTTGCGTTTTAAATACGTTTAACATTAAACTATGTCGGTAGGATGAAATGTTAGATAAAACGACCTATATGTCTATTTTTCTTTTTTAAATAGATATACAATACATGTTACAAATAACAATATTCAAATCATATCAAACTAATATTTAATATTGAAAATTTAATATTATTTGTTATATTGAATTCATTATTATTCAATTAAACTCTTAACATGGGTTATAATTTTGAATGAGTAAGATTATAAATTATTCAATTGATATTTATTATTAAGATAAGTTAATTTTATCTATTATACCTAAAAACTAGTAAATAGTTTTTATTGAAATTGATGTGTAAAGCAACACAACTCCAGTTATTTCTTTGGACCAAGGATGATCCTTGGATGCATTCAGATCTTAGGGTTATTTTGGTCACATTGGGTTATGTGTGTGTGTTTTTATAGTTTTCCTTGTATTTTGATAATGTGATTTTGTTACTACTTTCTAGCCAAAAAAATCTCTTAGGAGTTAGGCTAGAAGACTTTTGTAAATTTGTTCCTCATGATAACATCAAATTTGAATTAATATAAAATTTTGACATTCATTGTAAAAATAATAATTCAGTCTCAGACTAGTTTCTTGACCAAGTTTTCGTCGCTATGCATCTTTTGTATTTGTTATTTGTGCATTGTGTATTTGTGTATTCACGCATTTTTGGGTTTCAACCAAGTTTTTTCATCGTGCGTGCTCTACTATAGGTTTTTCTACTAGGAATTTCATTGTCATCCTGTCCTTGGCTATTGTGGTCTTTGGCCTTTCGAATTCATCTATGGTCGCTAGTCTTGTGGTTGTTGTCAAAAGTATTGGGATTTCCAACCCTGCTATTTTTTTCCCAATTCATAATATGAGCATAACTATTAACACCAATGTTATGGTCATTATTATCATGGAAATAATTGACGTGATCCAAATTATCACTTCCTTTCACATTATTGTGCTCCCTTCCATTGCAAGAAACATCATTAATTGTGCAACTGTGGAAATTTCCATGAATTTCATGAGAATGAGAATGGGAATGGTTGTGTTCATGCCTTTCATGAGAATAAGAAGGAGAACACCCCCACCATGAACATGATAACACACTTCATGAAAAAATTCCAACCCCGCAAGATTGACCATAAGTCCTCCGACAGAAACAAAGAGTAAACAATTTGTAGAAATCTCTCAGGGTTGTGGAATTATCTCAATGGCGTCCATAACTAGGAGAGAACCAATAAATACCAATAAAATATCATTAATATACCTAGAAATAACCTCAAAAATCACATAAAAATTGAATTTATTGTTTGCAGAAAGCCAAGATATATAAGAATCTTAGAGCCCAATCGCAAGGCATGCACAGTCGAACAACATGTGGCCTCTGAATTAAGCCCTAGGTTGTTGTTTGTTCATGAATTTATATATTAATTCGACCTCCATAAAGACAAGTATTGATCAAAAGGAAAGTGTGACCTTTTCTGACTTCCTTTTGCCCTTTCGCTCAAAATATTATTACTAGCACAATCAGATTTACCAATGTGGTTGATATACGTCGATAAGCGTATATGAAATAGATTTACAACCACATTCACTAAAGTGTTTGATATACGCCGATAGACCTATATCCACCACCCACCATATTTATTTTACCAAAATAATCATTATATATTTATGAATATAATTACAATATATTTTATATATCTACTTGTAATATAATAATAATATAAAATATATTCATACTATATATATATTAAAATATATAATATTTTCTTATTTGATAATAAAATATATAATAACAAAATATTATTAATTTTTTTCAATACATTAATAGTTATAACTCAAACTATACTAAACTTAAAATATAACATAATACTAGTATTTTATTACTATTTATGATAAGTATATATCTCTTACCAATATACCAAGGGATTATTAATATTATAAGCCAAGAGAACTAATAAGCCCAAGGGTCTAATATTATAAAACCAAGGAATTGGTTAACTCAAGGGAAAAATATTAAAATGCTAAGAGATCAAGAAGCCCAAGGGATCCATATTAAAAAGAGAAGAGATTAATTAAGCCTAAGAATTAATATTTTAAATACAAATGAATGATAAACTCACATGATTATTAATATTATAAATCGAAAAGAATGATCAACTTTAGGGATTGTTAATATTATAAACCTAATGAATTGAGAAACTAAAGGATTAATAAACCCAATGGATTGATATTAAAAACCCAAGGAAATAATAAACCCAAGGGATCAATAAGACCAAGGGATTAATATTTAAAACCCCTAAGAATTAAATTTTAAACTCAAAAACCTAGGATATTAATAAACCATAATAATCAATGTTTTAAACTCAAAAGATTAATAAACCCAAGGAATTATTAATATTATAAACCAAAAGAGTCAATAAATGCAAGGGTTTAATATTATAAACCAAAGGAACCAGTGAACACAAGAGATAAATATTAACAAGCTATGGGATCAATAAGGCCAAGGGATCAATATTAAAAACACAAAATATTAATAAACCCTAAGAATAAAGTTTTTAAACTCAAAAACCTAAGAAATTAATAAACCCTAATAATTAATATTTTAAATTAAATAGATTAATAAATTGAGGGCATTTTTAATATTATAAACCAAAAGAAGTAATAAAACGAAGGGTTTAATACTATAAACCAAAGTAATTGGTGAACCCAATGGATAGATATTAATACTATAAACCAATAAATTAATAAAACCTATTAATTAATATTTTAAACTCAAAAGATTAATAAACCCTAAAAATTAATATTTTAAACTCAAGAGATTAATAAACCCAAGGGGTTATTAATATTTTTAAACGAAAAGAACTAATAAACCCAAGGGTTTTATATTACAAACCAAAGAAATTGGTGAACTCTAGGGATAAATATTAAAGACCTAAGGGATCAATATTAAAAACACAAGAGATTAAAAAACCCTAAGAATTAATAATTTTAACTCAAGAGATTCTAAGACCCAAGGGTGGTTTAATATTTTAAACGAAAAGAACTAATAAACCCAAGGGTTTTATAATATAATCCAAGGAATTGGTTAACCGAAGGGATAAATATTAAAAACCTAAGGGATCAATAAGGTGAAGGGATCAATATGAAAAACAAAAGAGATTAATAAAGCCTACAAATTAATATCTTAAACAAAAAGGTTTGATAAATTGACATGATTATTAATATTTTAAACTCAAGGGAATAATATTAAACCTAAAAATTAATTTATAAACCTAAAGTATATATAAACCTTTAGATAATTACTAAAAACCATAAAATAAACATGGTTGAGCATGCATGACTTAAACATTGAGAAAATTATTTTCATAATGTGATTTTGGATGAAGAATGGCCATTTTTCCATGGTTGATTTTCATAATAAGACAATGTTTTTTATCATGTGACATTGGACCATGCATTAATATTAAAGTGTATGACTAATATTTAACACCTAATATTACCAACCCAAAGAATTAGAAAACTCAAGGGATTAATAAACTCTAATAATTAATATTTTAAACTCAAAACCAAAGAAATGAATAAACCCTAAGAATTAATAATTTAAACTCAAGAGATTAATAAACCAAAGGGATTATTAGTATTATAAACCAAAAGAACTAATAAACCCAAGGGTTTAAATTATAAACGAAAGGAATTGGTGAACCCAAAGGATAAATATTAATATTATAAACCAAGAAATTAGTAAATCATAAAAATTAAAAATTTAAACTCAAGAGATTAATAAACACTAAGAATTAATATTTTAAACTCAAGAGATTAATAAACCCAATGGGTTATTAATATTATAAACCAAAAGAACTAATAAACCCAAGGGTTTAATATTACAAACCAAAGGAATTGGTGAACCCAAGGGATAAATATTAAAGACCTAAAGGATCAATAAGGCCAAGGGATCAATAATAAAAACAAAAGAGATCAATAAACCCTAAGAATCAATATTGTGAATTGAAATATTATAATCCCCAATGTTATAAACTCTATATATTAAACACAATATTATAAACCCTAATATTAAACAAAAATATTATAAACCTAATATTAAACCCTAATTATAAACCCTATATATTAGAAAATATATTATAACCAACATATTATGCCATAATGTAAATCACAAAATTAAAACTGAAAAGATTAATAAACTCAAGGGATTATTAATATTATAAACCAAAAGAACTAATAAATGCAAGGGTTTAGTATTATAAACCAAAGGAAATGATGAACTCGAGATAAATATTAAAACACAAAAGATTAATAAACCAAAAGAATAAAAATGCTAGAATCAAAAACATAAGAAATTAATAAACCTTAATAATTAATATTTTAAATGAAATAATTTAATAAACCCAAGACATTATTAATATTATAAACCAAAAGAAATAATAATCCCAAGAGTTTAATATTATAAACCAAAGTAATTGGTGAACCTAAGGGTTAAATATTAATATTATAAACCAAGAAATTAATGAACCCTAATAATTAATATTTTAAACTCAAGAGATTAATAAACCCTAAGAATTAATATTTTAAACTCAAGAGATTAATAAACCCAAGGGGTTATTAATATTATAAACAAAAAGAACTAATAACCCCAAGGGTTTGATATTACAAACAAAAGGAATTTGTGAACCCAAGGGATAAATATTAAAGACCTAAGGGTTCAATATTAAAAATACAAGAGATTAAGGAAGCCTAAGAATCCATATTGTCAATCCAAATATTATAATCCCAAATGTTATAAAATCTTAATATTAAATACAATATTATAAACCCTAATATTAAACACAAATAGTAAAAATCCTAATTATAAACCATATATATTAGAATCTATATTATAACCCAACATATTACGCCATAATGTAAATCATAATATTAAAATTCAAAAGATTAATAAACCCAAGGGATAGTTAATATTATAAACCAAAAGAACTAATAAACGCAAGGGTTTAATATTATAAACCAAAGGAAATGGTGAACTGAGTGGATAAATATTTAAAAACTACGGGATCAATAAGGCCAAGGGATTAATATTAAAAACACAAAAGGTTAATAAACCACAAGAATACAAATTTTAAACTCAATAACATAAGAAATTAATAAACCCTAATAATTAATATTTTAAATTAAATAGATTAATAAACCCAAGACATTATTAATATTATAAACCAAAAGAAATAATAAACCTAATAGTTTAATATTATAAACCAAAGTAATTAGTGAACCCAAGGGATAGATATTAATATTATAAACCAAGAAATTAATAAACCCTAATAATTAATATTTTAAACTCAAGAGATTAATAAACTCTGAGAATTAATATTTTAAGCTCAAGCGATTAATAAACCAAAGGGGTTATTAATATTATAAACAAAAAAGAACTAATAACCCCAAGGGTTTGATATTACAAATCAAAGGAATTTTTGAACCCAAGGGATAAATATTAAAGGCCTAAGGGATCAATAAGGCCAAGGGATCAATATTAAAAACACAAGAGATTAAGAAAGCCCAAGAATTAATATGTTTACCTCAAAAACCTTTAATAAAACCTACGAATTAAATTTTTTAACTCGAAAGATTTTAAGACCAAAGGGTGGTTTAATATTATAAATGAAAAGAACCAATAAACCCAAGGGTTTTATACTATAAACCCAAGGAATAAATATTAAAAACCCAAGGAATTGGATAACCCAAGGGATAAATATTAAAAACCAAAAGGATCAATAAGGCGAAAGGATCAATATGAAAAATAAAAGAGATTAATAAAGCCTACAAATTAATATCTTAAAAAAAAAGGTTTGATAAAATGACATGATTATTAATATTATAAACTTAAGGGAATAATATTAAACCTAAGAGGTTAATATTACAAACCTCAAGTATATAAAAACCTTCAGATAAATATCGTAAACCATAAAATACACATGGTTGAGCATGCTTGATTTAAAAATTGAGACAATTGTTGTCATGATACGATGTTGGATGAAGAATGACCATGGTTTACCATGGTTGATTTTCATATTAAGACAATATTCGTCACAATGTGACATTCGACCATGGAAGACCTTGATTGAATACGACTAAATATAATTAACAATGGTAGCCCATAGCTGATTTTCGTATTGAGATATAATTTTTTTCATAATGTGACATTGGACCATGCGTTAATATTAAAGTGTACGACTAATATTTAATGCCTAATATTACCAACCCAAAGAATTAGAAAACTCAAGGGATTAATAAACCCTAAGAATTAATATCTTAAACTCAAAACCTAAGAAATGAATAAACCCTAAGAATTAATAATTTAAACTCAAGAGATTAATAAACCAAAGGGATTATTAATATTATAAACCAAAAAAACTGATAAACCCAAGGGTTTAATATTATGAACCAAAGGAAATGGTGAACCCAAGGGATAAATATTAATATTATAAACTAAGAAATGAATAAAGCATGAGAATTAATACTTTAAACTCAAGAGACTAATAAACCATAAAAATTAATATTTTAAACTCAAGATATTAATAACCCAAGGGGTTATTAGTATTATAAACCAAAAGAACTAATAAACCCAAGGGTTTAATATTACAAACCAAAGGAACTCGTGAACCCAAGGGATAAATATTAAAGACCTAAGGGATCAATAATGCCAAGGAATCAATATTAAAAACACAAGAGTTCAATAAACCCTAAGAATCAATATTATTTATATTATAATCCCCAATGTTATAAACTATAAATATTAAACACAATATTATAAACTCAAATATTATAAACCCAATATTAAACCCTAATTATAAAATTTATATATTAGAATCTATATTATAACCCAACATATTACGCCATAATGTAAATCACAATATTAAAACCAAATATTATAATCCTTATATATATTAAATACTCAATATTATAAACTATAATATTAAAACCAATATTATAAGCCTTATTATTAAAGCCAATAATATAAACCTTAATATTATACCCAAATATTACAAACCCTAATCTTATATACCACAATTATTATAGGTTGTAATGTTATAACGTTACAACACCCACATTAGTAAATGTGTTTAATACATGTTGACTAGTGTATATTAAGCACACTCATAACCACAATAGTCAATGTTCTTGCCTAATTTATACTAAATACTATATTATAGACTAAACTATATTATAAATATAATAACCTAAAGGATTAGTAAACTTAAGGGATTATATATTAAACACTAATAATATTGACATATTAATATTATAAAACGAAGGCATTAATAAACCAAAGCCATTAACATTATAAATCCAAGGTATTATTATTATACAATGAAGGGATTAACAAACCCAAGGGATTATATACTATAAACCCAAGTGATTAATGAACCCAATGAAATCATATTACAAACTATTGAGATTAAAAAACCCAAGGGATTAATAAACCGAGGGGGTGTTGATTATGGTTGATTGGGATTAAAAACTCAAGAGATATTATAATATTAGAAATGCATTACAACATTCAAAAAACTTTCATGTTGATTATGGTTGACTGTGGTTAGTCATGGTTGACCATATTCAACCATAGAGGCCTTGATCATGGTTGATGATATTCAACCATGGATGATCATGGTTGACTATGGTTCACCATTTTTATCATGGTTGACCATCGCTGACCATGGTTAACCATAGAGACAATGACTATGGTTAACCATATTCAACCACGGTTAATCATGGCTGACCATAAAACATTAATTTACCATAATGATCATGGTTGATGTTGCTTAACCATGGTTGATCATGGTTGACAATGTTTCACATTAAATGACCATGGCTGGCCATGGTTGACCATGGTCTAAAATCATTGTTTACCACAATCAAGCATGGTTAACCAAGTTTAGTGAGAGAGACCTTAATCATGGTCGATAATGGTTGAAAATTTTTAACCATGGGTAATCATGGTTTACCATCACTGACAATGGTTGAATATGGCTGATCATCGTTGAATTTTATTAATTTTGATTGATCATGGTTGATAGTAGTGACATTATCCATGGTTGACTAAATTTAGCCATGATTAACCATGATTTACCATGGTTGATTGTAGAGATATGGATTAACCATGAATAGGGAATTGTACCATATTCAACCACAAATATCTGCATTGTTCATAATGGATGACCATAATCAGGCATAGAGACCTTGGATGACCATATTTGACCATTATAACAATCGTTGACTATGGTTGTCGATGAGGAGTCTATAGAACATGAAATGTTCTTGGTTAACCATGCTTGACCAAAGATGACCATGCTGATAATGGTTGACCATGGTTGATCATGGTTGACCAGATTCAACCATATGGACCTCAATCTCAGTTTACAATAGTTGATCATGGTTACCGATATTTAACCATGCATGATCATGGTTGACCATAATCAACCATATGGACCTCGATTTTGGTTGAACATAGTTCATCATGGTTACCAATATTCAACCATGTGTTGGTTGTTAAGAGACAATCCCTTGGCTGTGGAAAGTAATCAGTGCTTAAGACATTTTTAGAAATATGTCACAAAATTAATTATATCAGGGGGTCTTCGTTCAACCTCTTTTGGAATTAATTCCTTAAAACCGCCAATAATATGATATAATGAAAGATTCTACAATGCCATTAACTACTGATATCTGAATGAAAAGAAGAGCTGTAGAGGAAACTTAAAATGATATGATGTAACACAGAACCTATCATCTTAAATCTCAAAAGAATTTATGAATAAAGAAAAATTGGAGTGAAGGAGCACATATTAAGGTTATTTAACACTTACTCACAAATGAAATTAAGAGACCGACAACTACTTACTTAACTTCATCCAAAGAAGAAGAACAAAAAATGATACAAGAAAAAAAATCACCATCAACAATTTTAGGAAACTTGATGTTTCTTTCATTAATTTCTAATAAAAGTAAATACAAAAATTGTAGCCTTCAAGAGGTCCAAAACTTGTCACCCTCCTCATTCTTACTATCTTGCTTAAATACATACAAAAGAAGTTTTTAAGTGCTGGAACTTCTTGAAATTACTCAAACTACCTAAACTGTCTAAACTACTTATTACATTGCAATTAAGGACATCATTACAACCCCTATCTTTTAACAAGAAAGATAAATAAAACTTGGAATATTAATCTATTTGTTGAATCTAATTTGTTGCTGATGTATTTCCCTGAGGTGTCGATTTGTTCCCCTGAGGTGCTGATGTGTCACCTGGTGAATCAATAATACATTCCCTACATTTTTTCCAAATTTCAATGTTGGTTTTAGGAGAATTGACCAACTTGTGATACTCTAGTTTGAAAGCAGTGATCCTGGTAAAATTGGGCCTTTCCATAAACAAGGTCTTAACCATCCATAATATTTGAAAATGCCTATGCAATAAATTGACAATTGTGGCTCCTTTTAAGACTGCAGTTTTTTCATGAGTATTAATTTTTTTTATTTTTGATCCCACTAATAAAGGTTCATATGAATCCCAAGGTAGCAGATTTCCTTGCAGATGCCAGCATGATGGCAGCCCATCTCTAGTCATTTTTTTAAACATGGTGTTGAATTTATCTACAACCTGTTTGATCTCTATTAATTTATTCTCTGTTGATTTCCTGCAAGCATTCTTCACATTCAGCTTATTGGTCTCTAAAATACACAATGTTCTATCTTTGATTTCATTCCGCTCTAGCTCTTGATCTGTCTTGGAATTGAGAAATTCAATAAACCTTTTTTCCCATAGAGCTCTGTTAAGAAACTTCTTCTTATCACCAAGAATAAGCTCCTATAAATCTTTGATTATGCTTTTTTCCTCTGACACTATAATCAGCGATTCCAAAATTGTTTTCATTACTTCAATAATTTCATTCCACACAATATCCTTTGCTTGAATTAAAGACTTGTTTCCCTTTAATTTTTCTTCAAGACTCTTGATTTCTTCATAAGTTTACTAGCAATCATATTTATATTTATTAACTTCTCCACCTTTGGCATGCATTATTTTCATTGTTGTATCAAGATCACTCTGAGTTTTCTTGAGATCAACCTCTGCCATCTTTAATGTTGTGCTCAATTAGGACAATATAGTTGCTGGATCATCATATCTAGATGACAAAACTATGGTGCAATTATGTGATTCAATCTAAACCTGCAGGTTAAGCACTGTCTCCTTTAATATAGAAATTTCCTCCTCTTTCTGCAACAACTGTTGTAAAAGAATTTCCTTCTCATTTTCTACCTCTACCAACTCTTCTGTCATTGGATGCTCTCCAGTAGGTAGCTTTAGCTTTTTCTTCAACACATTAATTTCTGATTCTACACTTTGTAATAATTTTTGTACATCTAATCTATCATTGGGATCTACTCCAATTTTCAAAATTATTTTCTTCAATCCTTCATTTTGAGTTGAAAGAGCCCTAGAATTAGCCTTCTCTAACTTAATAGCTGCTTAATCACCTTTCCAAACATGTTCTTAGCCCTATAAGTAGTTGCACTGGTTTTATTTAACTCATTAACAATCAATTGACCAATTTTCATGTGTAAGTTAACTTTATCAAGTAAATGGATATTTTTAGTATCAACAATTAGATTTATAGTTTTAAAACTACTGGATGAACCTACTGTGATTTCAGATGGGTGAGAGAAAGAAATTTTCAAATGATCCCTTTCTAAATCCATATCAGTCAACAATTTGGTTTGATCAGGAGTAATCTGATAACCAGCTTGAACCTCCATACTTGCTTTGATATTTTGGTTCTTTTCTGCAATTTGGGCAAAGACCTGCTTGATCAAAGGTACCTAATCATGAAGAGCTTCATGTCTTGATGTTGAAGCTGGCGCATTTTGAGTATCTCCTAATGGAATTAAGAAACCAAGTTGTGTGTTTGGTATCTCTTCGGTTAACTTAGATCTTTTCTTAGCTCTCTATTCTTCATCCTCAGAATCAAACAATTTTTCTTTGTTTATTTTACTTATCCTTTCATAGATGATTGGATTTTGAATACTATTGCTAGCAGAGCCTGCAAAATATTTGTTAGCTAGATTCTCAATTTTATTCTTACTGTCATGAACAAAAGAAGAATAACCATTTTCAACTCTCCAGTTAAAAATCACCCTGTGTGGATCATAAGCCCATTTCTCACCTAATAACGAATGCATTCTTTCTAACATCCGATTCGTCTCATTTGGTGCTTGTCTCGTATTCACTATGAATGGTCCAACAGTAATAGGCAACTTAAATAGATGGCCTTTCTTCATTGGAACAAAATGTATCTGATCTACATTTAAGATTTGTCTAATAAACTCCAAGGCAAACATTCTCATGGGGACAAAGATGGGTAATCTATAAGGCTCAATCCCGACTCCATATAACCTAATTTCTGAATAATCATCATACACAAACCAATCTCCAAATTTACAATTAAAACTAAGTAGAAGAAATTCTTGGGCCTTCGACAGAAAACATGGAGGAGTAATTCCATTCAAAATATTATAGGCAATTGGCATGAAATAAGAAGCAAAATCAAACAACCCTCCCTCATTAGGTTCATTTTTTATTACATCTTTCCAAAACACCAGTGATTTCCTTTTCTTATTTCAATCAACAATATTCAACCCCAAAAGTATAAATTCTTCCACATTTTGATATAAGAATAAATAAGTAATCAGTGAGGGAAACATGAAAGACCTAGTGAGGGACATGCTCATAAGCTGAGAATTAATGTGCTCTTGCCAGTAGGAAGGAATATCTAGCACGACATTGGGCTTCATCATTAAAGCAAATAACCTAAGCACCGACCTGTCAATTTGAGCAACATCCTCCATCCCAAGTATCTTCAACAAAAATTGCAGTAAGGGCTTGACCTCCACATTAAAAATCTCCAAGGGAAACTCTTTATCATCCGGTGAAAAATGTCCCGCTTCCGGCTTTAGAAATAAAACCACCTATCTAAAATCCTGCCCTGCAAGATTGTCATATAGTGTCACCAATGATTCTTCAATAAAATTGGCATAAGACTCTGACTCAGGATAACAGAGGGCTTGACGTATTAACAGAGATGTGACTTGAAGAATACTTTCTCCCAAATTATTCATCACAAAGCACTTGCAAGGGTACAATGAAGATACTAGCTAATGTACAAATTCTGGAAAAAGATGGGTTTTAGGGATACATGCTGACATAACACCAGACTTGACCATGGTTGAGTAGATAGGATAATTCTTCTCATTAAGTAAAATTTTTTGATAAAAAGGTAGATACTCAACTGTGCATAGGGTATCCTTGACATCTTGTTCAGTATCCATAAGCGAGAAGTGGCTGGAACAACTAGAGAGGGATGATTGTTTAGCCATGGATTTACTCAAGGTGGTGACTGTACAAACATGGAGATGAGAAATTAAATGACTAAGATAACTCTTCGACAATTGGGACTGAAAACGAACAAGAGGAAAAGTGTAACTTTAACACATTTTATAGATGGCGCGGGATTTTGGAAATGAATGTGAATTCAATTCATGACTTGACAGATAACGGACATATGACGTAACATAAGAGCTGGCTCATTAGCTAGCAACGTTAATTGCTTGCGTCATAAGTTGTCTACGTCACTACGAGAGCACTCTGGAGTACGTCAGACTCATCATAGGTCTACCCCTGCAATGATCATGAATCGTTGATCATGTTGAACAAGCTCTCAACAGGGTCAACTGCGGAGGCACCCTCGGTGCTATACTTCGGGTTGTTTGTGCCCGCGGGTTTCCACTGATCCAAATCAACATCATTTCTTTTAAATCCCGCTCGGTGAATTACATAGAGGTTAACCCAATTGTCGGACCCACCTTCACAACTCTGCACAATATGTTAATTGACCAACATATAAAATAAAAATTATGTTTCGGCATATAGGAAGTTTACATTTGCTCATTTTCTAATATATATGCTTTTTTTGTTTTGAAAAATATTTCGAAAGTAAATACAAATGGGCCACAACATTTGGCTCCACCTGAGGATAGTGTTTTTTGCCACAAAACACTAAGAACCGCAGATCAGTTCCTTCACCTCAGGCATGGAGTCAAATATTGCTTGGTGACATATGAACAATGGACAATCTGGTATTTACAATGGTGAAATGCTGAATTTTAGTGTTGGAAATAATGCTTCAAATATTGCCCATTCACAGGCAGCTGCAAAGTTTCTCCATCTAAATCTTCTAGGATGAAAGTGTTGTTTGACCTGGATTCAGTAATTCTGTATGACCATACCAGAGCGGGTCAAACTTACCATGCTTCCCTTTATCTTTCCTTCGGGTGTCCCATCTTAGTACTAAATATCCTACTTGAAAGAGGATTTATTTTGCTTTCCTGTCAAACATAGACTTCATTTTTTATTGATAATTAATCAATTTATCTCTAACTTGGTTTCCACTTTCACTTGACTCAATCACTTTATTCATTCTTCTCACCATAGCATTAGGTTCTTCGTGAATATTCTTGAAGGAAAGAAATCACTGGGTTGGCCAACTAACTAGGAAAAAATGCTTGAGTTCCATAAACCAACTCAAAGGATGATTTGCAAGTGGACCTCCTGGTAGTTAATCAAACTGCCCAAAGGGAAAAATTTAACTTTGAATCCCAGTCTTTTTGATTTTCAGTGATTGTTTTCTTCAGAATCCTAACCAATGTCTTGTTTGAAGACTCTGCCAATCCATTCCCTTGTGGATGGTATGCTGTGGAATGTGATAAAATTAGATTATATGTTTGACAGAAATAAATGAATCAAGCAGAATTAAATACCTGAGCATTATCAGTTATAATCTTGATTGGGCATCCAAGCCTACTGAAAATGTTCTCCTCCAAAAACTTTATCACCACTTGATCATTTTCTTTTTTTTGTGGATATTGATGTTGAGTCCTTAGTTAAACTAAGAGGGGGGGGTGAATCAGTTTAACACATACATGATCTTTTTAAACTTTTCATCAAGCTTATTTACAACTTAATTTTATAACCAACTTTAATATGTGAACAGTCGTAATATGTTGCAGCAAGTAATAAATTAATGTGACACCAAACTTATTATGAGAGCAACAAACATTAAGCAGATTGGATAGAACATATCAACACATAGACAACACACACAGAGACAACAGATATAAGTGGAAACCCATAAAGGGAGAAAACCACATCTTATTATTGTTGTGATGCAAAGGCAAGCTCCAACTCCATCTCACCACTATTTTTCTGCAGGCACCAACCTACAGGAGGTTCCAACCTCAGTCAGCTACAACTGACATCTATCAAGCTTCAACTTGATATGGAAGCTCCAACTTCCTGAATTTATCAAAATAAAATATTTATTGATTTACCGTAGATATCAGCTCTATTCTGTTGCATCTCTTTCTGGTCCTCCTTTTTCTTATCTTCTCTGCCTCAATTCTTCATACTCTGCATTCTCTAACCTCTTTTTGCACATCAATGTGATATGATTTATACAGTTTTCCTCATAACAATTCGTATTCCACAGGGAATTCAAAGTGAATAGCCTTGACTCTTTGCCTTCTGCCTCCTCACTTCTTTATCCAGTTCATTTAGAAAATCTCATCAATTTATATAACTTTCAGTTTTGCGGTGGAGTTTTATTTCCTACGAGAGACTTGCCGGTGCATCAAAAATAATATAAACCAATCAAAAACATATACATTTAGTTACAATTTGGATTACAGAATTAGCCCATTGATTTTGAATCACCATGTTTTTGTCTTTTACTGTGTATTTTGTGTCTATCTTTTGTCTGTTTTCTCTCTCCTATTCAACTGTGGTGGTGTAAGCTGGCACATATATGTAACAACGCTTTTGATATAACGTCGTTCAACTCTCGGCATAATAATAAAGCCATTTTTAACACTTAAACTGCCAGTTCAATATAACGCAAATGCTTCTCGGAGCCATAATAAAAGACCTCTTAAATACATAAAATGCCCTTTCGAGCCCACCATCCGAAATTTACTTATGCTCCGATGTTCTGTTCTCCTCCGATGTGATTAATCACTATTCACTTCACTGCGCCGATGCGATGGGTCAATGTAGACCCCACTCTGACTTTCTTTAGATCCAACAGTTGCACTCTTCAATGATCCGACGGTTGCGATTGGATCACACCATCGCGATCACAATATTCAACAGTTTGTTCAATTGCACTTTTACTTCCGATGTGATGAATTGCTCCGATGCACTTTAAGGCAGAATTCAAACAAATATGAGACTCCCGTGTATAATGAATCAGGTCTAGAATTCAATCGCAATCAGAACTTTTGTTAACAAGTTCCGCTGCAATAAGTTTCTCCAATGCGATTAGTGAGGGTCCCACCATATCTTTGCTTCATTTGTTTTAAGCCCGAACAATAGAACCTTTTGGTTCTTTTGATCTCACGCACAATAATGTAATACATGTGTTTTGTATTGTAGTCTTGAGGGTAAGTTTGTATGTAAAGCGCTACCCATATATATATATATATATATATATATATATATATATATATATATATATATATATATATATATATATATATATACAGAAAGCAGGCTTTCATGTATCCTTCAGCTTGGGTTAAGATTCTCATAATTTTTATGTAGGGGGTTCCCACACTACACATACAATATCCTCCGTCAACATTATATTAAGTGTTGGACTCAGACTTAAGCACATCACTAATATATATATATATATATAACCTCTCGGGCTCCATAATTTTTTTAATGCTTCTGCTCCCAGTATAGCCTTAGCCATGTAACATATTTACCTTGCAATAGATATCAAACCCCGACTTCATGTAAAAGCGCTCGAGCCCATAGCGTACTACTGTATGCTGACCATCATATGTAGTATTCCTTTGGTGACTTGCATATCAATTATAATATATGGACATATATAATGACCCCGTTCAATTTATTATGAACCTTATAATAAACCCACGCATTTAACTTATATGTGAACACTCTACCATGTATTCAAGTTCACGTGGACTAAATCAACTTGAATTCGGCCTGCCTTTGGCTTAATCAAAATTCAACATAGGTATATTCCATGCATATGAACATGCTGTGCTCAACATATATAAAAAATCAATTACACAGGTCCGCTTCATATATATCAACATATATTAATAAACATTATAACCTCTGTCCTTTTATTAACTTTCATAAAACACATAATACACAAACCTTCGTATAATACTTTGGCTCTACAGCTATGAATTTAGGACCCACAGCCTTGGATCTCTTCCCCGCACCTTCTCCTTTGATCGGACGGTCAATCTACACTTGCACACCAACTGAGCTTTGGATCCCCATCCAATGGATGACGTGCAATATCGCACAACTTATATGCTCGTCACATAATTCTCCAAAATCATGCGAAAAAGGTTGTATTAGAAAACCGCTTTAGGACACGTGGCCATCAATGACATATATCGCGTTCATTTTGACAATTCTACTTACCACTTCAACTATTGCGCGAACCCACTGGTTTTTGAGCGCTGGTTTCACTGTTTGCTCAGGGTTCCACTCTTGACTCCGGGTTCCAGTATTTTATAATTTTTCTTCAATGGTTTTGTTTAACCTATATTCTTCGTTTAAATGTACCGATTGAGCATTAACCCATATACACAGAACCCTATTGTTATTTAGCTTCTCGGTTCCGCCCTTTCTGCACTGTTCCGCATCTCCTGTGATTATTTCACTGTTGTTTTGTTAATAGTTTTGCCTCTATATTCTCTATCTCCACCTCTGCTATTCTCTGTCTCTGTTTCAATGTACTCTTTGCAGCCTCTATATTCTCTGTCTCTGTTGCACTTTACTCTCTGTAGCCTCTGTATTCTCTGTCTTTGTTGCTCTGTACTCTCTGCAGCCTTTCTCTACTGCTCGACCGTTTCATCTCACGGCTATGCCTCTGTATTTGTTTATTCCTTCCTCATGAATCCTCTCTCAAATCTACTCTGTACCCCCAGATTTCTCTCGTTCTTTTTCTCTTTGCTTCATGTCTCATGGTCCCTCTTCTTGCCTCTCTTTCTCTGCTTCTTGTCTGCTTCTTGTTTGCCTCTCTTTGTGCTGCTTTGCTTCTCTTTTTGCTGCCTCTGCAACTTTGCTATTTTTCTTCTCTTGTTGTTGCCTCTGCTACTCTGTTATTTTGCTTCTCTCCTTTGCCATTAATGACAACATTTCCAATAGCCTCCCTCTTTGGCATTGATGGCAATACACTTCCTCTGCTTGCCTTTTAGGACCCTTTCATTTGTTGCTTGCTCTTCCTCCCCCTTTGACATCAATGGAAAAGGGTTACCTATGTCCTCGTGTGCTTTTAAACCTCGTCCATATTACTCTGATCTTGAGGACCTGTTTCATGTTCTTCTCAGTTGCTCTGGCTCTTCTGTGAATTTCTTTGTTGACCAATCTCCCCCTGGAATGATGTCTTGTTTTATGTTCTCCCCCTGGAATGATGTCTTCTTTTCTATTCTGCCCCTACAATTAAGTCTTCTTTTCTATTCTCCCCCTAGAATGAAGCTTTCTTTTTCTGTCAAAGAGTAGTATCTAAAGACACTACCCCTAGTTTTTTTTTCAGATATTCGAATGGCTCTCTAGCAAGAGGTTTTGAGAATATATCTGTTGTTTGTTCTTTTGTTGGCACATATTCCAACTTCACTACCTTATGTGCTACTTGTTCTCTTAGGAAATGGTACTTGATTGGGATTTGTTTATTTTTTGAATGAATTACAGGATTTTTTGAAATACTTATAGCACTTGTATTATCACATTTGATAGAGATAGGTTCATCAATGCTTACCTTCATGTCTTGGAGGGTTTGTTTCATCCACATGACTTGTGTGCAATATGTTGTTGCTGCTATTTATTCTGCTTCTACTGTAGATAGAGAGATAGATGTTTGTTTATTACTTAGCCATGCCACCAGAATTTTTCCCAAGTGGAATACACCTCCACTTGTGCTTTTCTTGATATCCACATAGCTGGCCCAATCTGCATCTGTATATGTTGTTAATGTGAAGCTCTTGCCTTTTGGATACCATAGCCCATACTGTACAGTTCCTTGTAGATATGTAAATATTCTTTTGACTGCTAGAAGGTGATTTTGCTTTGGTGTTGCATGATATCTGGCCACAAATCCTACTACCAACATGATGTCTGATCTTGATGTTGTTAGGTACAACAGACTTCCTATCATGGATATGTAGAGTTTTTGATCTATATCAGCAGATCCATCATTAGCACATAGCTTGCATCCAGTGATCATGGGAGTTGACACAGGTTTGCAGTCTTCCATTTTGAACTTTTTCAACATTTCTTTTAAGTATTTTTCCTGTGAGATGAATGATCTTGTGTTATTTTGCTGAATTTGAAGTCCTAAGTAGAAGGTGAGCTCTCCAATCATAGACATCTCAAACTCTGATTTCATCTCTTCAGCAAATCCTTTTGCTAGCTCATATTTGTTGCTTCCAAACATAATGTCATCAACATATACTACAACAATCAAGAGTTCATTTTCATGGGCTTTTATGTATAGATTGTTGTCTACTCCTCCCCTCTTAAAGCCTTGTTTTTGAAAGAACTTATCTAGCCTTGAGTACCAAGCATGAGGAGCTTGTTTTAGTCCATATAGAGCCTTCTTTAGTCTGCACACATATTCTTCTTTGTCTGTTAATGAGAATCCTTCTGATTGTTCCATGTAGACTTCTTCTTCTATATCTCCATTCATAAATGCAGATTTCACATTCATTTGATATACCTTGAAGTCGTGGTAGCATGCAAAGGCCAGAAACATTCTGATAGCTTCCATTCTGGCTACAGGGGAAAATTTTTCATCGTAATCAAGTCCTTCGATTTGTGAATATCCCTTGAAAACAAGTCTGGCTTTATTCCTGATTACATGTCCTTGATTATTCATTTTATTCTTGAATACCCATTTTGAGCCTATGACATTTTTATCAATGGGTCTAGGAACTAATTCCCAGGTATTTTTCTTCTCGATTTGGTCCAATTCTTCATTCATAGTATTCACCCAATACTTGTCCTTGTTTGCTTCTTCAAACTTCTTTGTCTCTATTTGTGATAGCATAGCTATGTATACCTCTTTTGTCTGTTCAGTTAGCTGCCTTCTTGTCTAGACTCCTACACTCTTGTCTCCATTGATTTGATCTTCTGGATGGTTCTTTTGAGTGTATCTTGAGGGGGATTTCGAGCTCAGTTCATCATCTTCTGTTGTCTTGTTTATTTCATCATCATCTTGGTTCTCTTCTTCATAGTATTCTAGAGGATTACTGCAACCTGTACTTCTTGTCTTCTTTGGAAGTTCTTCATCAAATTTTACATCAATGCTTTCCGCAATTTTTCGAAGAGTCTTGTTGTAGCACCTGTAACCTTTACTCTTGGAAGCATATCCTAAAAATATCCCTTCATCTGCTCTTGCATCAAACTTCCCCAGATTTTCATCATTATTCTTTATGTAACACTTGCTTCCAAAGACTCTAAAGTGCTTGATTGAAGCTGGTTTACCATGCCATAGTTCATAGGGATTCTTGTCACTGCTTGGCCTTAAATGAGCTTTATTAAGGATATGCACAACTGTGTGTACTGCTTCTGCCTAGAAGGTTTGAGGAATGTTACTCTCTTGCATCATGGCTCTGGAAATTTGTTGTACAGACCTGTTTTGTCTCTCTGCCACTCCATTCTGTTGAGGTGTCCTTGCAATAGTAAATTTTTTCTTTATACCATGTTCATTGCATAGGTCTGCAAAGTCATAATCTGTGAATTCACCTCCTCTCTCTAATCTGATGCATTTTAGCTTGCATCCTGTTTGATTTTCTGCCAAGGCCTTGAATATCTTGAATTTATCAAGTGCTTTTGATTTATATTTGAGAAATGCAACCCATGTCATTCTTGATAAATCATCTATTATCAGCATGAAGTAGGATTCTCCACTTGGTGTTTTAGTTCTTGAAGGTCCACACAGATCCATGTGAACAATCTAAAGTGGCCTACTTGTTGACAGCTCATCTTTGGTCTTAAAGGCTATCCAGGTCTGTTTGCCCAATTGGAAAGATTTGCATATGGTATTTGAAGGCCATTTTATTGTTGGAATATCTCTGACAGCTTTCTTTTTGCTCAGTCTTATGATATGGTCAAAGCTAATATGTCCCAATCTCCTATGCCATAACCATGACTCCTCAAGTTTGCTAAGATGACATGCTTCATCCTCCTCTTTCACTATGTAAACATTACTCTCTATTCAAACACCTTTGAGCAGAGTCTTTCCTGTGGTGCTTGATCTGACTTCACAGTATTTTGCTCTAAAAGAACTTCACAACCTTTGTCACACATTTGACTGACGCTCAACAAATTTGCGTTCAGCCCATCCACAAATAGTACATCTTGGGCCTTTCCCCTGCCATTATCTAGGCTGACTGAGCCTTTTCCTTTGATTTTTCCTGCTTTATCATTGTCCAAAGTAACATTTCTAGATTTCTTTTCATCAAAGGTTATAAACTTGATTCTATCTCCGGTCATATGTTTTGAGCAGCCACTATCCAAATACCATTGGCTTTTCAGGTCTTGAGCAGTTAGAGCGAGGTCACATTTATTCACCTTCTTTTTCCACTGGAAGCATCC
Organism: Pinus albicaulis; assembly: GCA_034641835.2. Taxonomy (NCBI): domain Eukaryota; kingdom Viridiplantae; phylum Streptophyta; class Pinopsida; order Pinales; family Pinaceae; genus Pinus; species Pinus albicaulis. The sequence continues at coordinate 704,604,669 of CM076583.1, read as the reverse complement.
TTTTGTTTGGTACCTTTTGTGAGATGATGAACCACATTCTCTGAGAGGACATTTGGAGGGCATATGTCCAATTTTATTGCATACATAGCATTTGATCATAATTTTTGCAGAATTGCGAGTATGCGTAAAATCTCCATGATTCATAAACCTCCTTGAGGTGTTGAACATCAATCTTTGTCCATATTTTCTGCACTCAATGATTTTATGGCCAAATTCCTTACAATAAAAACAGTAACCATAGAAACAATTTGCATACCTGATGTGAGGTTGTCTTCTCCATTTGTTTGCTTGAGACAGTCTCTTCATTGTTTGCATCCTTTGCTGGTTTGAATTACTCCTCCTTGTATGATAGTATGCGGCAATATGTCGCAACTTGTGGCAGGCATAACAGGTGGCATTTTTCATAGAAGGGAATAATATCCTTTGATGGCTTCCAAATTTGACATAATCAGGGGTATATGATCCTTTTTCTGTTATCTGAGTATTTATTTCATTCTTTGTTATTAGAGTTTTCTTCTAGTTTTTGTCTCCTTCATTGCATGTTTCTTCTTTTGTAGGAATTATTTGAGCTGCTTCATCAGCCTTCTTTTCTTTTACAAAAATAATATTTTTATTTTCTTTTTCTTTGCCTTTACTTGATTCTCCTACGTAGCCTATCCCAGTTTTTATCAGAGGAGATCTTTGAGCATCCTGAATTTCATTCAATTTACCAGAGCTTGTTATTTGAGAGGAATTTATAGACACTTTCCTTTGAGCATTTTCTAATTTATTCCTCAGACATACTACTTCTTCTTCCAACTTCTCTTGTTCTTGAGTTTTATCCTTGATTTTCTTAAGTAACATGTCTTCTATCTTCTTGGCTTCTTCAAGGTCTACCTTCAGCTGCATGAGGAATTCTGAATTTTTCTCTTCTCTTACATACTTGAGGAGAATGTCTTTTTGTTTTCTGCACTTCAATTTGAGTCTGTCAATCTCCTCCAGGGAACTTCTTAGCTCCCCCTTAAGGTCAAATTCACCTTCTTATTCATCTTCTAGAAGGAGTCCTTAAAGTTCTTCTATGGCCATCAATAAAAATTCAGAGGTTCCTTCTTGACTTAAGGGTTCATTTGAGTCTTCAGATGCATTGCTGTCTTGTTCAGCATAGAAATATTTTCTACTGAATTTCTTTCCTTTCTGCCAGTTCTTTGATGTAGTTTTCTCTGATTCTTGAGCTTGATTCCTTGATTTCTTATGAGGACACTTAGCAGCATAGTGTCCAACTCTTCCACAGTTAAAGCATTTGAATGGAATTTTACTTTTATATTTACCTGAACCTCTATCCAGTTTCTTAACAAATTTAGCCTCTTCTTCATCAGAGCAAGAGCATATATCTTCCTTTTCTTCTTTCTTCTTTTCTGTTTTAAAAACTTCCTCCCTCGCACTTGTCTTCTTCTATGGGAGCCTCATCTCATAGGCTGTTATATTTCCAAGTAACTGGTTCATGGTCAAGGTTTCCCAATTAGCTATTTCTTCTATGGCAGGCACCTTGGGGTTAAAACTGGGTGGAAGAGATCTTAGAATCTTTTGTACAATTACACATTTTGGTATGGTTTCTCCAAGAGCTTTCATATTGTTAACAATTTATGCAACTCTTAAGAAGAAGCTTCCAACATCTTCATCATCATTCATTTTTAAATTTTCAAACTGAGCTCTATATACTTGAAGTTTGGCAGTCTTCACCTTTTTTTTCCCTCATGGATATTTTCAAGATATCCCACATGTATTTCGCAGTATTGTTGTGCATTACTTTGATAAATCCAACTTCACATAGTCCATTCAAGATTGCATTCATGGCTTTTGCATTAGCTACAAAGTCTTGTTTAGCTTCTTTCTCTGAGTCAGTTGCCTTTGGGGCATATCCAAATTCCACAGCAGCCCAAACTTCTATTCCTAGAGACATTATGTATGCTCTTATTCTGATTTTCCAGAAGGCATAATTAGCACCGATGAAAAAAGGGGCTTTATTGGTTGAGCTTCCTTCTTGACTAGCCATCCTGGGGACCTAGGATCTCCTTTCAGTGGTTAAACTAGTACAAAAGGAACCTCGCTCTGATACCAATTGTTGAATTCTTAGTTAAACTGAGAAGGGGGGGGGGTGAATCAGTTTAACACATACATGAGATTTTTAAACTTTTCATCAAGCCTATTTATAACTCAATTTTATAACCAACTTTAATATGTGAACAGTCTTAATATGTTGCTGCAAGTATTAAATAAATGTGACACCAAAATTATTATGAGAGCAGCAAACATTAAGCATATTGGATAGAACATATCAACACATAGGCTACACACATAGAGACAACAGATATAAGTGGAAACCCATAATGGGAGAAAACCACATCTTATTACTGTTGTGATGCAAAGGCGAACTCCAACTCCCTCTCACCACTATTTTTCTGCAGGCACCAACCTACAGGAGGCTCCAACCTCAGTCAGCTACAACTGACATCTATCAAGCTTCAACTTGATAGGGAAGCTCCAACTTCCTCAATTTATCAAAAGAAAATATTTGCTGATTTACCTTATATATCAGCTCTGTTCTGTAGCATCTCTTTCTTCTCCTCCTTTTTCTTATCTTCTATGCCTCAATTATTCATACTCTGCGTCCTCTAACGTTTCTCTGCATATCAATGTGATATGCTTTATATAGTTTGCCTCACAACAGTTCGTATTCCACATGAAATTCAAAGTTAATAGCCTTGACTCTTTGAATTTTTCCTCCTCACTTCTTTTCCAGCTCATTCAGAAAATCTCAACAATTTATACAACTTTCAGTTTTACAGTGGAGTTTTATTTCCTACGGAGACTTTCCAGTGCATCACAAACAATATAAACCAATGAAAAATGTATACATTCAGTTACAATGTGGATTACAAATTAACCCATTCAGTTTTGAATCACCGGGTGTTTGTCTTTTCTATGACTGTGTCTGTCTTTTTTGGCTTTGTTTGCTCTCCTGTTCACTATCGTGGTGTAACTGCTACATATATGTAACAACACATTTTATATAACACCATTCAACTCTCGGCATAATAATAAAGTCGTTTTTAACACATAAACTGCCTATTCAATATAACGCAAATGCCTCTTGGAGCCATAATAAAAGACCCTTTAATACATAAAATTCCCTTTCGGGCCCACTGATCAGGAGCTCGGGACCAAGTGTCGTAAAATGGTCAAAAATGAAGTTACTCAAAATTGATCTGAAACAGATCGACTGGAAAGAGCTCGTCAATACGATCCCAACGCCGCGAACAGCACTCAAATCCGACGCCGTATGCAGAAGTTATTCAGCTTTGAAGTTCGCCAGTTTCAATTAAAAATGGTCAAAATTTGACTTTGGAAAAAATATATTTTAAGCCACGTGGCCCCAAGGTTCATATGGAATGGTGCGTTTAAAAAATATATATGGACGCGAGCGGATTTGAACCCGGGTAGGTGGAATGGCAGCAGAGAGGCCCGACCAATGGGCCACGACAATGATTCTTGTTATACATTGCAACTCATTTGTATTTGAATGGAACAGTTATAATGGACGTGCAATCCGTTTGGGATGTGGTCCCGTGTTTATAGCGCCGGGGGCGGAGTTTCATTTAATAACTCCGAATTTAACTCTATGTTCTCCGTTCGGTGTGGTCATATGCGCCCTTACCACTAGCCCCCATGACTGGCGGACCCCAAATTTTAGCGGCTACTCCAGTTCTAGCGGTGTTATCTGGCAGTGTCTCCATATTTAACTGGAGTTTGTTTAGGCCAACTGGCAGTTGGGAGTAAATGGCCATAACTTTGGCTAAGAAAGTCCGTTTTGGATGAATGTTTTTTTGATTTTGGGTCTCTTCAACCTTCTGAAGCCATTGGCATAGGTTTCACAGCCATCTGAGGTCGTTTGCAGGTGATTTTGCTTCGTGGAAGTTCCAGGAGCCACTAGGGCCAAATCAGTTTGGGAGCTGCATTGGGAATTGTGCAGCCAGTGAATGTGGAACGAAGGTCATTCCTGAAGTTTTTCAGCATTCTGAATCCATTTATACAGCTCGTTTTTCCTTTTGAGGCATTATTCTCACTGTTTAGCTTCAGGGAAGCTTTCAGGGCCACCAGGGCCATTTCAGTGCTGGAGCTGTTTGGGGGCTATGTTCATCCATTTTTTGTGATTCAAAAGCCTATTTCTGCTATTTTCGACCTTCTGAGTCTAATGGAAGAGGTTTCAGAACCAATTGAGGTCATATTCACCTCGAAATTCTCCATGCAAGTCTAAAGGGCCACTAGGGCCAATTGGGGAAAGTACTGTATAAGGTACAATTTCACTGTTTAGTGTTTGGGAAAGAGCATGTTTACCTAATTCCTATCTTCTGATTCTGTATTTATATTCAGATCTGTCTTTCGAGACACTCATATTCTTGTATTAGCCTTTGTATAATTTTTAATACAAGAGGACAAGCCTAGTTTGAGAGGCTTGGTCCAGCAGATGTAGCCCAGAGGGGGGGTGAACTGCTTTATCATTTTGATGTCTTTATTTTTTGAAGATGATATGCTAAAAAAAACAGATATAAAGTGTTAAACAGAAAATATACATAACTTGCATACACACATAATCACCTACTCAGCTGCATAAAGTTATTTGTCTTATTCCGCAAGACATCAAACTTCAAGTATGTGTATGTCAAAAACTTCTAAGTGTTTACTTCATTATTTCTTTAGGCAAAGCCTGTAGAGGGCCAGGTAGCCTCTGGAACTCATCCTCTCTTTAGAGGTGACATGTCCGGTGAATGCCCCTACAGTCTATCTCTGTATAAGAAATAAGAAGTTTTCACATTTTCAGAGGTCACTTGGAGTGTATAGCTCACATTTGAAATTATGGGAAATGGATACCTTGCACCCTTAAACAATTACATTCCATTTTCAGATCAGATGGTATCGGAGCACTAGGTTTGCTTGACTGACATCACTAGCTTGATTGTGTAGCTTGAAAGGTGTCTTAAGCAGTGTTGAAGATTGACTGCTTTATTATTCTGCAAACTACTTGTTGTTTGAGTTTGCTGAAGCTCTTTTGCTCATTTTTATAATGACAACTTCCATAAGTGAGTTCTCAAAATCGTCCTCCTTCACAAGATTTTTTGATGAAGGCTTGAAGCAAGAATTTTTCATCATGATGAATATGGTGAGAGAAATGTATGAGGATGAAAGAAAGAGCTCTAGACTTCAAGAGCAGTTGAATTCCATGAAGGAAGAGAAGCAGTTTCTTTCTGACCAATTGCAGGAAATGGAAGGCCAACTTCGTATTGCAAACATGAAGCTGGAAAGGATGCATGAGTTGGAGACACAACTCCTTGTTGCCAAAGAAGCCTTAGCCAAGTATTAGCTTGAAGAAGAGGTAAAAAATTCTAGTTTGTCTTCAATTTCTTATAAGAATGTTTATGCTGGTTCTTTTGAGAAACATACCAGAGGCATAGGGTCCAAGTTGATGTCCAAAATGGGATATGAAGGAAAAGGATTGGGAAAACATGCACAGGTTATAGTTGAGCCAATAATGGTTGAGGTAAGGCCTAAGAATTTGGGTCTTGGCTATGGACAATCTTATGGAGAAAGTTCCAAAGCAGCCATGAAGGAAGAAGGTGTGCATCAGCATGCACTTGAACAAGGGAGTGGTGAAAGCTCTAAAACCATTGATGGGATTTATAGTGTTCCAAAGGGAGCTTCTTCTTCTTTCGATTCACCTCCTCATGAAGGTAATGAAGGTGAAACAGAAAGGTATAAATCTGATTTCAATCATATTTCCTTTGATCGTGTAAAGCATGGAAAATTTCCACACAAGCATTGGAAAAGAATTGCATGTTCTTTTTGTGGTTTGTTTAACCATAGTGTTTCTAGATGTTGGAAAAGAATGGCAACATACAAGAAAATTTTGAAGGAAAGGAGGCAAGAAGCCAAAGTTCCAATGAACAATGCAAATCATGTGGTCAAGAAGATGAACATGTGTTGCACTTATTGCCATAAGCAAGGACATACTGTTGAAAGGTGTTGGACTTTGAATCCAACAATGCTTCCACAAAAGTTGAAGAAATGGGAGAAAGAGTATGTCAAGAATGGGAAGGAAGTTTCCATCATTGATATGTGTCAGGATGATACACATGCTGATATTGATGTGCAGTTAAAGGAAGCGCCTTTGAAATGGATTGGTAAGAAATGGTTAGAATTCTTATCCAATTAAAGTTGCATGTCTTTTGATTGAATGCATTTTCCTTGTTAAGGGAATGCAAGTTGCAGGATGGAAAAGCTGAGTATGAGACTCACTCTATCGTAGCGAAAGTTATATTCATTTCAGCTTTGAAAGTACATGTACATGTGATTGAGGATCTTGTACTTATGATTGAACTTAAGAGAAAGTTGATGGATAAACTGCATGCATGAGAATGAGATGCATAAGCACAGGGATCATGATGATTTCCTTGTATTTTAAACATGTATGTGTGATTAACTTGAAGGGTTGATTACTTTGTTTTTGACCATGCATGTAATGTAATATTGACTTAGAAAAAGTTAATTTGATCTCCAAGATTGTAAAGAGGAGAAATGATGAAGTGTTTCATCTTTGTAAAAGCCTTCTCATTTGGGAGGCAGCTCTTCTTCTGGAGCGGAGGTGCCATGGATGGGCATCGTGACAGTTGGCAAGCCCACATGTTCAGGGGAATATTTCAGCTCATATATCAGCAAGTTTCATTTCTGGTTCCTGCAATTTCAGATTTTTCTGGCGAAAGAACTTGGTCGGGATTCGACAAGTACTTGGCATATGCAGCAAAAAGTCGCCAAGACGACAGTTAGAAAGGCAGGACATTTTTGGCATCAGTATGCTCTTTTGGCTGACTGGAAGAGGATATTTCTATTCCTCAAGTGTTGTACAGTTCAGATCAGAGATTCAGTAAGCTTTTGGGGACCAAAAGCCTTCTCATTTGGGAGGTGTGATCAGGAGCTCAGGACCAAGTGTCGTAAAATGGTAAAAACTGAAGTTAATCAAAATTGATCTGAAACAGATCGACTGGAAAGAGCTCGTCAATATGATCCCAACGCCGCGAATGGCACTCAAATCCGACGCCGTATGCAGAAGTTATTCAGCTTTGAAGTTCGCCAGTTTCAATTAAAAATGGTCAAAATTTGACTTTGGAAAAAATATATTTTTATTAAAAAAAGAATATTCCATAGAATATTCTGAGAATATTCTGTGGAATATTCCACAGAATATTCTATGGAATATTCCAAGCGCAGCCAATTACAGGGCGCCACGTGGCCAGCCCAGAGGCCGCCACGTGGCCCCAAGGTTCATATGGAATGGCGCGTTTAAAAAATATATATGGACGCGAGCGGATTTGAACCCGGGTCGGTGGAATGGCAGCAGAGAGGCCCGACCAATGGGCCATGGAAATGATTCTTGTTATACATTGCAACTCATTTTTATTTGAATGGAACAGTTATAATGGGCGCGCAATCCATTTGGGACGTGGTCCCGTGTTTATAGCGCCGGGGGTGGAGTTTCATTTAATAACTCCGAATTTAACTCTATGTTCTCCGTTCGGTGCGGTCATATGCACCCTTACCACTAGCCCCCATGACTGGCGGACCCCCAATTTTAGCGGCTACTCTAGTTCTGGCGGTGTTATCTGGCAGTGTCTCCAGATTTAACTGGAGTTTGTTTAGGCCAACTGGCAGTTGGGAGTAAATGGCCATAACTTTGGCTAGGAAAGTCCGTTTTGGATGAATTTGTTTTTGATTTTGGGTCTCTTCGACCTTCTGAAGCCATTGGCACAGGTTTCACAACCATCTGAGGTCGTTTGCAGGTGATTTTGCTTCGTGGAAGTTCCAGGAGCCACTAGGGCCAAATCAGTTTGGGAGCTGCATTGGGAATTGTGCAGCCAGTGAATGTGGAACGAAGGTCATTCCTGAAGTTTTTCATCATTCTGAATCCATTTCTACAGCTCATTTTTCCTTTTGAGGAATTCTTCTCACTGTTTAGCTTAAGGGAAGCTTTAAGGGCCACCAGGGCCATTTCAGTGCTGGAGCTGTTTGGGGGCTATGTTCATCCATTTTTGGTGATTCAAAAGCCTATTTCTGCTATTTTTGACCTTCTGAGTCTAATTGCAGAGGTTTCAGAACCAATTGAGGTCATCTTCACCTCGAAATTCTCCATGCAAGTCTAAAGGGCCACCAGGGCCAATTGGGAAAAGCACTGTATCAGGTACAATTTCACTGTTTAGTGTTTGGGAAAGAGCATGTTTAGCTAATTCCTATCTTCTGATTCTGTATTTACAGTCAGATCTGTCTTTTGAGACACTCATATTCTTGTATTAGCCTTTGTAGCATTTTTAATACAAGAGGACAAGCCTAGTTTGAGAGGCTTGGTCCAGCAGATGTAGCCCAGAGGGGGGGTGAACTGCTTTATCATTTTGATGTATTTATTTGCTGAAGATGATATGCTAAAAAAAACTGATATAAAGTGTTAAACAGCAAATATACATAACTTGCATACACACATAATCACCTACTCAGCTGCATAAAGTTATTTGTCTTATTCCGCAAGACATCAAACTTCAAGTATGTGTATGTCAAAAACTTCTAAGTGTTTACTTCATTATTTCTTTAGTTTAGGCGAACGTAGAGGCGAGGTAGCCTCTGGAACTCATCCTCTCTTTAAGTGACATGTCCAGAATGAATGCCCCTACAGTCTATCTTTGTATAAGAAATAAGAAGTTTTCACATTTTCAGAGGTCACTTGGAGTGTATAGCTCACATTTGAAATTATGGGAAATGGATACCTTGCACCCTTAAACAAGTACATTCCATTTTCAGATCACCCACCATCCGAAATTCTCTTATGCTCCGATGCGATGAGCCTTTGCGAAAGACCCGATGCGATAATCGCAATCGCAACTTTCAATAGAATTCTCCGATGTTCTTTTCTCCTCCGATGTGATTAATCACTCTTCACTTCACTGCGCCAATGCGATGGGTCACTGTAGACCCCACTCTGACTTTCTTAAGATCCAACGGTTGCAATTTTCAATGATCCGATGGTTGCGATTGGATCGCACCATCGCGATCGCAATATTCAACAGTTTGTTCAATTGCACTTTTACTTCCGATGTGATGAATTGCTCTGATGCGATTTAAGGCGGAATTCAAACAAATATAAGTCTCACCGTTTATAAGTGAATCAGGTCCGCTACCTCAATCAGAACTTTTGTCAACATGTTCCGCTGCCATCCTTTTCTCTGATGCGTTTCGTGACTCGGGTCCTACCATATACTGCTTCATTTGTTTTAAGCTCGAAAAATAGAACCTTTTGGTTCTTTTGATCTCATGCCAAAAGATATAATACATATGCTTTGTATTATACCTTTGGTCCCTTGTCCATAAAGTGCTCCATATATATATATATATATATATATATATATATATATATATATATATATATATATATATATATATATATATATATATATATATATTTGCCGCTTGGGCTTTCATGTATCCTTCAGCTTGGGTTAAGATTCTCATAATGTTTATGTAGGGGGGTCCCACACTACACATACAATATCCTCCGTCAACATTATATTAAGTCTTGGACTCGGACTTAAGCCTAGCACTAATATATATATATATATATATATATATATATAACCTCTCGGGCTCCATAGTTTGTTTAATGCTTCTACTCCCAGTATAGCCTTAGCCATGTAACATATTTACCTTGCAATAGATATCAAACCTCGACTTCATGTAAAAGCGCTTGGGCCCACAGCGTACTACTATATGATGACCATCATATGAAGTATTCCTTTGGTGACTTGCATATCAATTATAATATATGGAAATATATAAAGACCCTGTTCAATTTATTATGAACCTTATAATAAACCCACACATTTAACTTATATGTGAACATTGTACCATGTATTCAAGTTCACGTGGACTAACTCAACTTGCATTTGGCCTACCTTTGGCTTAATCATAATTCAACATAGTTATATTCCACGCATATGAACATGTTGTGCTCAGCATATATAAAAATTAAATTACACAGGTCAGCTTCATATATATCAACATATATTAATAAACGTTATAACCTCCGTCCTTTTATTAACTTTCATAACACACATAACACACAAACCTTCGCATAATACTTTGGCTCCGCAACTATGAATGTAGGACCCACAGCCTTGGTTCTCTTTCCTACACCTTCTCCTTTGATCGAACGGTCAATCTGCTCTCGTGCACCAACTGAGCTTTGGACCCCCATCCAATGGATGACGTGCAATATCGCGCAACTTATATGCTCGTCACATAATTCTCCAAAATCACACAAAAAAGTTTGTATTCAAAAACCGATTTAGGACACGTGGCTATCAATGACATATATCGCGTTCATTTTGAAAATTCTGCTTACCACTTCAACTAATGCACGAACCCACTGGTTTTTGAGCATCGGTTTCACTGTTTTCTCAGGGTTCCACTCTTGACTCTGGGTTCCAGTATTTTATAATTTCGCTTCAATGGTTTGGTTTAACTTATATTCTTCATTTAAATGTACTGATTGAGAATTAACACATATACACAGAACCCCGCTATTATTTAGCTTCTTGGTTCCGCCCTTTCTGCACTGTTCCGCATCTCCTGTGATTATTTCACTGTTGGTTTGTTAACGGTTCTGCCTCTGTATTCTCTATCTCCGCCTCTGCTATTCTCCATCTCTGTTTCACTATACTCTCTGCATCCTCTGTATTCTCTGTCTCTGTTTCACTATACTCTCTGCAGCCTCTGTATTCTCTGTCTCTATTACACTGTACTCTCTGCAGCCTTTCTCTGCTGCTCGACCATTTCATCTCACGGCTCTACCTCTGTATTTTTGTATTCCTTACTCATGAATCCTCTCTCAACTCTACTCTGTACCCCTATATTTCTCCTGTTCTTTTTCTCTTTGCTTCATGTCTCATGGTCCCTCTTCTTGCCTCTCTTTCTCTGCTTCTTATCTGCCTCTCTTTGTGTTGCTTTTCTTCTCTTTTTTTTGCCTCTGCAACTCTGCTATTTTTCTTCTCTTGTTGCTGCCTCTACTACTCTGTTATTTTTCTTCTCTCCTTTTCCATCAATGACAACATTTCCAACAATTTCTTCAACCCACTTTGTGAAGTAATTAGTGGCAGTTAGAATCCACTTGAACTGTCCACTTGATGGTGGATTTATCTCTCCAGTGAATTCCATTCCCCACTATCTAAAAGGTTCTTCTATGAATACCTGAAGGAGAGGTAATGGAGCAATTATTTTATTCTCAGCAAACAATTGACACTAGTTTATATACATCTACAAACAAGGTAGGCCAATAGAAACATGACCTGAGGATTTGATGGGTTGTGACCTTCCAACTATAATGCCCTCCACACAGAATTTCATGGTATTCATTGGTAACTTCAGTGGATTCACCTTCATTTAAGCACAACAGCAAGATCCCAGCAGGATCTTTCGAGCATAATTTTGCTTCTACTATGGCATATGGCTGAGATTTAATCTTGAGGGCTCTATACTTTGATTTATTCAGTGAAGTTGGACAAGAGAAGAAACATAAATAATGAAATGTGTCTTTATACCAATATGAGCATAAATATTGTATTGAATACCTGATTATTTACAACTTCATCTACTGGTGTTAACAGATTGATTCCCAATGCTTGAAAATTTGTCTATGCTCACAACTTAGCCAAACCTGCCCCCTTGATCAATTTTGAGGGTTTAATATCTAGATCATACTCCTAAATTTTTGCTATCCATTTCCCTCTCTTTCCTTCTACATCACTCTAAACCAACACATCTTTAACAACAAAATTAGGTACATAAGAAGTTATCTGGGACTGTAACACATAAGTCCTTAACGCTTTTAGTTCTTTGACCAATACATACACTTGTTTATCCAAAATTTTATATTTTAGTTTAGCATCTCTAAGAAATTTGTTGAATAATGCCATTGTCTGCTCTTTATGTTCCTCATTTTTCTGCAATAACACAACAAAAATAGTAGTGGGGGAAGCAAATGAGAATATCTGAAATGATTTTTGATAATATGGATTAATTAGAACAGTTTCTTCCTAGAGAGCCTCCTTTATTCTGGAAAATTATTCTCTCGCTTCTTTATTCCATTGGAATTTTGCTTCTTTTTTCAACATATTGGATATGCTTCTCACAAATTTCTTCATAATTTGGTACAAACCTTCTCAAAAAATTTCTCTTTCCCAGAAATCTCTGAATATCTTTCTTGCTTCCGGGTAAAGGAATTTTCTGAATTGCTTCCACCCTCGTTGGATCAATTTTTACCCCTTTCTTTGAAGCTATGTGACCCAATAATTTAGCTTCTTCCAAGGCAAACAAATATTTTTTGGGATTCAGTGATGGACCAAAATTCCTGCATTTTTCGAAATTTTTTTACAGATGCTCCAGGTGTTCATCATCTGACCCTGAGAAAATAGTTACATCATCCAAATATATAACCACACATTTGTCACCAACAAACACTATATCCACGACCCTATGAAAGGTTGAACTTGCATTCATAAGTCTAAATGTAATCCTTGCATACATGAAAGTGCCCCAGGGGGTTGTGAAAGTTGTCTTTTTCTGATCTTCCTTATAAATTGCCACCTGATTATACCCAGAGAATACATCAACCGTAGACATCGTGTAAGCTCCTATCACCTTTTGTTAGACATAATCCATTTTAGGTAAAGGACAATTATCCTTTAGAGATGCTCTATTCAGGTTCTTGAAATCCACACGCAATCTTATCTCTCCATTTTTTTTCCTCGCATGAACCAGATTAGAAACCCAATCAGAATATCTAAGAGGAACTATGATTTTTTCTTATATCAATTTCTTCACTTATATTTCAATTGGAGTTAGCAATAATGGATTAATTTTCCTGAGCTTCTGTCTGTGTGGTTTAATTCCTTCTTTCAATGGAATATTATGTTGTATTATGATTTTATCATATGTTTTCAAGTTTTCATATGAAAAAAAAACACATCCATATACTTATTGAAAATATCAATGTATCTTTCATTATAGTTTTTGGAAACACCTTTGAACAATTTCGCCATCTTTGGTTCCTACTGAGTTCCCAAATTAAAAGTTTCCATCTCTTCCTCTTCATGTGTTTTCTTTCAATCAACAACAACATCACTAGAATCAAACAATATTTCAAGAGGAACTAAACCTTTAGGGAACACATTATCTTTCAATTGGATAATCTTCTGATCACCTATTGATTGTTTGAGGTGTATTGTCTTCGCTTTCTGCTCTGTTTTTTCTTCTTCTTGATCTATCTCCTCATCTTAAAAATTTCCAATCATTGTCGAGAACTGATTCATCTTCTCATCATCTTCAAACACCTGCCAATGTTTCACATTGTAAGGTATAGAGGTTCTATGTCAAATTTCAATCTTATCCCTTAGCTTTGGATTTATTAGAGGCTTGAAGGTGATGGTTGCAACTGCTAATGAGTCAGCCAATCTATTCTCCTCCCTTGGAATAAACTGAATATTGAAGGCTTAAAAATAATTCTCTATCAAATCCAAAACTTCATTCCTATATGATCTTAACCTCATATTCTTGGTTTGACAATTATTTTTAATCAGTCTTATTATTAATTCAGAATCACTTAAAATAAAATTATAATGAATTCCCATATGCTTAGCAATTTGATGGCTTAATATCAAGGCCTCATACTCAGCCACATTATTCGCTGAATCAAATTCTAACTTAAAATAAAAAGGCATGATGTTACCGTATGTTGATATGAGGAAGAATCCAGCTCTTGTGTCATCCTTGGAGTAGGCACCATCAAAGTAGCATTTCTAAATATTCTTTGAATGCAGCTCATTATGTAAAACTACTGAAGAGATTTGCTTCTTTGTGTCTTCAGAAAATTATTCATCTTCATGCAACATGAAACACACAAGATCTTATTTTTGCTGACTATAAATAGGATAATTACCTGCATATTTCTTTGTAGTGGTTTTCAAAAATCTTGTTTCCTTATACAATCTACTTTCTTCCCCATTAAAAAAAAGAATGATAGCATAAGTGAAATCTAACTTTAAAACTCCTCCCAATTTTTCTCCCCGAGATCTTGACAAGAGCATTCCAAACTTGGCTGTAATGTCAACAACAACTACGTCCATAACAATACTTTTTTCTGGAATCTGTACCAAAGACACTACCATGTCTTTGATTAACCCAACACATTTCACAATATTGGAATCAAGTAAGTACAGGTCCCTAAAAGGTTTAGTAATCTGCAAATTCAATTCCTTCATGACAAACAATGGCATAAGATTACGGGAAGCCCATAAATCCAACATAAAATTATGAAGAATAAAATCATGAAGCAATAATGAAATATAAAATGGAAGAACATAAGAATCTACTTCTTCTACATGAGGGCAAAAGGTTACCATTGGCTTTTATTCTTGCAAGTTCGCAGTGTCATTTATATCTTCACTCTGTGAGAGATTAATAAATTTTGAGATTTCCTCTTTATAGACTGGTGTTTTAGCTAATTCTAGAAGAGGCACCTGAATCTTGACCTTCTCCAACTCCTTTGTTAAACTAAAAGTCTAAGTTTTCTTAGTATTAATTTTGGGTTCTTCTTCATTCTTTTTAGAATTGAGAACTTGTTTGGGTACAGGAGAAATTTTTTCCAAAATATTGGTATCAATTAATTTATCCTGGGAAGATTCACCATGCCGCACTTCTATTTTATTTACAGAATCTACATGTTATTTCCATTTATCTATTTTCTTTACATGTTTATTTCGTTGTGGAATCACCATTGGAGGAGGGATAGAATCTTGTTGTTCATCCTCACTGTCTTGAACCATAGATCTCTTTCTAGATCTCAAATCATATTTTTTATGTAACTCGGCCTGCATGAAATATGTGAACTGTTTGCAGTAGTCATTCATCTCTTCTTCATCAAAAGATATTTTAGACTCAGCATATTCTCCCTCATAATCTTCTTCTTCATCTTCCTCTCTCAGTTACACAACATATATTTGATCTTGAGCTTCTTTTAGATCATCTTCTGCCAAATATCCAAGTGTTTCTTCTATATATAATTGTGCTTCGACTTTATCTTGATATTTTATTTCTCTCTGCAAAATTTGCAAGGGTTGTTTTCTAAATTGAGGATTAAATCCTCCTCTATTTTGTTGTACCACTCTTTGGGAGTTTTTACTTTCCAATTATATCTTAATTAACTTATTCAAAAAAAAATTATCACCTTCGTCATATCTTCAATTATTTGATCTCGTGGTGATTCTTATTTTTCTTTCCCCTTCTTTTGGACTGATTGTTTTTCTTTTATCTTTCCAGTTGTAGTCATATTGGCTTCAATTTCTAAAGCATCTATCTGTATTTGCTCAAGAGTAAGGGATCTCCTCTCTCTAAGTGTATAAATACAATAAGCTTCAAAAGCCCCAATAAAAACTACTTTCACTCCAAAAGGAAGGGGCTTCATCTCTACGGGTAAACTATTATACAATTTATTGAATTTTTTGACAAACTCATAAATATTCTCATTAGGTTTTCTTTTAATTGCATTGAATTCTATTAATGAATAACCATGATCCCATTTCTCTCCCCATCTATGAGTTAATTGATTTTCTAACTCTTCCCATGTATTAATTGAACCATTTGGTAAACTTTTGAACCACTTTCTAGCCTCTCCATCTAGAGACTGAACAAAAAGTCTCATTACAACATCAAGATGTTCTACATTCAAATTTTCAGCAAAATTACAGAACATAGGTAAATGTTGTTTTGTAGTTACTTCATCTTATCTAGTGAAACGAGGAATTAATTTAAGATATTCTTGAGGCATTTCATTCATTGGTTGCAAAAGATTAAGCAGTGCATATCTATTCATCAAGAAAGTTGGTGTTGTCATATTTACACCTTGCTTAATTGTTCCTTGGGTAGATGCAGTTGATGTACCAACTATGAAAGTGAATGGGGGTGATGGTGATAAAGTGGATATCGGTGTATGTTAGTGAACAATGGTAGAAGGAATAGCAACTGGAATTTTTTGATTTTGTGTAAAAGTAAAGGAAACATACTCAAAGGATTGTTCTTCCAACTCAGGTTCTTGAAAATGAATGAGCGTGAAAGGTTAATCTTGTTCCAAGAAAGGAATTACTTTAGAGATATATTTAGACAAATTATTATCAGAACTGCTACCAGGAGCAATGGATGTAGGACTAGGTGTTGAAGGGGTTCTAGGTTTCTGAACCTTTTTAGAAACCAATCTTTTAGGGTTGGACAAAGCAGAGACTTTCTTCTGTTAGGTATCTGACCTCGTGTGAGGCCTTTTGAAAGCCAAAATTATGAAAATGAAAAACACAGCCGAATATTTCATCCTCACTGAACAACTAGAGGAAATAATGTGAAAAACCCAGGGAAAATGAACTTCGTTTCTTCGCTCCCTGACAACGGCGCCAAAAAAATGTTGGTTCTTAAGAGACAATCCCTTGGCTGTGGAAAGGAATCAGTGCTTAATACATTTTTAGAAATATATGTCACAAAATTAATTATATCAAGTGTTATTCGTTCAACCTCTTTGGGAATTAATTATTTAAAACCCTCAATAATCTAATATAATGAAAAATTTTACAATGCCATTAACCGTTGATATATGAATTAAAAGTAGAACTATAGAGGAAACTTAAAATGATATGATGTAACACAAAATATTTCATATTAAATATTAGAAGGAATTTATGAATAAATAACAGTTGGAGTGAAGGAGAACATATTAATGTTTTTAACTCTTACTCACAAATGCAATTAAGAGACCGACAACTACTTACTTCACTTCATCGAAAGAAGAAGAACACAAAATGATATAGGAAAAACAAAACACCATCAACAATTGCAAGAAACTTGATGTTTCTTTCATTAATTTCTTAGAAGAGTAAGTACAAAAATTGTAGCCTTCCATAGGTCCAAAACTTGGAACCCTCCTATTCTTTGTAATGTTCCTTTTTCAGGATTTGTTATAATAGGGTCCAGAAGGACGTTGTATAAGGAATCCAATGCAAGAATAAGTTGAAAGGGGACCTGGATCTCTTTTTTTACCTTTCATACATTACTCTTCCAGAATATTAGCTCAAAGAAACAACCCTAGGATGGTTATTCAGATCCTCCAATCCTATATATCACAAACAATGCTCAAAGGAGAGAGCTACATCAATAGATGAACTCAAACAAGTAGTAGCAGTGAAACATCAACACATATGGAGAAAGAAGAGTGCATAGCTATTATATTATGTACAACTATCAAAATATATACAAGAACTTGAGGAAAGACCTCTCAAGCTAGGCTAAATCAACCCCAAGACAAATGTGCACACAAAGTAAAAGTACCCAGCTACACAACCCAGCAACAAGCTATGAATACGCAGTCTATAGTGAGAACTGACTGAAAAATGATATGTATACAAATATTTAGCAATAAAAAGCTAAAATAAAGTGGGGGGGCAAGATCTCAACCCCAAAAAATAATGCTACAACAATCCTCCAAGGGATTGGCCAAAATACACTGAATGGAAAAATGCTAGAGTTGCTGGGTAGAAGCAACAACTCAATAACAATACAAAAATGGAGAAGGATGGAAATGCTACAAATGATGTAGAAACCTCCTCCAATGATCTTCAAAGTGAAAGGATGCTCCCTTCACTGACGTTTACACCCTCCAATCCACAGTGTGAACCCCTCCTGCAAGTACCCTCTGAAAATAACGCAATATGGGGAAGAGACTGCGCTGTGAATGAGATGAAACATATGGCCCAATGCCAAAATTTGCAATGAAGCTTTGGGATCTTCCTTGTTTATCTCCCAAGAAATAATGAGCTCCTCCTCTTCAAAACTAGCTCCGGAAGTGGGTGATAATGAATCCTCACTACAACCCCCAACAACTCAACGTTTCTGCCAAGCTAGAAAATGCTGTAGCTCAAGATGCTTACCTTGGCCTCAAACCTGGATGTGAGGAGAATGAAGGTCAGGTCCTCCAAAGATTGCCAATGAATGAGAGGAAACTTCTAAATAGAAATCTCCCTTGTGCTAAGCAGCAAAAGTTATCCCAGTTGAACAACTGGAGAGAGCAGAGCAAAATCGAAATATTCAACATAATGAGCAATCACTCTCCTTCCCTCTTTTATTCCAAGAGGAGGCTTCCTTTCCATGGACCCCACCCATTAGGGTTTCTCTCATCCAGTAATATCCCTCCTATGAAAACTACGTTGTCCCACTTGGTGACTCACTCCCTTCATGCAGCTCTGCTTGACTTGGTCAAACTGAACCTAGTCTTCTTGTATTTTCCCCTTTTCACACTAGGAGATGACAAATAAGCCACTTAAGTGACCCTTTTGCACATTAGGAGTGTTTATCATGCTTCTTCATGGGCCCCCTTACCCATTTTATTATTTTTATTAAAAGGAAAGCAAAATTAATGTTCCAATTAACTTAATGAAAATTTTGGAACATTACAGTCCTCCCCTCCCAAAGATTGCTTGTCGTCAAGAAAGTGTAAGGGTAGACTGATTCTTCTTCTCCTCTACTGCAGCACCCATGTATGATGATCTCCTCCCAGAAATAGGATGTTATCTCATCAAATAAGCTCCCACATTGCTTCTCCTTAGCATGTAAATTAGCTACCAAGCCATCATCATGAAAAAGTGAGGTGCTCAAGACAATGGAAAAGTGTTTTCTAGAGGTCCTCCCAAGGCATGGAGTATGAAATGTGTTGGGATACATTATCCCCATGTGTATCCTCCATCCCCAAGCAATCAACCATACAAAATGAGTCACTTTCCAACTAGGTAACTCCACGAAATCATCCTCCACCTCAAGTCCATGTAGAACAGGTGGGCTGAAAATCTGATCATGGTAAGCTTCATAGCCTACCCCACGTTGTCCTCTTCTCCACTTATGATAATTTTGGAGTGAAAAATGAACTTGGGCTACAATGGTGTTTCCCTCAAGTGTCAAGATGAAGTTTATATCTCCAAATATCTCTCCTCCAACGCTGCAAATCAAGCTGGCCCAAATCATCTCATATGTGATGAGTTGGAAGTCATCATCATATGGCATCCCATCAATCATATGGTTCACCTCATGGAAAAACGACTTTCTTATCATGGTGACCATATCACCTTCCATACTCCCATTAGAGCATGTGCTACAAAAAGTGTGGAGGTCTTCCCCACCAAAGGACACATCCTCCCAATGTGTCTCTCCCTCCTTATGATATATATGGGGTTGCTGTTGACATATGGCTGAAACATAATGACCTCCAAGAGAGACCCAAGCCATCCCATCAAATCCAACACCCATGGGGTGCCTACCCAAAATGCTCAAGCTCTCCAAATGGATCCTCCCATTTGAAAGAAAAAGGTGTAACATGGAAATCAAGGTTGGTCCACTTGTTTTTCTGAAACATGCAATGTGATAAGTATGGGAAACCACACTCCCTATGGGCATCCTCAACTCTTGTACCACTCATCCAATGATGCTTCCCATGTCCAACATTATATTAGCATAATATGGAAGCATAAACCTGTGAGAGCAAGGAGGTGAAACATAGCTCCGCACATGGAACCAATGCAGGGAATCATTGGCCTGCCTCAATATATAGTGTAGCAAGTGTCCATTCAGCCACTTGTTTTCTTCCACATTCATCCTATAAGATGAGATCATGAAAACATAACTTGGTGCCAATGATGCACACCGAAAATCCTATGGCTTTCCCCCACAATCCACCAATAAGATGACCATCATAATTTCTGCAATTGAACATAAGTACAACAAAACATAATGTGCAAGAAGGAAAAATCCTCCTTGATATGATATGCTACCAAAAAATATAAGTGAGTGAAAAACATAAAGAAAATAGTTACCTCCCTCATCATGTACTCCGGTCTTTGAGCTGAAATGGCTCAAATGAAAATTCTCCCTTACTGCAACAGAGTAGGGAAGTGGTTGTGCCAATCATATCATCATCTCTTGGGTTTTGCATCTATCCATGTGCTGATATACATCCTTTAGGATGCCCTCCCAAGTGGACTCCTCCATCAACAAATAGTATGCATAAGAATGCATGAAAGGAGAATCCATAAATGCTGCATGTAGGTGTCTCCCCTTGTGCTTGTGAACCCAAGCCAAGAAAACCAAAATATATTAAGGGATGCTTCCATCCATTACTCCCTCATCCACATCTCCTACATGCCTCCAAGGTACATCACTTGTGAAGTGGTCTTGGGAACACTTCAACAAGCAATCCTAGCTCTTAAGTGACAACATTGTTGGCCTGTGGAGTAGGGCCACTGTCATCTCAAAGCTCAATTCTTTGACATGGATCTTGTCAAAGACTCTACTCATCATGTTTCTACACATATAGAGTCCCTCCCATGAAGAAGGTACTGCTTGGGCATCTAAGTCCAAGGAGCAGCCCCTTTGCACTATGCTAGTGCCTCCTCCTGCTCCTACAACATCTGAATATAATCTAAGCAACAAGAATGTTTGTTGCTCCTTCATACTCCAACCATAAAAAATATGTGGAGGTGGCATAATGAGTGGTAAGAATAATGCCATCTCATCATAATGCAGCCATGCTCCTCTCTGCCCCATGGTGTAAGTATCCTGCCAGTCCTCCTCCTTCTCCATACCCCATGAAAAGGGATAGGTCCTATGCTGGCCAAACTCTCTCAAGAGTAGCCAATGCAGCATTTCCTTTTGCTGCCCTGTGTCATAAACTTGTAAAAGGCTCACCATCCTCTTGCCTTCCATCCACATCCACTCAACTCCTTGTCGATGTCTTCCTTCATCCGGCATCTTGGCATCCCTCCAATGAGGTCTACCATCTTCCCAAAACAGATTTTGGCTTTTGTATTTCATGGGACATTGAAATGCAATCTCTTTCATGACAAAGTGTCTACACCCCAACCTCAATGTTGGTACACAACATATAAATGATGTATAAGGATGATAGTACAGCGCAGTGAAAAATTCCTACTCTAGACAATCAACATGCAATGATATACAACCCTCCATGAGAAATAAAAACTTAGGCATACCTTGGAGAGTTTCGGAAGAATATTGTGTTGCTGCAAGAGTCTCTTCCTCAATAGTGTTGGATGCCTCAATAGCTAGAGATGAAGGTTGCTTCTCCATCACTATGATAGTGCTGGTATGTGCCTCTGCAACTGGTGGTGAGGGCTCCTCCCTCTTTTGACCAAATCTTCTGATCAATCTTTGATAAAAATCAGCAAGAGTAGAAACCCTTGCATGGTCCCAATGGCTGAACCACCAAGTCTTTGCTTCACCCTCAAGGTGCAGTGCTGCAACTTCTACAACCTCTCTGTCTACTACAGGATGTAGCAGGAAGAAAGCCTCTAGCTTCTTTACCCAAACCTCTGCTGCACATGTGAGTGATCCATCGAAAGTGGACAATAGGAATCTATTACCTCTCATCATCCCATAGCTGTGGGGTATTCTCTCTTCTTTCTATTGAATACATTGTGGAAAAGATAGAGTCTCTTGGAAGGCTCTAGGGTTTGCTTGGTATCGAGCAAGATACTTACTTAGAATCTCGAATTCCAAGTGTTTCTCATGCTCCATTTTTCCTCCTTGGTGAGAGTAGGAAGTGGATGGTCCTTCCTCTTCTCCTTTTTCAGTCTTCTCAACCTCCTTGGAGAGGTCTTTGCTAGATGTAAAAACTCATGAGAGTAATCTCATCCTTTGCATCATCTTGATCTCTTCTACCTCTACAATTCAAACTTCCACAGGATGGGCAAAGTTTGAAGCTCTGATACCACTGTAATGTTCCTTTTTCAGGATTTGAAATAATAGGGTCCAGAAGGACGTTGTATAAGGAAGCCAATGCAAGAATAAGCTGAAAGGGGACTTGAATCCCTTTTTTTACCTTTCATACATTACTCTTCCATAATATTAGCTCAAATAAATAACCCTAGGAGGGTTATTCAGATCCTCCAATCCTATATATCCCAAACAATGCTCAAAGGAGAGAGCTACAACAATAGATGAACTCCAACAAGTAGTAGCAGTGAAACATCAATGCATATGGAGCAAGAAGAGTGAATAGCTATTATATTATGTACAACTATGAAAATATATACAAGAACTTGAGGAAAGGCCTCTCAAGCTAGGCCAAATCAGCCCCAAGACAAATGTACATACAAAGTGAAAGTACCCAGCTACACAACCCAGCAATAAGCTATGACTACTCAATATATAGTGAGAACTGATGGAAAAATGATATTTATACAAATATGTAGCAATAAAAATATCAAATAAAGTTGGGGAGCAAGATCTCAACCCCAGAAAACAATGCTACAACAATCCTCCAAGGGATTGGCCAAAATACACTGAATGGAAAAATGTCGAAGTTGCTGGGTAGCAGCAGCAACTCAATAACTATACAAAAATGGAAAAGGATGGAAATTCTAAAAATGATGTAGAAACCTCCTCCAATGATATTCAAATTGAAAGGTTCCTCCCTTCACTGAAGATTACACCCTCCAATCCATAGTGTGAACCCCTCCTGCAAGTACCCTCTGAAAATAACGCAATATGGGGAAGAGACTACGATGTGAATGAGATGAAACATATGGCCCAATGCCAAAATCTACATTGAAGCTCCGGGATCTTCCTCACTGATCTCCCAGAGAAAGAATGAGCTCCTCCTCTGCAAAACTAGCTCCAGAAGTGGGTGATAATTTATCCTCACTGCAACCCCCAACAACTCTACATTTCTGCCAAGCTAGAAAATGTTGTAGCTAAATATGGTTACCTTGGCCTCAAGCCTGGATGTGAGGAGAATGAATATCAGGTCCTCCAAAGCTTCCCAATGAAGGAGAGGAAACGTCTAAACATAAATATCCCTTGTGCTAAGCAACACAAGCTATCCCAGTTGAACAACTGGAGAGAGCAGAGCAAAATTGAAATATTCAACATAATGAGCAATGGCTATCCTTCCCTCTTTTATGCCAATAGGAGGCTTCCTTGCCATGGACCCCACCCATTAGGGTTTCTCTCATCCAATAATGTCCCTCCTATGAAAACTGTGTTGTCCCACTTGGTGACTCACTCCCTCCATGCAACGCTGCTTGACATGGTCAAACTGAACCTAGTCTTCTTGTATTTTCCCCTTTTCGCACTAGGAGATGACAAATAAGCCACTTAAGTGACCCTTTTGCACATTAGGAGTGTTTATTATGCTTCTTCATGGGCCCCCTTACCCATTTTATTATTTTTATTAAAAGGAAAGCAAAATTAATGTTCTAATTAACTTAATGAAAATTTTGGAACATTACATTCTTACTATCTTTCTTAAATACATACACAAGCAGTTTGTAACTGGTGTAACTCCTTGAAACTACTCAAACTCCCTAAATTGTCTAAATTACTTAATAAATTTTAATTGAGTACATCATTACAACCTCTATATTTTAACAAGAAAGATAAATAAAACTTGGAATATTAATCTATTTGATGAATCTGATTTGTTGCTGACGTATTTCCCTAAGGTGTCGATGTGTTCCCTTGAGGTGCTAATGTGTCACTTGGTGAATCAATCATCCATGCCCTGCATCTTTTCTACAATTCAATGTTGGTTTTAGGAGAATTGACCAACTTGTGATACTCTAGTTTGAAAGCAGTGATCTTGGTAAAAGTTGGCCTTTCCATAAAAAAGGTCTTAACCATCCATAATAATTGAAAATGCCTATGAAAGAAATTGACAATTCTTGCTCCTTGTAAGATTGTCATTTTTTCATGTTTATTATCAATATTTATTTTTTCTCGCACTAATAAAGGTTCATATGAATCCAAAGATAGTATATTTCCTTGCAGATTCCAGCATGATGGCATCCCAACTCTCGTCCTTTTGTCAAACATGGTGTTGAATTTATCTACAACGTGTTTGATCTTTATCAATTTCTTCTTTGTTGATTTCCTGCAAGCATTCTTCACAATTAACTTATTTATCTCTAAAACACAATGTTATTTATTTGATTTCATGCTCCTCTAGCTCTTGTTCTATATTGTAATTGACAAAGTCAATAAACCTTTCTTTCCCATATAGCTCTATTAAGAAACGTCTGCTTATCAGCACGAATGAGCTCCTGTAAATATTTGATTATGCTTTTTTCCTCTGACACTATAATCAATTATTCCCAAATTGTTTTCATTACTTCAATAATTTCATTCCACACAATATCCTTTTCTTGAATTAAAGACATGTTTCCCTTTAATTTTTCTTTAAGACTCTTGATTTCTTCATTAGATGTCTGGCAATTAGATTTATATTTATTAACTTCTCCACCTTTGGTATGTATTATTTTCATTGTTGTATCAATTTCACTCTAATTTTGCTTGAGATCAACCTCTGCCATATTTAATTATGTGCTCAATTGGGACAATCTAGCTGTTGGATCATCATCTCCAGATGACAAAACTATGGTGCAAGTATGTGATTCAATCTGACCCTGCAAATTAACCACTATCTCATTTAATCTAGAAATTTCCTCCTCTTTCTGTAACAACTGCAGTAAAAGACTTTCCTTCTCATTTTATACCTCTCCCACCTCTGCTGCCATTGGATGCTCTCCAGTAGGTAGGTTTATTTTTTTCTTCAACACATTATTTTTTTATTCTACACTTTGTAATAATTTTTCTACAACTGATCTATCATTGGGATCCACTCCAATTTTCAAAATTATTTTCTTCAATCCTTCATTTTGAGTTGAAAGTGCCCTGGAATTAGCATTCTCTAACTTTAGCTTCTTAATCACCTTTCCCAAAATATTTTGAGCCTTATAAGCAGCTGCACTAGTTTTAGTTAAGTCATTAACAATCAATTGACCAGTTTGCATGTGTAAGTTAACTTTATCAAGTAAAGGGATATTTTTTAGTATCAACTGTTAGATTTACAGTTTTAAAACTGCTGGATGCCCCTACTATCATTTCAAATGGGTGAGAGAAATTAATTTTCAACTGATCCCTTTATAAATCCATAATACTCAACAATATGTTTTGATTAGGAGTAATCTAATACTCATCTTGAGCCTCCATACTTGCTCTAATCTTCTGGTTCTTTTCTAAAATTTGGGCAAAGACCTGCTTGATCAGAGGTACCTGATCATGAGCAGCTTCATGCCTTGATGGTGAAGCTGGCACATATTGAGTATCTCCTAATTGAATTAAGAAACCAAGTTGTGTGTTTGGTATCTCTTCGGTTAACTTAGATCTTTTCTCAGCTCTCTATTTTTCATCCTCGGAATCAACAAATTTTTCTTTTTTCTTTTACTTATCCTTTCAGAGATGATTGGAGTTTGAATGCTAGTGCTAGGAGAACCTTCAAAACCTTTGTTAGCTAGCTTTTCAATTTTAGGCTTACTGTCATGAAAAAAAGTATAATAACCATTTTCAACTCTCCTATTAGAAATCACCTTGTGTGGATCATAAGCCCATTTCTCACCTAATAACAAATCCATGCTTTCTAACATCCAGTTTGCCTCATTTGCTGCTTGTCTCATATTCACTATGAATGGTCCAACAGTCATAGGCAAATTAAATAGATGACCTTTGTTAATTGGAACAAAATGTATCTCATCTACATTTAAGCTCTGCCTAATAAACTCCAAGGAAAACATTCACATGAGGACAAATATGTGTAATCTAAAAGGCTCAATCCTGTCTCTATACAACCTAATTTCTGAATAATCATCATACACAAACCAATATCGAAATTTATAATTAACACTAAGTTGAAGAAACTCCTAGGCCTTCGATATAAAACATGGAGGAGTAATTCCATTGGAAAACTTATAGGCAATTGGCATGAAATAACTAGAAAAATCAATCAACCCTCGCTCATTAGGTTCATTTCTTATTACATATGTCCAAAATACCACTGATTTCCTTTTATTATTTGAATCAAGAATATTCAACCCCAAATGTATAAATTCTTCCACATTTTGATATAAGAATAAATAAGTAATTAGTGAGGGAAAATTGAAAGACCCATTGAGGGACAGGCTCATAAGTTGAACATTGGTGTTTTCTTTCCAATAGGAAGGAATATCTAGCACCACATTGGGCTTCATCATTAAATCAAATAACCCAAGCATCAACCTGTCAATTTGATCAACATCCTCCTTCCCAAGTATCTTCTACATAAATTGTAGTACAGTCTTGACTTCCGCATCAAAAATATTGAAGGGAAACTCTTTATCATTTGGCGGAAAACATCTTGCTTCTGGCTTTAGAAAGAAAACCACCTGTGTAAAATCCTGCCCTACAAGATTGTCATATAGTGTCACCAATGATTCTTCAGTAAAATTGACATAAGACTCTGACTCAGGATAACAGAGGGCTTGATGGATTAACATATATGTGACTTGAAGAACAATTTCTCCCAAATTATTCATTACAAAGCACTTGCTAGGGTACAATGTGGATACTAGCCAATGTACAAATTCCTGAAAAAGATGGATTTTCGGGATACATGCAGACATGATCATGGCTGAGTAGATGGGATAATTCTTCTCACTAAGTAAGACTTGTTGATAAAAATGTAGATGCTCAACTGTGCACAAGGTATCCTTGACATCTTATTCAGTATCCATAAGAGGGATGTGGCTGGAAGAGCCACAGAGGGCCAACTATTTAGCAATGTTTTTGTTATTGTTATCAATGTTTCATGTAGTGTTAAAAATTAATTAATTCAAGTTAAAATTAATTAATTTTAATGTTTTAATTAATTAATATTGATGTTAATTATTGTTTTAATTAATTAATTAATGTTGTATTAATTGAGGATTGATTTGATTGAATAAGTCGATTATTGTGAAATACACTAAAAATATTGTTGATTTAGATGTGGTCATATTTGACTATGTTTGACTAATGTTATTACCTATTTATAATTATGTATTAATTATTATTTTTTAATTATGTATTAATGCTTTAATTACTATATCAATATATTAATGATAATAAATTGGTAAATTAATATTATTATTAATTATTATTAATTCATTTCTTTAAACATGTTTAAATTAATGTTATTAAAAAATTTTAAATAAATGTTTTAATTAATATATTGTCAAAAGTTTTAAATAATGTTTTAAAGTTAAAAAAATTTAAATACAATTCCAACATCTTATTATTATTAACCAAATTTGAATATATTCATATTTAAATATATTTGAATAATGTAGTTAAGTATAATAATTATGTATTAATGATTTAATTAATATGTCAATGTAATAATAGTAATATAATAATTATTTAACTTTATAATTAATTAATATTAATATATTTTTTACATATTTTTGAATTAATGTTTAATGTTATTAAACATTCTTATATAAAAGTTTTAATTACATATTGTAAAATGTTTTAATTAATAATGTTTAATGCTCCAATTTATTAATATTTTAATGTTTTAATTAATTAATTAATTAATGTATATTAATTAAGGATTGCATTATAGTTAAATACAATAAACATAGGGTTGATAAAGTCTTAATGTGATTATATTTGGCTCTCTTTAACTAATGTGGTTAACTATTATATATTAAGTAATAATGTTTTTATTAATATATCAATATATTAATGTTAATAAATAAATCAATTAACATTAAAATATTTTTAATCATATTTAAATTAATGAAAGTAATTAATCCATTTAATTAAATAATCAATAAACTAATTTCATAAATAGTATAATATAAAAAATAATTTAATATATTTAAAAACATCACTAATGCTTTCCCTTATTTTTATATCCAAATATACATTAAAAATAATAAAAATAGAAGATTTGTGGAAATATTAATAATGAACATTCTTATATAAAAGTTTTAATTACATATTGTAAAATGTTTTAATTAATATTTTAATGTTTTAATTAATTTATATTAATTAATGATTGCATTATAGTTAAATACAATAAACATAGGGTTGAGCAAGTCTTATTGTGATTATATTTTGCTCTCTTTAACTAATATGGTTAACTATTATATATTAAGTATTAATGTTTTAATTAATATATCAATATATTAATGTTAATAAATAAATCAATTAATATTAAAATATTTTTAATCATATTTAAATTAATGAAAGTAATTAATCCATTTAATTAAGTGATCAATAAATTAATTTCATAAATAATATAATATAAAAAGTAATTTAATATATTTAAAAATATCACTAATGCTTTCTCCTAATTTTTTTCCATTATTAAGATTTCCACAAATTTTCTATTTTTATTTTTTTTAATGTATATTTGGATATAAAAATATAATTTATGATATAGAATTATTACCCACATAAAAACATAAATGTGCATTCCACTAACTTTATCACATCAAAAGAGAAAGTATAAGGACAAAGATATTAGTTGATATTAAATAAACATGCAGAAACATATTCTAAAATAGAGATTGTTTTTAAATGTGTTGTAAATATGCTAAAACATTTTTTTAAATGTAAAACAATTTTTTAATATGCGATTATTATGTCTTTTTTTTTTTTTATGATGAAAGTTATAAATCCAAAAATGTTTGGTATTCTAGTTCAAATAATAACACTTTTTTCCTTGTAATTGAACCCTGAGCTCGGTTGATTTCATTCTATGATGTACACTAAATTTGGAACTTATGCTTGGGTTCTAGTAGTATTCATGTCACGTCTCCCATCCCCAACTTCTTATCTGCATAACATTAACTCAGATATACTCTACTTTTATGCACCTATTTTTTTCTGTTTAATCAATTTCACATTCATACTTTTATCAGGTCTTTAATTTCTCTTTGGTAATTACAGACACTCTTGTTATTATAAATATTCCCATGAGAAATTTTGGCTTAACTTCAATTCCTATCAGTCAACCCAGTCGACTGATATTTATATGTATATATAAACATATACTCATTTGTATTTCTCAGATTTGTTCTTCAGAGTTTTTTACAACTCTAACAGATCAATATGCTCTTTCTCTAACTTTTTAGTTAGCAAGCTTGATAGACTTTCCAGCCTCTATAATTATAAAGTTTCAGCATCTATGTATAGATGTATACATCTACATATATAGCTATCTATCTGCAGTTAACCTTCTTTTCTTCAACTACTTTTACAACAGTTTATATTGAAGGTGAATAGATGCTCTTTTCCTAGTATTTTAATTATGTTTACAACCTTCCTTTAGACATACTTTTATCACCCATAACAATAGGGCTCCTACCTTATATTTATTGTTATGATTATTCAGCATACTTGCAATTCTGGTGCCTATTAAACTCTTCCCTTAGAAATATACGATATAGAAAATTTTTCTCCAATCAAATGGAAGTAATGAAACCGAAGTTGATATTTTTGTACTCCCCTAGATTCAGACCCTCGTACTTCGTTGGGATTAAATTTCTGGTTTCATATATTTAGACTTCCATTTAATAAAACAGTTTAAATTCTTAGTTCTAAAAATTCATGTCACTATAGTATGACTATTCTACTGCCATCAATACTTCTATGACAGGTTTAGTTGTTTTGTATTTGTTGTTCCTATTTACCATTTTGCTAAAATTTTCTGGTTATACAAGACAGCAACTAAATTTTCATTTAAAAACAGCAAGCTATACCTGTACATTTGTTATTAGATTAGACATTCAGATAATCTATCATCTCTAACTTTATTACTATAGGGTACTTATCCCTAGAACCAAACCATTGGTCCCTGCTATTAACATACTGGATTTTCAGCTATTAGATCTAGATTGTAATTGCATAAGGTATTGAACAACCATTCAATCTAAAATTTGCATAAGAATTTATAACATAACAATTCATAAACCTGGATTTATTTAATACAGACTTAAATAAATCTCCAAATTTATGCATGCATACCGCTACTATGACCAGTCCTCCCAACCTTAGAGTTCGTCTATCTCCAGAACTCACCCCCGAGCTGAAATCCTCCAAGAAAAGACTAACCTCAATCTGTTTTGGAGCAGCTTATTTAAGCTATGCTCTCCCCCAAAGCCTGTTTCCAATTCTGCGTCCAGAATTTCAGGATGCTTTATTCCTGTTTGCCTAGGCTTCCCTTATTTAGGGACTTTAAAGCTGCTTTCTGCTTTTCCAGCTTTTCCAGCTTTTTACCTCTTCCCAACTACTTTCCTCATCATTTGGGAATTTAGATTTTTCCTCAAAAATCTAAATTAGAAATAACTTCTTTCAAGGATTTTTGAAAGATTTTGGGGAAAGTCTTTACCTTTTCCATAACCTCATGGATTAGGCATGTGATCTCAATTTCTCATTTGGTCATAGTGTATACACAATATTTTATTTATTTTTCATAAATAAATAATTAACCACATCCACACAATAATTATCCATTGGGGTCCACTCCCCTTTGGATTTATGTTCAAATGTCTAATTTGAAAAGCATAGAACTTGGGGGTGTTACATATTCCCCTTCTGAAAACAAACACCGTCCTCGGTGTTAACAACTAACTACTATAGTTCATTTTGAAAATAAAGATGGATGATCTTCCATCATCTCAGCTTCTCTTTCCCATGTAGCTTATTCAACAGTAAAGTGCTCCCACTGCACCTTTACTCTAGCTACTGTTCAATTGCACAAATCAATTTCTTCCCGCTCCAAGATTTGAAGCAGCTTTGGAAGGAATTCCTCTTCTGGTCCCACCTGGATCACATTCAAATCAATACTATGAGAAGCATCATGTAATTTTTTTTTCAATAAGGAGACATGAAACACGTCATGAAATTTAACATGCAAGGGTAAGGCCAGTTTATAAGCCATTAGTTCCCCCATTTCCAACACCTTCCTCAGTGCTACACTTTAACATTGATTTTTCAACTTTGACGAAGATTTGTTCTTTGTCCTTGCTCAGTTTCCTGCAAAGTACTCTCCTGCTTCCATTCTATTTACTGATGCCTTATGCAGTTGATTTCCTTCCTACTTCTTTGCAAGAAGTCTATCCAGAAGATCTTTTATTCCATTTTCTCTGTCCACAATTCATACCAATGTAAGTAATATCAGGTACATATAATTGATAATCCACAACAACATTCTGAATTTTCAATAATTTCAAGAAATTCAGTTATTAGTCAAACCGTTCAGGTTCATAATATTTTAGTGCATTTTTAACACACAACTTATCCTTTCTTGTTTTTCAGTGAAATTTCCTCCTCACGCAAACTTGGTCCAGTTCATCTTTTCTTGATTTTCTAGGTGATTTATCTGCACTTAGCTTCACCTTTTTTTTTCTCCTTGTTTCCAGAGTGTACAATTTCCTGTTACACACTTAGCTAAACAATTTTACAACTTTTCATTAGTACTCATAAATGAAAGAAAACAACTATATCATATGCATAGTTATGCTTACCCTTTCTGAGTTCACAACTGTACTTCCAGTACCGTCGCATTGTTTTCTTTTATTTAGTAATAACCGGACTCGTTAATAATGTCTATAATTTAATTCTTACTTCACACATGAATTTTTTTTTTCCCTCTAACCTCTTTTAGGAATTGTATCCACTAGTTCAACACTTATGTGAATAAATTTGGATCTATGGGTTTCCCCCACACCCAAGTCCAAATATAGTTCATTCTCCTTTCTCTTGGTTTGTAGCTGTATGATTTCACACTATTACCTGGTCCTTGAATTTAAGACCCAAGGAAATTAAATTTCATAAAATTTACACCAGCATAATTTTATACTATGAGTACATGTTTCTTTTATAGTGATATATGTAATTACTATCATTCATTACATTCCCAAGAATTAATACTTGATAATGTCAAAAATGAGCTTGACACAATTTCCCCCATTTTTAAAGAATCACCGAAATTTATACATTTACTTTTAATTGCATGTTCATGCCTTACTAATTACAATGATGATTCACCAATTATATCTATATGTGAGTTTCACTAATCATTAGCAATCAACCCATAGTTTATATAAACAACACATGGTTTCTCACAAAGACCACTTACAACCTAAAACCATGGTTCACTTGATAAATGGAGTATAGGGAATTAATTGTGCTTTATTGAATTCTTATCCATGCATGATAATTTTCATAATTATTTTCCCATGGAACAAAAACATTTGTTAGGTTTTCAATTCTACTTTAGCCAACTCACCAGGGAAATTTTTGATTTAACCCTTCATTCACTCATTCAATGTAATGAGTCCACATTTACTAAACCAATTAAATTTTTAAACGAACTATTTAAACTGTATTTATAATTCGTATTTAAGCTTACCACTTCATTCTTTTCCATGTACATGAACTAAAATATGCTCATTACAAAATACTTTAGTCATGACTTAAATACACATGACTTGAAAATCATCCTGGTAACTTTACTAAATACCAGCATCCAATTTTTTCCTTCTCATACTATACTTTTACCACTTAATCTACCACAATAATGTTCATTACTCTTTTAACCATAATTAGAGTAATAATATTTCCAGCTCTATGGTAAAATTTTAAAGTGAATTCACTTTTAAAATTTGCTAGTGAATTTGTTTTTCTCCTTTATTCACGTAGGTATAAAGTTTGAAATTTTTTTACCTATGAAAATATTATATTCCTACAACTCCTCAAAATTACCTTTATAATTTAGAACAAAATCACCTATATTTTAACATAGGATACAATCTATTCCTTAATGTTAATTTATAATTTACACTTTTAACTCTAAAATGCTAACCCTTATAACCTACATACACATATAAATTCAATTTCAATGGTGTCAATTCTTATATTTCTATTTCATACATATAATATCTATTTCCTTCTTTATATATTTCAATATTCCTACCATCAATTTCGATGTAGGGTAATGCTTACCAAAAATGGACTATGGAACTTTATTTATTTATTTTTAAATGTGAAATCACACGATCACCTTGTAATTAATTGTACCCTTTTATTAAGGATATCAATTCCATCGTATGTTGTTTTCATTCAAGAGTAATCGCATTAACCTATGTGTTACCTCAATTTTCATTTGAAGATGACATATGTGTCTACAACTTAATCCTTTCGTTTTATATTTGATTATAACATTTTTTTTATTTTTTTTATATATATGTCTCATTCCAACTTTTATAAAATCCGTTTAAACTAATTTAACCCCGATGGCACCAACTTCAAGTCTATTCAAGATTATTATAGCTATGAGAAACGTCTCTTCTCCTCGTACTTCAAATTTCTCTGACACTCATTTAATATTTTCGGCACTTGAGACTGACTCGTTCAATGGAACCCACGCAACATCGTTGTATCGAGCATCGTAACGTATCTACCATTGTCTAGTCTTATTTAATTTCGTGTTATTATCTGGTACTTCTTACGACGAATTCACGTGATCTCCATACGTAGCTGTGTAAAGATGTCGATCCGCGAGAATTTCACAGTTGGTTGACATTTGTAGGGCGTAGATCCATTAGGGTTTCAAGCACTAAATCAGTTTTAAAACTCACTTTTTTCATAGTTATCAGTCTTCCAGCTCTTTCTCTCGCTTACTGATGATTGAGAAAACGATTTTGTTAGCGATCAGGCGAAGGCGTGGCTAGTCGGGGCGCACCTCAAATATTGATATATGATAAATTTCATTGACGCAATTTTTTTCTTCTTCTTGCAATCTTCTTCGATAGTGGATTAGATGGAGGTTTCACATTCTTCTCGCCTGGAGCAGAGAACCAACTATTGGTTAATTAAGTTTCTTTTTATTACTGTGGCTTTCGTTTTAAAATTTTCTATGATAATGGCCTGTCAGGGTAGAATCGTAAGACTCTTCGTTACCTATCGTAAGGTAGTATCCACTCTCTTTTAATTCCATAGTTGATATATCCATTTTCTTTCTATTTCTTACTTCTCTAATTCAGTGTGCAAGAGCACAAAAAACTGTATACTGCGTTTTTTTTTTCTTCAGGTGTGTCCATTTTACTAAAAAATCCTGGCATTAACATTTTGGGAAAACCCCTTTCCCCTTCTTCTCTGTGCTTTAATTTAGACAGAGCTTGTTCTCTCATGGATATGCTATCAGGTAAGCCAAATTTTCATGGTATTACCATATTGATTATATATATTATGGAGTTTCATGTTAATATCTAAATCTTTTACTAAACCATTTCCGGTTTCCACATTCAGTTTGAGCTATTAACCTGTTTTCCACTTAATTTTTTTTTTCTCTCGTTCGTATTGTTATGAGTTATGAATCCTATTAACACCCTTGCTTTTCTTACAGAGTAGCGCCATTATTTCCCTCTTTTTTTTTATAACAACAAATATTTCAGAGAGGTACTCATATCGTTCTAAAGGAACGAATTCTTTACCCGCACTGGCCTCGACCTAACTTACTTTGCAGCGGCTGTACATAGGGTCGACATCTCCATAACACATATGGAAAAGTAGTACGACTCTGGTAGTTGTATATCTCCAAAAATATGGTCGATATTAAATTATTATTATTATTATTATTATTTTCTTCAACACACAATAACTGTGTAACTAGGTCATAACAACAAAGAATCTTTTTCTTTTTTTTTTCAATTAGAATGTTACAGGTTTCTGATGTAATTTTTCTAATTTGGTAATACGTTTTTGCTTTATTTCCAAATTTCTCATTTTACTAAGTGCGTTTCACTTATCTTTACCTTCTAACGTTATTCCGACTTTTATTTCAGGTATTTTCTAAAATTTCAGTTCCGTTTTTTTTTCTTGGGTTTTTCTCAAACAACATTTCGTCCTCAAATGTCAGTATATCGGAATTGAAATTCGATTCCCCGGCCGCACTGGGTCCATTCTGGTTGTCCCTTATGCCTCTTGACGTAGAGATCTAGCTCAGAATCACGGTTTTCAGTTCCCCTTCATTTTATATGTAAGGAGAAAGTACTCTATTTCTGGTTCATAGCTAACTTCAATATTTGTTTCAGGTAAGAGAAATTTTTTTCTGATTTCGTTTCACCTAAATTTACTTTTTCTAACTTTTATTTTTCAGCTTTTTCTTATAGGTGCAAATTTTTTCTTATGAGGTTACTTATACAATGTTTTTTCCCCTCCTTCCAGAGGAGGCCTATTAAGCAGTTTCATTTTGCATTACAGGTTGATCATACTTCGCCTTCTCGACCATCTTACTCTGATGGCCAGAATTCGTGATAACCATTCCATATGATTTGACGAAATGCAGAATGTCAGAAATCAGTGGTTAAAAGTATTGTAACAACTTTTGTTTCTGATGAAAATTGTAATAATATTCATTGGGACGATGACTTCCCCCCTTATTCAATTTTATATAGTACTGGACTCAGAATATTTATTTGTCTGCATCTCTGTTTTTTTTCCATTTATATCCCACTAATACGATTTCAAAATATAAATTCTTTGCAACAACCTTTTCTTCTTCCTTTTTTTTTCTCTGTTGCTTCAGAGATTTATTGATTTACGTAAAATATTAAAGTTCTAACTATAGCAGTTTCTTAGCAATGTATTACCAGCTAATACAATGCTTCATAATTGGATAATGCTATTGTTCCTCTCTATTATCTCTAAAGATTTTTAAGTATAGTTTCCAGAATGGAAATAAATTAGCCATAGAGTAAGGTACCTCGTTTTTAATATTCATAAAATCAATACCATAGACAACAGAAAGTTCTACTGTTTTTCATTTAAGGTTCTGATTTTATATAATTTAAGTTTCACATGCGATATTTTTCTATCTAACAATAAGATGTATTTATGATATTACATAGGGTCAAAAACCCTATGTCTTATCTATCAGAACAGAAATAAACTGATCAAGTAATTATACCAAGCAGATAAATGTATTCAGTTCTAAAATTTGCCATTTATGGAATTAAGGCTTCGCGGAATTTCTTACCACCTTACCCCTTTTCTTCTCCTATTTCCATGGTTAAATCTCATATAGCTATTTAATCATGGTTTGCTATATGTAACTATCTATTTCGGAATAATGTTAAAAAAATACAATGACCAAGGTGGTCATTCATATTCATAGTATAGTTTTCTGGGACATAACTGTAAGTTTTTGGGTTACAATTCTAAAGCACAGTTTCAGATGCTGTTAGAAATTGTATCCTGACATTGATTGAAAGAACAGTTTGTATCAATCCAGAACAATTGACTGCAACATAAGCAAGGAATTTACAAAAATTAGATAAGATCTATAAATGTCCGTTGCCATTCAATTCCTTTTTGATTGGTTTTAAAAAGGTTCTAACTACATATCATTCCTTTGTTTTACTTTACAGTGAAGAAAATATAAAAATTGGCATAACCCAAATGGTGGTTTGGTTTTCCTTGGTGCAAAAACCAGTTTCCTAATTCTAAAAACCCTCTTTCATAGACGAGATTTCTTCTATGGTCTCAATCCCACTAATCAAGACCAAACAGTCAGATTGGAAACAAGACCAAACAATGAGACAGAAAGCAAATGCATGCAAGCATGGAAGGTTTCATTTCAGGACCCAAAATTAGGTCAGGTGCCTCAAAGGAATCATTATCAAGAGATTCCAATGCTATCTTTTCATTATAGCATAACGTTCATGAAATTTATAACAACTTATTGTTTCTGTGTGAGCACATAACTTGCCCAGTTTTCTCAACTTGGGCTCTGATACCATTTGTCACGTCTCCCATCCCCAGCTTCTTATCTGAATAACATTAACTCAGATATACTCTACTTTTATGCACCTATTTTTTCTGTTTAATCAATTTCACATTCATACTTTTATCAGGTCTTTAATTTCTCTTTGGTAATTACAGACACTCTTGTTATTATAAATATTCCCATGAGAAATTTTGGCTTAACCTCAATTCCTATCAGTCAACCCAGTCGACTGATATTTATATGTATATATAAACATATACTCATTTGTATTTCTCAGATTTTTTCTTCAGAGTTTTGTACAACTCTAACAGATCAATATGCTCTTTCTCTAACTTTTTAGTTAGCAAGCTTGATAGACTTTCCAGCCTCTATAATTATAAAGTTTCAGCATCTATGTATAGATGTATACATCTACATATACAGCTATCTATCTTCAACTACTTTTACAGTAGTTTATATTAAAGGTGAATAGATGCTCTTTTCCTAGTATTTTAATTATGTTTACAACCTTCCTTTACACATACTTTTATCACCCATAACAATAGGGCTCCTACCTTATATTTATTGTTATGATTATTCAGCATACTTGCAATTCTGGTGCCTATTAAACTCTTCCCTTAGAAATATACGATATAGAAAATTTTTCTCCAATCAAATGGAAGTAATGAAACCCAAGTTGATATTTTTGTACTCCCCTAGATTCAGACCCTCGTACTTAGTTAGGATTAAATTTCTGGTTTCGTATATTTAGACTTCCATTTAATAAAACAGTTTAAATTCTTAGTTCTAAAAATTCATGTCACTACAGTATGACTATTCTACTGCCATCAATACTTCTATGACAGGTTTAGTTGTTTTGTATTTGCTGTTCCTATTTACCATTTTGCTAAAATTTTCTGGTTATACAAGACAGCAACTAAATTTTCATTTAAAAACAACAAGCTATACCTGTACATTTGTTATTAGATTAGGCATTCAGATAATCTATCATCTCTAACTTTATTACTATAGGGTACTTATCCCTAGAACCAAACCATTGGTCCCTGCTATTAACATACTGGAGTTTTAGCTAGCAGATCTAGTTTACAATTGCATGAGGTACCAGTCAATTTAAAATTTGCATAAGAAATCATAACATAACAATTCATAGAACCTTGATATGCTTAATACAGACTGAAATTAATTTCCATAATTTATGCATGCATACCAATACTATGACCAGTCCTCCCAACCTTAGAGTTCGTCTATCTCCAGAACTCACCCCCGAGCTGAGATCCTCCAAGAACAGACTAACCTCAATCTGTTCTGGAGCAGCTTATTTAAGCTATGCTCTCCCCAAAGCCTGTTTCCAATTCTGCGTCCAGAATTAGGATGCTTTTATTCCTGTTTGCCTAGGCTTCCCTTATTTAGGGACTTTAAAGCTGCTTTCTGCTTTTCCAGCTTTTCCAGCTTTTTACCTCTTCCCAACTACTTTCCTCATCATTGGGGAATTTAGATTTTTCCTCAAAAATCTAAATTAGAAACAACTTCTTTCAAGGATTTTTGAAAGATTTTGGGGAAAGTCTTTACCTTTTCCATAACCTCATGGATTAGGCATGTGATCTCAATTTCTCATTTGGTCATAGTGCATACACAATATTTTATTTATTTTTCATAAATAAATAATTAACCACATCCACACAATAATTATCCATTGGGGTCCACACCCCTTTGAATTTATGTTCAAATGTCTAATTTGAAAAGCATAGAACTTGGGGGTGTTACAATTCAATTGTCAATCAACATGGTATTGATCTCCAATTGTGCCAAATTTGTTCCTTTATTTCATTAGAGGAGTAATATACCCTAGTTTTATTAAGACAACCAACTCTATGTCAAATAGATCTTTCATGGATTTTGTTATAATTAATTGCAAACACTTGCATTTAAATTTCTTTAATTTAAAATACAATTTATTCATCTCAAGTGATTAATTAAATTTATTTAATGCTTACAAGGTTAAAATATTATTAAAATGAATTCTAAATTTATTATTATTATTATTATTATTATTATAATAATACAACTGTATTAAAATAATTATTATAATTTAATCTTACAATTTATTATTGTATTAAAATAATTTTATTACAATTTAACCTTAGGGTTTGTCTTTTATATGGAAATTATGTGATAATGAAACTTTATTATTAATCATTGTAGATTTTTTTGTGCACGTGGATACATAAGGAATTCTACATTAAGGAAGCCCAAATGGGTAGCTTGGAGAGTCGAATACCCCACCAACAACATTTTTTTAAGTAATAAAAAATAAATCCACCCCAAAAATTTAATAAAATAATATTTTTTCTTTATAGTTAAGTGTGAGTGGGCATACATTTGAATGGCATGCATAGACAACCATTACTCCATTATCCTTATAATAATTTAATAATCTAATTGTATTAAAATAAGTATTATAATTTAATCTTA
The DNA here is from genome assembly GCA_034641835.2 of Pinus albicaulis. Lineage (NCBI taxonomy): Eukaryota > Viridiplantae > Streptophyta > Pinopsida > Pinales > Pinaceae > Pinus > Pinus albicaulis. The sequence continues at coordinate 704,565,377 of CM076583.1, read as the reverse complement.
TAATATATTATTTATTATTGTATTAAAATAATTTTATTATAATTTAATCTTACGGTTTATCTCTTATATGATAATTGTGTGATAATGAAACCTTTTTATTAACCAAAGATTTCAATACACCAAATGTTAACACAAATATTGAATACAACAAGAACTATAACCTCATTACTTCAGTGATATATTATCACATGATAGTAATTTTTTTTTTTACACTAAATTATGAAACCTAAAACTATATTATAATTTAAACCTACCATTTATTATTTATTCAGTATATTGTTTAAATAATATGAAATTTTAATTATTTTTTATTATCATATATATTTCAACCTGATTAATCATTGTAGATTTGTTTGTGCACCTTCCGGAAGTCTAAATGGGTAGCATGGAGCTTTGAATACCCCATCAACAACATTTTTTTTACAGTAATAAAAAATCAATCCAATTTAGAAAAAATAATTTAATAAAATAATATTTTGTTCTTTATAGTAACGAGCAAGCATACATTTGAATGACATGCATAGGAAACCACTACGTTAATGGAGTGGAGGAAATTTTTTTAAATGCACACTTGCCAAGTGGTTAAACACGTATACGTTTGAGAATGTTAACAGTTATAAGTTTCAAAATTAATCCACGTTGCAATGCAATGTTTTATAAGTTTTTTTTTTTTTTTAATTTCATTTCTAACTAATTAGCATACGTGGTTATCACCAATGGGCACATTAAACTTTTAATCATGTTTTGTAAAAAATTGATTTAAGTATGGTTTAAACATGTGATTTAGATATGCAAGGAAGTTATGACTTTTAATATTATTCATTGATGGAGTGACGGCGACGAGAATATACTAGCATTATCCAATTTACACCATCGCATCAAAAAAATTAATTAAAAAAATAATTAAAGTAGTAAGTTCCAACAAAGAGATGCATATGGACATTGTTGTTATTATTATTATTAACTAATTTATAAATCTTCTATATTCGTGCCAATTACAAAATTTAAAATTTATTTTCCTCCCATTTTTAAAATCCTGATTTGTAATTATTTATTTTTATGAGATGATCGTGGCATGAAGTAATAGATTTGATTACAATTTCTGGTCGATAATTAGTCTATAGTATGTTAATTTTAGTTTGGTAGAAGAATGTGGTCAATACCATAATGTTGGTTTAATTTTTGTATTTTGATATTATCATTTAATTATTAAATGGATATATCTTATATTTTATTTAGCAATAGAATAATTTTGGTATATTGAAGATCACATGTCTTATATTATTTTTTATAGAATAATTTTTTGAGTTGGTAGGATGGATTAGACAATAAATAACCTTTTCACAATAAAACAATATATGATATTTTGAGAAGGTGTTGCCAAAAAAATAGAATGTTAGAATTCATGATATAAGTTTTTTATAAACAAACTTTTAAACCCAATTACCATATTTATTTTAGAGGAAGTGATCCTTATCATGAAAAAAAATAGAATACAAAAGATGTTAATCTGCAATTTCAATGGCTAAAAAATAAAAATTTCATTAACTATGAAGGCACAAGTAATCTTCAAATGCAGATTTATTCTAATAATTAATCTTTGAAATGTTTATTGAATATTTTTATTTACATATCTCTTAGTTTACACTATTAATAGTGGTTGAATATTGTAAAAGTAAATATATTTCATGCAGAAGAATATTTAGAATAATTCATAGAAGCATATTGGTAATGATGTTTATATTTTTGAAAATTTAACTAGAAATAATCATGTAATTCATAAATTCTAATTAAATTAGCTTAGAAATTGGATTGTGTATCAATTATGAAATAAAAATTGAATGAAAAGATATGGTAAATTGTATTGAGAATTCCAAAAAGCATTATTCAATATATATTTTTAGGTATTTTCTTTTCTCATAAGTTTTCTTTCGTCAAGAATTTTTATGCATGTATCCTTAACCCCATGAGCTTGAAAATTAAGCTATTCCTATTTTTTGTTCTCCTTATTTTAACTTTTCAGACATTCATTAGATTATATATGTCTATGTCTTATACTAAGTTATTTCTAATTTTTTTCCTCCTTATTTTAACTTTTCATACATTCATTAGATATGTCTTATAAGTGTTTAAATTACTTTATAGATTTTATGTATTTTCCAAATTATGAAATTTATTTATCCCACATTTAAAGAAATTTGAGGGGTAGTTATTTATTTCTTATACTTGTGTTTGGAATATAGTTGAGTCACGAATCTATATACTTGACAATAATTTCATGTTGATTTTCTAGGTAAGTAGAGATTAAAAAAATGGCTATATTTTTCTTCATCTATTAAACATGAACAATCTTTTCCTAGAAGAGGATGTTAGAATTTTAAAAAATTAAATAAATATTAAAATTTTTAATCACATATTTGTTAGTCTATTTTCATTATTAATTATTGGATATTGTAAATTATAGATAAGAGGTCACAAAATTAAATTGCTAACCTGGTTATATATATTTTTGCAAAAAAAATTACATGCCAAATTATTAATACAACATAAACTCGATAGGTATTGTAAGGGAAGATCATAGACATTGTTTGTAGTAGGCTCTATATTATTAATGAGTAGTATATTTTTATGATTATCCAATGTTGTTATATATTTTTGGGTGGTTCATAGATGATATTTTTGGGCTCTATATTAGTAGTGAGGGGATCTATATTAGTAGTGAGCAGTACATTTTTATGATGATTCAATGTTGCTATCTATTTTTGGGCTTGCTACACATGGTGATGATACATAGGCATGTTGCTTGTTTTCATGTTGTGATTTTGCAAATTTCAAGAAGAGTATATGGAATGGATATAGAATTTGTGGTTTTAAAAGTAAAATATAGTTCATGGAAAGACATATTTGGAATTATTCACATAGACAAGTTAGTGAAGATGTTTATACATTTTAATATTTAACTTTGAATAATTTTATAGTTCATACTTAGTAAGTGAATTAGATTAGGAACTATGATTATTGGAGTGTATATCACTTCTAAAGAGTATTCTATAACATGTATGAGAAGGAGATACACATATACTTTTTCATTGTTTTCTTCATAACTCTCTCAAACCCTAAGATCAACTCTAGGTAAACAAAATGTTTAACTTTTTTAATGTTATAACAACCATAAGGGTTTTATAATGTTAATTATTTTTATATTTTTTTACCTTAAATTATAATTTATATTATAAAATTTAGATATAGATTTAGGAAATTTTAATATGAGATATTAGTAATAATAAATTTAGTTTTAAAAATATAAATAACTCATATGCACAATAATTTAATAATATTTTCTTATTTTACATTTTAAACTTATAGTTATCTTTTATATGTTTAATATAAGATATATAATATCATTTTAGATTTTAATAATGCTAATTTTAGATTGTTTATGTACAATAATTAGTTTGGTTTAAATGCGATTTAATTTCCAACATTAATAATTATTTTATAGAATTATGTTAATTTATTTTATTTTTTCTCTTAAAAACATGATAGGTGTGTTTTTTAAACATTATCTCTCACTTTAAAGGAAAAATATGCCATAGAAAATTGTATTTAAGTTAATTAGATTTCATCATGCTTTACACATCAAATTAAATATAAACTATTTACTAGTATTTTTTGGCATAGTAGATAAAATTAACAATTATATTAATAATAAATATTAGTTTGACTAATTTATAATCTTGCACATTCACAATAATAACACATGTTAAGCATTTACTTGAATAACAATGAATTCAATATAACAAATAATATCAAATTCTCAATATTAAATATTCGTTTGATATGATTTGAATATTATTTTTCAATTTGAAGGACAAAATCTCACTATTTGTAGCATGTATAGTATATATATTTAAAAAAGAAAAATAAGCTATAATTTTTTTGTATCTTTCATTTCAGTATATATATATATATATATATATATATATACAAACTTTCTTAAAATACAAATTACAAAATTGTACAAACAAACCAAATAAATTATGTACATTAAATTTTATTTCCACAAACTTGATAACAAAATCTTAAATAAGAAAGAGATATTTTTATAAGGAATAGAAAACTCCATTTATATATATATATATAATAACTTTTCTTAATACAAAAATATTAATTCTATTTACTTCAAATATTTTTTTTTAAACTTCAACTTCATTTTTTAATCGTAAGTCTAGGGTTGTTAAATTCTTAAATTAATTACATTAATGTATCTTGCTTAAAATTCAATATAAAATTTAGTCTAGGGGTATAGAATAGAGAGTGATAGGTGTACTATTAAGGCACTCCATGATGTGAAGGTTGTTGATTAGAAACTTAGTCGGAAAAAATCCAACTCTGTTAAGGTTTGGTGTGATCTGTGACCACTTATGTAGAATTTTCTCAAGCCAAATATTAAGAGTGCAATCATTTGAGGACTCACACAACTTTAGAAAACAAAAATAAATCTATACAAAATTCTAACAAAAAAATTTAAGATATTTTTATTTTCATATATATATATATAAGCCAGATATAAATTAATTTTTTTACATATTTTCTTATTAAATAAGTTTCATATATAATTTAATTATAAACTTACAAAATAAATAAAATATTTTTTAAAACACTTACTAAACTTCAAATTCATTCCTTAATTATAAGGATTTTTAATCTTTAAATCAATTTTGTTAATTATATTAATAAGTTTTATTTTATTGCCCGTAGGGTCTTGGTTAAATTATGATGAGACAGGTTTTTAAAACATTCATCACAAGTTCAATTCATTTCCTCGACCAGAGTGATGTATCTAAACATATTTATGAAGATGTAGTCCTACCAAACTTACAATATCTATATATATATAATTTGATAAGCATGGTTTTAATCAAATTTAAATACACAATTTTAAATGAAGGAGGGAAAATTTGGTGATCTCTATTATATTGAGGACTGATATTTAATCACTTAACTATCTTTTATCTTTTATAGGAAATCCTCACATGGAAGTTACTTTGATACTTTGATATTTGATGAAACTGCTACCATTAAAGCAACTTACAGAAGCTTGAATTCAATGTGCAAGTAGCTATATGCGCCTTTAATTTTGATTCAGCATTTGTTGGAAACCTTGACCTTGGATTTTCCCTAAGCCACCGTGATTCAGCGCCTGCAAAGTTTGGACTTACACTGAAAGTTATGGTAACAATATTTGAGCTTTGTTGAAAGAAGAACATCTGTTTAAAAAAAAAATTGATACCGAGTTCCCTAGACACTACTCAGAGCGTTGATAGTATGTATGCAAAATGTTATGAGTTACGAGCCCCTCTCTAAATGTGAATCAAACTGCATTTTGAACCATAAATTATAAATTATTTTTATAATGAGTGAAGTATAATTTACATTCTTGATTTCATTACTCTCTAAGCCATTTATTTTTAATAAGAAAAATATTATGAGTTACAATACCTCCTAATGGAAAATGGTACGAAGCGTTATATCAAATAAACACAACTATTGCATGAAATCGGTTGAATGTATTCTAACGACATAGCTCAAAGAACATTGTGGATTTGAAGGGTTTATCTATAGGTGTTGCATGTAAATAGCATTTCATTGAATTACCTCCTTGATTCTTGACCATGAAAGGCAGAGCAAATGCCGATGGGACTTCAAAAAAAGAGGAAACTTGAATACTTGCAACATTAGTGAAAACCGATAAAAATTTATGAGACATCCCAAATCATGGCGGTGTCAATTAATGGAACCTTAAATTTAAAGAGACAAAGCCTTATTTTACTCCACAAAATCGCGGTGACAATTCCACTCTTAATTGAAAAGTGAAAAAATGAACCAGAAGAAACATTTAGTGCCATATTCAACGGTCGGGCGAGGTATCCATGGCCACAAAAGCATACCGAAAGATTTCAGAAGCCTTGAAGCTGGGAATGTCGATGCCTTGAGAGCTTTGCATTTTTTTTACTCACATTCTTCAAGAAAGACAAACGACAACAAAATGAATATCCCTTGTTGGATTTAACAATTCCTACTATTTCATGTGATTCAAATTCAAATAGATTGGGCAGGAAAATTCAAAATATCAAAAATAGGTGGGAAAATTCGATGTGGTTATTTCAAATCAATTATGCCCATGGTGGATCATATACCATCAGGGTAAGCCGTAATGATGAATGTTAAATAAATACAGATTAGAGATACGGTCATGGAACAAGTAATATCAACGAATGTCCTATTGGTATTTTCTGGTGGAGACTTTACTCCATCCCTGGCCGGAGGGATGTCCTATTTCATGCCCATGCATGGGTATGCATGTATGGTGCAGTTGATATTGGCTACATTAAACACTGGATAGCAGCTTGGTTATTTGTTTCCATTCAAAAATTTTCTTACAAGTGTGTCATCATCGACCAATGTTGGAGCGGGGTCTCCTGGGGTACATTTTTTAGTATATTTTTTTCTATTTTTTCATATGCGCGCTACACAAAAAGGTCAAGCATATTTGGGGCAGGTCAAAGTCCCTCTTTTATGTAAAAGGGTTTTAAGGGTAAATTGTGGGCCTCAAACCATTGTTTGAAGCCATAGTATCTACGCGCTAAGATGACTATAAATTGATATATCAAGTCTAAGTAAGAGATAATGTAATGTTTTGATCTAAGTTTTTATGCATCTATGATACACTTCTATAAGTTTGGGTTTTTGGGTAGAAAGGCTCCTGTTGGTTCTGTATGCAGAGACCTAGTCTTGGCTGTGTGCGGACTCTGCTAGTTGTGTGTGCGGAAGGGTAATTGTAAGGGAATAGTCTATTGTACTTAACTGTTGGAATCTAATACAAAGACTAGTTTTGACGAAACATTGTGTTATATGTTTATTATTACTTCTTTGAGGTCACTTTACTTCTGTTATGCTTAATTTTATCCGTGTGAGTAGATATGTTCTTTATGCATGAATATGTATTGATGGGTAAATACATGGATGAATTTCCTTAAGTTATTGCGCCTTACATGGATCTGCTTCTGTTCTTAAATATATGAGACGAAGTTAATCTGTGATCTATCTGTTTATCATTATATGTGTCTGCGACTAATCGATCTAACAAGTATTGATTTGTATTTGTGCACCTATGTCTCTGATTTATATAAGTTTTCCAATAAACTTGTTTAGGGCCACCACATTATTTTCTTCCACAGGGTGTGGAAACCTAGTTCCAGCACGACCCATACTGCCTTGGGTGAGACTTTGATCTACTCAAGCAGCTCATTGCTGAAAGGGCCAGTAGTTGGAGGGTTTATTGGCTGTATGATAAAATCTGAACCTGGGCAAGGATACCTCAAGCCAACAAATGGTTCTATTGCCAGGACCGGGATCATTTTGAGGGAGATTTAATGTTGTGGCACCCTACGCAGAATGAATTGCAAGATTAGATAGATATAAATATCCTTGAATTCACGATCCAAGAGAATCGAAGTTCTAAGATATCACCTGAAAAGTGGGTTCGAAAGTACATCTATACAAAGGTTCATGAGATATTCTTTTGTTCCTTTGCAATTGAGATGCACGAGTGGTTATCATGGTTGAATGAATTCAATACCTGCGTGAAGGATGACGCGGTCATTGAGTGGACTCCTTAATTAATTTAGCAATTAGAAAAGAAAGATAATACGATCACCCGTGCGATAGATCATTGGATCGATCATGTCTTGGGAGGATTTGTGACTAAATTTTCCATTCATCAGTTTGTGTCATATTCTAAAGTAGAAAGGAGATTTTTCAAGGGTCTTAGAGATAAGTTCTTGCACACTTTGAAGTTATTGTTGAAGATGCTATTATGTGAATAGGTCTCTCCGTACCAACATATTGTGTGAAATGTCTCGAAGAGGCCCGACTACGTGTAGTGGAAGACTTTATCGCGAAGACCCAGAAAAATGATTTATTTATAGCCCTCTCAAGTGTAGATATGATAGTGATGGTGAACCAGAAACTAATATCTCTAGTGAATCTGCACACTCTGAAGAAGAGGAAGTATCCCGAGAAGAAGTTTCATCAAATCAGAATGATCAAAGAGCATTGAACATATTTCATATCCCATCAACTCCACTACCAAACTCATCTCACCAAGCGTCCTCTCCACTACACAATCCACCTCCACCTCCCCCAGGCAAAAATATGGTCGCATCCTTGAAGCTACCTACTTTCAGAGGTATTGGGAATGAAGATACTAAGAACTTTTGGTTTGGGACTAATGTTGTATGGTGAGCCAATCAAGTTAACAATGATGGTATTAAGAAAGCGCAGTTAGGCACTGCTTTCCAAGATCACACATTGGATTGGTATATCTGATATGTCCAAGAAAACCCTAATGCAAGTTTGGATGAAGTGAAAGATTCCCTAAGAGAACAATTCAAAAAGCCTAAGTCATATGCGCAATTGGTTACATAAATGAAAGAGATTCATTAGGAGGTAAATGAATCTGTGTGGGAGGTAGATTAGAGGTTGAAGCACACTATCAGAGATGATCAATTTACTATCGATGATACCCAACATAAGGAGTGGTTTATTTCTATGCTTCTCCCACATATGTGCCAACCCTTGGGTCAACAGAAGATTACCACACAAGATGAGTCTATGGAGATTAAAATGAAATTAGAAGCTACGCAAACACCTATTTCACTTGGAACTCAACGGATTCAGAGTCAGTTGGAAGCAATGCATTTGGAGAATCAGAATCTGCGCAAAGATAAGGGCAAGGAGGTATGCGCAAAGGTCTAGTGCATAAAATGTAAATATGTTGGGAACCATAAGGATCAATGTCTCGTCTTCAATAATTTTCTGAACGCTGGAGGACCTAGCCCACTAAATTGAGTAGTTGGGCCAATATGGTGAACAATTTGTCAAATTGTAGGTTTGCATGAAACATATTTTTGTCCAAGGGTCAGGAAATATCAACCTGAGCAGAAACAGATGTTTTGTAGATTTTTTTCGTCACTTGGAAATGATGAGAAGCATTTTCGAGCTTATGATATGATGTTGGAAAAAGCTGAAATATATAGAATGCAGTCCAAAACTACTTCACCTGCATCCCCCTCTAAGCGCAGTGGATTTCAGAATCGAGGAAGATGAAGAGGAGGTAGATCAGTTAGTCGAGGAAGGGGATAGGTTATTTGCTATAACTATAGAGATGTTGGTTACTAAGTGTGTGAATGTCAAAATCCAATGCGACAATCATGCAAGTATTGTAGATAGTTTGACGATGTAATAGAAGATTTCCCTATTTTAATTGCTAAGATGTAGGAGAAAAAGATGCAAACTCCGATGCAGAAACTTCATATGGTCAGAGCAGAAACCCATGAGGAAGATATTAGCATAAATGTGGTCACTAGGAGAGGTGTAGCCACTAATGAAGATAAGGGAGAGAAGCCCAATACTGACCTTTGGATTCGTAAGGCACTTGAGAAAAAATATGGATTCAATTTACATTGCGCAAAGGATACTTTTCTTGAAGCGCGAAAAGAATTTGCAGAGGGAAGCACATTAACATCAAGTAGACCCATAAAGGAGGTAGAGGTAGATGAAGAAATCAAGCCATTTTTACAAGCTTGCATTAAGCTATTGCACAACAAAAAGGCGGTAGAGAACCTTTAGGCCATGATAGGTAATTGTGCAGAAAAGGAACATCCACTGATAGAACAGAAATTTGTCAACAAAATCTATAAGAATAAGAAGAGGATGGGATGAGAGATGCATATGACCGTGCAGATTAATGCTTATGAGAAGGATCAAGCTATTCTAGATCTGGGGTCAGATGAAAATGTCCTACCTAAGCAAACTTGGAAGCGCACGGGAGAAACCAAGCTGGAATGTTATACCTTTCAACTGCGCATGGAAAACCAACAGAAAATCATTCCATTAGGAAGGTTGTTGTAGGTCATAATTAGTATTGAGGGTGTTAAGGTACTTGTGGATTTTGAAGTTATATAAATTTTGGATGATACAGATCCTTATCCTGCGATGTTGGGATTAGACTGGGCTATTGATATGGATGGTGTCATCAACATGAAGAGGCGAATAATGGAGTTTGAAAGCAATGGAACCAGAGTCATCATTCCCCTAGACCCTATAGAAGTACAAAGATACACAAAACCTGTGCGCGTTGATGATGATATTGATCATATTTATAAGTTGACTCTACACGAGGAAGATTGGATCAACCCAACGCCTGATGCAAATCTTAAGTGGGAAAAGGACAGCTCTTGCTTCTTAGATTCTGATGAAGAATTAGAAAACTCGCAGAACCAGTTGCATGAAGAATCTGTGTTTTTTTGTAATCGAGTGACCCGATCTCTTCGATGCATAGCATCAGAGGTACGTGAATTACTACATTATGATGGTTTAACTAATGTAAACATGTTATTCGGATAGATTGAAAGAACTGTCCCTGAAGGAAAAATATTCCATGCTCTGGATCTCAGACTACGTGCTACTCTAGCACAATGGTGGGATACTCATAAAGGAAACACGGGCAACTGTGATGAATGCATGTGCATGATGAGGTTACGCTTTGAATGTCCAACTATTAGAATGGAAGAAGTCTACTCCAGAAAGGATGATCTACATAGACATTTGGCTAAATGGAATGAGGTATGGGGTGTAGAACCAAGACTTGAATGGGTCCACATGTTCATTCATACATTAATGAATGTACCTACTGATTGGTATTTGGAGACGGAGTTGCACTGAGGTACTGGTGAATGATCTACACTGACAAAGAGTTTCATTCTAACATTAAGCTTTGAGAGTGGGTTTTACAAGACTGGTAAAGCATTGCATAACATTCAAGAAATCATCTTTGACACAAAAAACCGACGATAGAATGTGCTTCGCCAACATGGGATGCACATATGAAGAATATTGTCAATGGAAAAAATTTGGCAGTTGAAGAGAATGAAGAAGATCCGAGGAATCTTATAATTCTGGAATCTGAGCGACAGCGTGCAATTTTTGGGCCCTTGATCCCTTCACTAGATGTCACAAAACCTTTAAATATTCGGCAGGTGAATATTGCATCTGAAGAAAAAAAAAATTGCAAGGATTGGAGACTATTAGGATGATGATACGGTAGGAAAAGTTGTTGAGCTACTAACAGAGTATCTTTTAGAACTTGGATTTATGAAGATCACTTTGAAACCTAATGCGCACCCAGTGAACCAACACCCATATAGATTGAATCAATAGAAGTTCAAGGAAGAGTTGGATAAGATAGTTGATGTAGGTATCATAGAGCTAGTAGAAGAGTTTGATTGGGTGAGTCCCATGGCAGTACAAGACAATAATACGAAAGAGGAGATCAAGATTTGTGTAGACCTGCACAAATTGAATGATGCTTGTGTGCATGGTCCATTCCCAACTCCATTCTATGATGACATCCTAGACAATGTCAGGGGAAAACAAGCTTAGTCATTCACAGATGATTTTTCAGGGTATCATCATATCAGGATTGCACCAGAAGATCGCAATAAGACTACCTTTGCAACAGAATGGGGATCTTTCCAGTATGCATTCATGCCCTTTGGCTTGAATAATGTGTCTGCCATCTTCTCACGTGTAGTAGTAGCTAATTTCAAGGAGTTTATCCATAAGTTCCTGGAAGTATACTTTGATGATTGGATTATTTTTGGGTTGTTAAAAAAACATGTCTCAAATCTGCGCTTGATGTTGGATACATGTATAAAGTATCACATCTCACTGAACTTGAAGAAATGTATATTTTGTGTGTAATTCAGGATACTGTTGGGACACATTGTCTGCCAGCAAGGGTTGATGGCAGATCCTACAAAGATCACAATACTAGTTAATCTGGAGATACCTGAGAATGTCAAGCAACAACGCTCAATATTGGGGCACACTAACTGTTATCGGAAGTTCATTCATGGTTTTGCATTGATAACTGCGCCCATGGATAAGCTTCTCAAGAAGGATGTGACCTTTTGCTGGGACGAGGAATGCCAAAAGAGTTCTGAATTGTTAAAGGAAAAGATGGTCACTGTGCCCATACTGGTCTTTCCAAATTGGTCTAAGGTGTTTCATGTGCATGTTGATGCCTCCTATATCGCACTTAGATCTATTTTAGCATAGCCATGAGCTAAAGATATTGATCACCAAATTGCCTATGCCACTCAAAAACTCTCAAGCACAAAACAAAATTATTCAACCATAGAAAGAAAAGGATTAGAAACGGTGTCTGCACTGCATAAATTCCACCACTACCTATTAGGAGCACATTTTAAGATGTTTATAGATCAATATTATTTAGATTACCTTGTCAATAATCCTATGCTGGTGGTGAAGATCTGCAGGTGGTTGTTGCTATTCCAAGATTATGACTTTGAGATCATTGTGAAACCAGAAAGACTGAATGTTGGGCAAAACCATCTGTCACGCATTGAGACTAGTGAAGAACCTATGAACATGGAGGATGGATTACCAAATGCACATTTGTTTGTGATCAAGGTAGTTGATGAGAATTTCCCTGATATTATTCAATTCCTAGCTATTGGATGTGCACCTGAAGAATATACAGTTAAACAGAAGAAAGAGCTCGTGGTGCACGCATCATACTTCACTATTATTGCTGGTCAGTTGTACAAGATGGGTGTAGATAAAGTTTCGCAAAGATATGTTTTGGAATATGAAAGGCGTGCAATCTTAGATGAAGCTCATGGAGGGGTTGTCAGTGGTCACTATGCAAGTAAGTAAACTGCGAAAAAGATTATTTAAGTTGAGTTATGGTGGCTCACATTGCACAATGATGCCTATGCACATTGTTGCGCATGCGATGTATGCCAGAGGACCAGAAATCCATCATGCAGAGATGAGATGCCCCTGCATCCGCAGATGGCACTGCAAGCATTTGAGAAATGGACCATAGACTTTTTTTCACCTATTAACCCTCCGGGCAAGAAGAGTGGTGTGTGTTACATAATCACTGTGACTGACTATGTAACCAAATGGGTTGAAGCTAAGCTCGTGAAAGATTTTACCGCGGATACAGTTGCGCAGTTCATCTTCGATAATATTGTGACTTGCTTTGGATGTCCTAAGATTCTGATAAGTGATCAAGGTACACATTTTGTGAATGAAAACATTGAAGCATTGACAGATGAATTCAGGATGCATCATCAGAAGAGCACTCCCTATCACCCACATGCGAATGGTGCGGTTGAAGCTTTCAACAAGATATTAGAGACTGCACTTATCGAGGTTTGCAATGCTAACCAGAATGATTGGGATGAGTGCGTACTTGTAGTTCTCTGGGCATATAAGACCACATGTAAAAATTTGACTAGAAGGACACCATTCAGGATGATATATGGGCAATAATTTGTGTTTCTGATGGAGTACATTGTTCCCAATCTACGCATTGCAACATTCACAAATATGGCAGAAGTAGATTCTATGGAGCAACAATTGTCATAGTTGGTTTCACTTGTAGAAGATCGCTTTATTGCCAATTATCACCAACAAGTTCAGAAGGCGCGTGAAAAGGCATGGCATGATAGGCATGTTAGGCAAAAGTTGTTTAATGAAGATGATTTGGTCTTGTTGTATGACAACAAATTTACGCGCCACCCAGGGAAGTTGAAGATGCATTGACTAGGGCTATATATTGTTAAGGAGATCATTGATGGAGGTGCAGTGCGCGTGGCCACACTGAGCGGGGAATATATTCTCAGGTATGTCAATGGAAGCCAATTGAAAGCATACAGGGATGACCCTGTGCACTCCAAATGACTATATGATCGAAGTATTGGATATGCACATATAGGATGGCAGATGCGCAGGAAGGTGCGATGCATGCACGGTAGCCCCTCAAGGAGGTTGACTGGGTCACAGAGGTGCCAAAATCTAGTCGTTCGAATAGTAAATATGGAAAAGAAAACTTTATTATCATTTAATGGAGTTTCTAGGTTGCATTTAATGAGGGGATTTTTCTAGATTTGGGACTTTTTGTCATTTTTGGATACACATTAATGCATAAGGAACCATTGAAGACATTCCAAAACTATAAATATTACCTATGGGGTCGCAATAGTTCTCTTTCCTTTGTGTGTGAATTGTCTTCCCTGAGCTCTTTTATTTTTGCAAAATATTCGTTGTCTATGTCTGGTTTGGATCCGAGGTTTGAGGAAGAGTTGCGTCGTAGGAGACTGGGTTATGTGATTCCACCAAGTATGATAGCTACATGTCCCGAAGAGGATCCTGTTGTGCCGGTGGATCCTACTACTCCGGTTGGTGAGACACTTTCACCTACAAAGCATAAGAAGGGTGAGACGTTGGGGACCCATATACCTGGGCAGGGAAAAGATTCCAAAGCCACACTACACTGCGATTGAGTGGCAGAAGAGATCCATGGCAGAGCTCCCTCGGACCATCATGGAGGAGGAAGATTATGTGGTCGAAGTGGCCCCATTCTTGCGGTTGAAGACCTATGTCGCACTGCAAAAGGCGTCATTCAGAGTTCCAAAAGATCTAGACATGTCGTTAATCCCTTAAAATTTCCTGGTTGAAGGCGATATGTTCGCCAAAGTGCCGCAGCTAAATATGGAGGATTGGGACATTGCTGATGTGGAGAAGTTTCCTAAAATTTTTCCTAAGCACTATCTGGATCATGTTCCCTATGAAGGGGGCCTTGTGCGCCTTGAGCTGCATCGACGAGTGTTGGGCCTGTAAAAGGCAGGGCTTTTGAATTTATTACAGGTCCCACACTTTAGGCCCAACCCAAATATAAATGATATCTGCATGCGCCAATTTCTTGCACTAGTGCATGATGAATAACTCTGGCTCGAAGAGTGCATATCTATAGATGTCGTGTTGATCCATCGGATCATTGGGCTTCTTGACCAACGCGCAGATCCCATGGCAGAATTTGGAGGAAAGGTGCAAGAGAAGTGAGTGGCCAAAAAGATAAAAATGAAGTACCAAGTGTTGCCCCATAGCAGAGGCTTTGTAGTAAGTGAGATCAATGATCCGTCCTTGCAATTTGGGATGCTCATATTGGCCATCAAGATGATGTGCAAGTGTCAACCTAAGGAGGTTCCTGTGCAAGTCATTACACTTGCAAGACAATGTGAAAAAGGATTAATTTACAATTGGTCTCAATATTTATGTAAATAATTCCTGGAGAATGTGCGCAAAGCACAAGAGGAGGGAAAACACTTTTATTATTCTTGGATCTTACTACTGATAGCACTTATTGGCTAGAAGACCCCAGAGGAAATATAGTTTCCTAAGATAGATTCATTGTTGTGCGAACCCACGTGGTATGTCACGCTTTGGAATTCTTCCATCCCCGCATGCATTATGGAGAATAAATTATTCTAGGTGTTGTTCAACGCCTTTCTCTTCCAAGTTGTACAATCAAAATCAAGGTTGTCTCTAACTTTGTGCGACCAGTACAAAATTATCACATGTTTTAAGGTGACCTTCCACAATATGCACATCCATGCAAAGGGTGCAGTCGAAGGAGTTTGGTACGAATTTCCATATCTAGTCACCGAGGATGATTTTTTGTGCATCACTGCAGAGTGGCTGCCTGCATGGTTGGAGCCTGATGCATCAATTTCAATTCCAAAGATGCCTACCAAGTCGTGCACTAGTACGGAGACAACTGAGAAGACAACATAAAAAGAAGCCACCTCGACTACAACCGGTGAGATGATTGATTTAGAAACATACACTACGCCTGAGAATAATGGTGTCACACCGAAATAAACAAAGGAGAAAGTGGGAGTGCATACTTCTAAGGGCATAAAGAGTGATTCTCAAGCCACAGGAGGATTGAGGAAGAAACACAAAGGTTCCAAAGACACTGGAGATGAGATCTTGACGCTGATTGAAGATGACCTCAACAAAATAGAAAACAGGGTCACGACCACCATAGAGGACAGGTGGACAGACATGGAAATGCAGTATTGGACTGTGATCGAGGGGGTGTATTTTAGCATGCAAGAGCTAAAATTTCAAGTGAGCCTGATTCAGGGAAGCGTTGCACAAGCGAGCCAACTGCAATCGAGCATGCATGAAACCAACACGCAGTCACTCAATACAGTCTTACCTGCAACTG
This sequence comes from Pinus albicaulis, assembly GCA_034641835.2. Classification (NCBI taxonomy): domain Eukaryota; kingdom Viridiplantae; phylum Streptophyta; class Pinopsida; order Pinales; family Pinaceae; genus Pinus; species Pinus albicaulis. The sequence goes on along the minus strand of CM076583.1, from coordinate 704,549,206 downwards.
GGGATTTTTGTTTGATTCAAATTCACGAGCCGACCAACCATGTAGAATCAGCCAGCCAACACACACAATTAAGAGGTTGCGGAGATATAAATGTTAACTTGTCTATTTTTCCTGTAGGAAAATTACATTTTCTCCATAGTATGATTGCGGATGAGCACCAGTTCCACGAATCCCATTCCCACACCACTATAGTCGAATCACAACATTAGGCTGTCGAAGCGCATCAGAAACATCATACTGCAGAGGAAGCATGCCGAGCAACAAAGGCTCGGCATGCTGCACTCGAAGAAAAGATAAATCAAGTGTGTAGCGACATGCTAGAAGTCCTAGCCACAACAACCCAAATAGAGAAATTAGAAGGGATGACTGTTGCACTGAAGGCCTTGTGGGCAGAAGTTCAAACCGTTCGGGCCAAATTCGAGCACCAAATTGTTGATTTACAATTAAATTTGTAGCGAGAGACCACGCCAGATGTCAGAGCAAAGAGGGATGTTGAAGTAAAGAAGGCTACTGATAGCATAGCTTCCGGAGTCACAAAGTACGATCATCTTTTGGATGAGGCCATGGCTTTCCGGAATTTGGTTCAGAATGACCCTATGGTATAGCAGCTATGTAATGATTTGCGCATCAAGGAGCAATAGTTTGCTAATATTCAAATGATGGCGCCCACCCTCATCATTTCACAGCGCCTCGCCCGCCTTCAGGAGGGCCAAGTGATTCAAAATGAAATCAAGGACCTCCATCGAAGATAACAGTTGCTGGAGGAAAAAATGCAGCCATGGGCCAAGGAGGATCTATAGTTGTCATAGAAATTGGATGGCATGATGAAGGCAATTCAAAAAACTCAACGAAGTATTGAATTGTCCATTGAATTTCCCACTACAGAGAAATTCATTGAAGAGCAAGGAGTTGCTATGCAGATTCTGGAGATGGTGGTGCCACTGAAAACTTGTGTCACTACACTCCAAGCTAAGATGAAGGAGAAAACCCCACAGTGACTCAGGACGAGTCACAAGTTTGTGTTGGGGGCCTGTTGGAGTGGGGTCCCCTGGGGTACATTGTTTAGTATTTTTTTGCATATTTTCTCATATGCGCGCTATGCGAAAAGGTTAAGGGGCTTTGGGACGGGTTAAAGTACCTCTTTTATGTAAAACGGTTTTAAGGGTAAACTATGATCCTCAAACCATGGTTTGAGATCCTAGTATCTGCACGCTAAGATGGATATAAATAGATATATCGAGTCTAATTAAGAGGCAATGTAATGTTTTGATCCAAGTGTTTATGCGTCTGTGATACACTTCTATAAGTCTGGGTTTTTGGGTAGAAAATCTCTTGTTGGCTGCCTACACGGAGACCTAGTCCTGGCTATGTGTGGACCCTGCTAGATGTGTGTGCGGATCGATAATTGTAAGGGAAGAGTCTATTTTACTGAACTGTTGGAATATAATACAAAGACTGGTTTTGGCGAAGCATTGTGTTATATGTTCGTTGGTACTGCTTTGATATCGCTTTACTTATTCTATGCTTAATTGTATCTGTGCAACTGGATATTTTATTTATGCATGAATATGTATTGATGGGTGAATACATGGATAAATCTTCTTAAGTTATTTCTCCTTACATAGATCTGTTTATGTTCTTATATATCTGTGATGAAGTTAATCTACGATCTATCTTTTTATGCATTATCTACGCCTGCGACTAACCGATTCGACAAGTATTGATCAGTATTTGTGCGCATCTATTTTTGATCTATATAAGTTCTACAAACAACTTGTTTAGGCCCCCACATTATTTTCTTCCTTAGGGTGCGGAAACCTAGTTCCGACATCCCCCCATACTGCTTCGGGTGAGACTTTGATCTGCGCAAGCAGGTCATTGCCGAAAGGGCCAATAGTTCAATGGTTTGTTGGTTGCGCGGTAAACTCTAAGCCTAGGTTAGGACCCCTCAAGCCAACAACCAATTCAATAATTTTCATTGTGTCTTAGTGTGCGGTGCCTATGGTGAAAGTTAAGTCTGGGAGTTACGTCTCTTTTGGGTTACCGCTAAATTTGGAAATTCATATAACACCCATGCCAATTGAACTTGAAGTTTTTAAATTAAATCCAATCGTTGAAAATATGTCTAAGATTTGAGACCATTAGGAAGGAAATATTACTTCTGGCTTATTAAATTAAATTGGTAATAAAATTAAAAATCGTACAATCACATTAATAAAGTGGTTGATATATATCTATCAATATCATTTTTCATCTTTTAAAGCTAATGAACCTGATCAACATATGAAAGGCATAAAACAACACTAATAAGCTAATGCCCTAGTTGACAGAAGACATGTCGCAGAGAGGAATTTTAGATATGGTTGTCCTTTTTTTACTATAACTAAACATGACAAAGTTATCATTGACAAAGGTGGTTTATGGTGAACTAATGGTTCACTATGGGTGACCACACGTTAAAAAAACTTATCTATGATAGATTATAATTGACAAATAGCTTACCATGGTTGATTATGGTAGAGTATAGTTGGCCATGGTTAACCAAATTCCATGGTTGACTGTGGTTGACCATGGTGAACAATGGTCGAGATTGGTTTGAACAAGGTTAGTTATGGTCAACCAATGTCCATGGTTGACTATGGTTGAGCATGATGGTTGACCATGGTCCACAACTTTTAACCATGGTTGAGCATAATGTCCATCGTTGAATGTGATTAACCATGGATGGCCATGATTGAACATGGTAGAGTTTGTCTAACCATGGTTAACATGGTTGAACTTATTGGCCATGTTTGATTTTAGTGGCCACTTTTTTACCTTGGTAACCATGTCTAATCATGGTTGAATACAATTAACATATGGTTGGTTATCGGTGAAAATGGTTAACAAGGCTTGTTAGTATTTAACAATAGATGATTGTGGTCAACCATGTTTTCCCGTAATGGTTATGGTTAATCATGTATGACCATGTCAACCATTGATAACCATAGTTAACCATGTTGACCATGGTTGATCATAGTATGACCATGTTTCAGGACCCCAAATCGGTACCATCACGAAATGGGTTACAATGATGATCATTGGCGACTTATAGGGAATGTGCGACCAAATTGTGCAATGCGACGGGTGTGGAATACAGGCACAACTCTTTGGGTGGATTGACTAAACAAAGTGGACTTGTAGGAATCACCTGGAGTGCATGGCACAAAGGTGAGCCCCCTAGCGTGCCCACATGATGGAGGGGCACTCGTGTGCCCATACGCAAGTCGCGTGCATGATTTGATGACAAGTGGGTGAGTTGGAGTGTCGGGCAAGTCGACAGCACAATGAGTGTCATGGGAGAGTCGAGTAGAGGGCGATGATGATACAGTTAGGACAGGTGCAGGAGGGAAAACATTTGTGAAAAGCATGGACTGGGTGACATAAGAGGCAGTCGAGGAAAACATATAAAGAAATAAAAATGCACAGGTCAGGCGAAAAATGTGATGGTAGTCAGTGGGGCAACACATGTGATGGAAGAAATGAAGTTAAATGAAGGTGGGGGCATAACATGTGGCACATGATAGGGTGAACTCCTACACGTTGGGTGTGCTCGCGTGGTGATAGGGTGCTTGGGTGCCCAATATGGCATTGTATCTTGGTCACGCTAGGGTTCTTGAATGACAAGGGGCGTCCACATGACAACATGGTGGGTTGGCCCGACTTGTGAAGGGGCACCTTCCCAAAAACATGAATGGAAAATAACACATATAAGTAGAGGATGGTCACATGATGGAGAGGAAAAGAAAAAAAATGCAAGGTAAAAAAGGAAGGAAACACAACTAAGGCAAGGTCATAGAAAATTAAGGAAGGCTCACCCAAGTGACCCTGGTCGTGCAAGTTTTCTAGGCAATTCTAAAGGGTTGGTTTCTGGTTTTCAATAAAGTGAGCAAATTTTTTGGGTTTCTAGTTTGGGCAAGGTGCATTTTTTTAAGGTTGTGCATTCCTTGGGTGTGGGACTTGTATATTTTTTTAAGTCTTTGAAAGTGCGTTGGGTTGGACCAATGACTCCCCAATGTTGCAAAAAAAAATTTGTTACATACTCTGAAGTTTTGAAGTTTAAGTTAATACAAAAGTGGATAAGTTTTTTTTTTTGGATTTCCCCCTCCCACTCTATATGTTTGAATTGTTGTTTATGTTCATCACATATTGTTATGAAATGTTGAATTTTTGATATCCCAAATTGAATGTTTATGATGCAAATGAATTGAAGTAAGATTGAATTGAATAATTGGCTAAGTATTGGAAGTGTTTGGCTATTTTTTTGGATTCATATAGAAACCTTAATTCCGCAAAGTATATAGGTGATTTTGACAAGGAACGTAGGTTGGAGTCATAGTCCAGGAGAGAGTCAATGAGCGCTTCGATAGGAAATCTCACCAGTGCCACTATCGCTAGGGTCATGACAATCGGTATCATAGATTTTTTGAATACATGGTTATGTTTGGAATAAGTTGAAGGCAATGGCATGATGGTCTCTACCATGGAGAGCTACAATCAAGGATATGAACTTTTTTAATAGTTAGGAAACACGATGGAAAGGGTGCAATAGGGCAATGAAATACTTATGACACTCATGGACAGTTTGAGTCACATGAAGGAAGAGAGGTTGAGGCTGTGAGATGAACTTGAAATTTTACAAGAATGCCATAAGAAGGGAGCTTCTTAGCCTTGGATTATCAATTGGGAAGGTTGAAGCTACTGATCGTGATGAAGAAGAAGCCAAGACATATGAAGAGGATTTTTTCTCTATGGTCAAGTGTCAAGCAAGTGTTTTGAGTTTTCTGATAGAAGAGGAACAACTTGGTGGTACAAAGACTACAAAAGATGAACTAGATTTGTGCATATTGAAACTATTGAAGGAAGATGAAGCTTCTCCCTTGGGTAAATCTTGTGAAGATGATGGAAGTCATGCAGTGAATTCAATTATGAAGGAAGAGGTGTTATCTTTCATAGAGAGACCTTGCAACACAGTTGTTGACGGAAGTTGTGTGATGACTACCCTTGTGTTGATGAATAGGAGCTTATGTTTTACGATGTGATGGATGACTTTCCCTTGGAAGGTCAATGTGAGTTTTCTTTTTTTTATGCAATAGATGATTGTGATTGATGCAGGATTTGTTCAGGTGGTATTTAAGCACAGGATAGATGGTGTGAATTCTCAAGACAAGTGTGGTGGTTGATGAACCTTATACGAAGGATGAGTCATTTTTTTCCAAGTGAATTTTTGGCCAAGTGTCCATCATGACTCATGGAACGAAGGATGAAATGGAACATTAAAGAGGAAGATGACATGATTTGGGTGGATTTATTAATGGAAATATTTTTGGATCCAAGGGGTAGTATTGGTCAACCTTTAATGGGGGAGACAACGATGGATGAAGGGACCTGCGATGATGATATGAGGGAGGGTGACTAAGGGAAATACTCAACTAAAGTTCAGGATGCAATGGGAAAATTCATATGTATCCAACCAAAATAGATGAGCTGAATGACTAGAGTGATGTGCATCGAAGTTAAGGAAAGGGACATTCGATTGAGGGTGTTCACTTAGAAAGAAAAATGGCATCACAAACAATGTGCAAGGACATTAAGCAAGGGTACTTACATATTGATGTCGCATATGGACATCAAGTCGAAGTGTCATTCAAGGATGTTATACAGGATGGCCACATTGGTGTCAATATGTTATGAAGAAGGACTATATAGGGATGTTATGCACATTCATACAAGGCCAAGGTATTTTGAAGGAAGACAAGAACAAAATGTGAGGGAATTTGTGTGTGAAGGAGGAAGATGCGAATCACAATAGGACTGTTTGACCAGACAAGTAACAAAGTTACTGATCAAACGAGAACTATTGCCTAAAAAATAGAACACAAAGCCAATTTTTTCATGAAAAGTAAAAGTAAAAGTCATTTTTTTGTGTGCAAAAAACACCCTAAAAATGAAAATTGTTGATGCTGGAATAACATCTATTTTTTCGAGGTAAATTGTAAACATATTTTAATAATAACATTGACGATAAAATATCATTACTCTAAAAAAACTTAAAATTCCAATGATAGGCATGACATTAAAGATAAAATATAACGTCTCTGAAAGGTCTTAAAACTCCAACGATTTTTTGGCATGGTATTAAAGATAAAATATAATGTCCATGAAAATCCTTAAATTTCAAACAATTTTCAATCATGGTGTTAATATTTTTTTAAATTATTACCATTTAATTTATATTAATTTTTTTTTTATGTCTATCATATTAATAACAATTTATTAAATATAATGTATTTTTTAGATAATGTATTGAAATCACTGGATATGAAACACTTCACTTATGATGAATGAAAAGCATTACAAAACAAATGAATTTATATGTGATTTTAAAGTCTTTTATACTCTCTCTATTAAAACATTTTTTTTTTTTTGGAAATTTGTGTAAATATTTTATTTTTAAATCATTTTAAGATTTTGAAATTTGCAATTGTTTTTTAAAAACTATGTTTCATTATTCAAAAATACATATTTTTTAATTTTAATTTTATTTATAATAACAATTTAATATTAAAATTATATTTCTTTTGAATTTAATAAATCAAAACTAATAAATATATTGAAGATAACGCAAAAAAAACTTACAGAATCTTATCAACTACAAAAGAAGTACACCATCAACAAAAAAATGTTCTCCTAGATTTATTACTTCTACATAGTTTTTAATTTGACATATATATCCGATCAGATATATTGAGGATATTAAAATATTGAAAAAATAAAAACAAAAACAAAAAAAAACACAAAAAGTTTTAAAAAATAATAAGAAGTAAATAAAAATATATAAAAAAGAAAAAGAAAAAGTCAAACATAAAAAATGTAAAAAAAAAAACGAAATTAATTTATAAAAGATAATATATATATATATATATATATATAATTTGAGAAAAGAATTTAAAATTTTGACAAAAAAAGAAACATAAAAATAAATTGTTAAACACATGCATGGTATGCACACAAGATGAAGGATAAACATGACAATGCATCTATTATTCACAATGATACATATTTATAGTACATTAGAGTGACCCTAGGATTCCATATTCGAGGGTCTCTTGGACTCCCTTTGACTGTTTGCCTTCCACAATAACCCTAGGAGGATTATGTGTCCAGCATTTTCCCCCTTAATCTGAAGGGGCATTTATGAGTCCAAGAAGAGAGTTGTAATACAAAATGTGCAAAGTATGCATGACAACACTAGGTTGAATGAGCTCTCTGAAATGTTGGCATAAGGAGGTGGTTTGAGGCTGACCACCAACACTAGAACACTTAGTGTAGTTCCTGAAACTCTTCTAAATCTGGCATGAAGCTGAAGTATTCTGCTAGAGGAAGTGTTATTAAAGCTTTGAAGAGGGAGACCTTAAACCTGGAAAAGGGAGGTCTACAATATAGATAAAAAGGGAGAAATTCAACATGAAAAGGGAGGTCTCAAGCTATGGTGGTTTGAGGATGACTACCAACTCTAGAATGCTTAATGCAATTCCCGGAACTCCTCCAAAACTATAAATAAGTTGAAGTATTCTGCTAGAGGAATTTTCCCCAATTATTTGAAGAGGGAGAAGCTTAAACTTGCATATATGGTTTAATTCTGACAACCAACCAATGGCACAATCATGGGCATATATGTCTCTGGCTACAACGATGAATCTAATATGGCAAGTTGTGGCTCAGGCTTGCTTGATGTTCCTTTGAAGCTTGTACATGACCATCATTTCCCCCCTTGTCAGATACAAGGTGAGATGATGAAGAAAAATCGATTACAAGGCCTTTTAATATTCTAGAAGAGATTCTGACGTATGACTGAAACATCTTCTTGGTTGTTGATGCCCACTGCCAAGAAGCGGTCCATCTAAGATGAATCTTTGTTCTTGCAAGAGGCTTTTTTCTGAAGCGTCTGTTTGAAGAATGATGAAAATGCTTACATACGTGAAGATCAAAATAGTGAGCTTTCATATGGGAAAATCGATGACAATGTTGGCATATAACAATCTGTTGTGGTTGCTATGAAAGAGGAGTAGTATCTAGAACAACTGAAGATGAAATGTAATAAATAAATCCAACACTTTGAAACTGAATGGGATTGGAATAGTCTGGAATATGAAAGGACACATCCCTATCATATCCAAGACCATTTATGTGCTTGTTATGGACAAGCTCTTCCCAAGGTCTAATGATGAGCTTGGGAAGTGCTTGCTGCATTTCTGAATCTTTCTACCCATATTCTCTTGAAATCGGTACTGCCTCTACAATTTCTTGTTGTTGATGTCAATTTGTCTCAATGTTCTAAAAAAAATCAGGTTTAGAATAATGGTTATGCTTTTGTAGCTTCTCTTGTTGTAGTTGAGATTCAAGTTGAAAAAACTCGATCTTTTCAAGTGTATTCTGCAAATAGGTCTGAATGTCAAAGAGATTTTTTTTTCTTATCTGTACCATCCCGTCAACAATGGAATGTATTAAAGTATTTAACAACTCTATTGCATCATCAATCCTAGCCATTTTCTCCAATATTATAATTAATACCTCAGGCTAGAAATTGCACAAGATTTGTTGGACTATTGTTGCAGTAACAGAGAGACTCAAATTTTTTGGACTATTGCATAGAGAATGCTGATACCAACATTGTTACCTCTAATTATTTGTTGTAATAATATTTACAAATAGAGAAAGTTACTTGAATTCATTGCTTCCTTTTTACAGTTCCATATATAAGCATCATCCCACGCAACATTAAGCATTGAACTATATGCATCGCATGGTTGCATTCAAACTATTTAACACTACATCCAACAAAATTTTCATACTAATACAATATTTTTACCTTCATTGAAATTATGAACTCAAAGGAAAATTTGTGGTAGTTGCATTGTTGGATTATGCAAAACAATTTGTTATGGGTTGTGTTGGGTCCAATACTAAGACTCTTAAGCAACCACTTGGAAATGAAGACCCTATTGTTCTTGCTGCAAAAAAAGCATTAAATGTGAGTGAAGTTGAGGCCTTATACAATATTTTCAAGAAATTAAATAGTGTTTTATTTAACGATGGGAGGATTCACAATATTGCATGCATGGATTCAAAAAGTGAAACTTGATATGTTAAGATTTATGATAAATTTTTTTTTTTTAACAGAAAGAATTTCAGCTAGCTCTCTCTCAAAGGGAGAACCTCTTTGCAGAGAGGGTTTTTTTTATCTCTTTTAAATCAAGCGTAATGGAGTTATAGAGTTTGGAGAATTTGTGCGATCATTGAGTGTTTTCCATCCAAATGCATCTAAAGAAGACAAAATTGCATTTTCATTTAAACTGTATGACTTAATACAAACTGGGTACATTGAACATGAAGAGGTGCAACAAATGGTGATAGCTCATCTAAATGAATCAAACCTAAAACTTTCAAATGAAGTTGTTGAAATGACTTTAGATAAGACATTTTCTGAAGCGGGTCCCAAGGGTGATGGAAAAATTGATCCAAAGGAATGGTGATATTTTTTTATGCACAATCCTTCTTTGATGAACAATATGACTCTACCCCACCTAAAATCTATCACTACTTCTTTTCAAAGCATTGTCTTCAAGTCTGAAGTGGATGACACAAAAAGTTGATTGTCATTGTTACCTTTTTGTTGTTGGCACACGTCATCAGTGCCGATTCCAGAGCTATAGCCTACAAAAACAACAATATATTCTTTGGAAGCAACACCAATAGCAGTTTTAGTAGAAGAGCTAGGATTATGAGCATAGGAAGTTGTTTCGTTTGAGCTCATTCAAGAACCAGTGTGCTTCGTTCATTAGAAATCATGTTCTGTTTCTTGTTCGTGTATTGGAACAATTGCTACAATATTTTCGATGATATTGATGATGGGTTTTCCAAATAAGTGTATGGCCATGTAGTACACCATGGGAGGCACCCAACAATGGAATCTGGGAGTGGATTACTCTACTTGAGCTTTCGGAAAAACATTTTCCATTGGTGATAAACTTATCTTTGCATAATCACGCTACATAGCGTGTTGGAATTGAGCAAGGCATACTACGATGCTTGCTTGAAGAGTAATTCATTGAAGTCCTACAATGGAGGAAAAACAACCATTACGTTGGACAACACAGGTGCCAAGTATTTCATCCGCGGAACCGACGGCCACTGTTCAGGGGGCATGAAGCTCATTCTCGCATATAATTCATATCATATACCACATCGATGCAAAATATAACACTTCCAGAAGTTACCCACAACAAAGATCATTTTATGCACAGTCTTGTAGTTGTCAAATGAATACATAGATTTCAAAAAACATAGAAATGCATGCTCAGACTTCAAATAAACTCTCAAATAATATACACTGGAATCATGGAATCATTGGTTCTGGTGATGACATTGTTCACTATTTGTTTTTTTTATGGAAGTATTCCTGTGGGAATAATGGATGCATACATTTGGAGAAAGGAAGTGTTGGATTGTAAATCTCGTTTTCTACTGCATATATGAATCAAATGGAATGAATTTTTTTGTTCGCATACATGGTGTCACTATACCAAAGAGTGGCTTCGAACATAATGAACTAATGCTCACATAGATGACACTATGGTTGGACAAAAATAATGACAAAGGGACTAGTTGTTGATGTAAGGGTGAGGAATGATTTAGTGGATCATCCCTAGGGAGATCTGGAGTGATATGGGATTATAGAGGTTCTTCAAGGTGGGGAAGAATGATGGGACTAGAATCGACGCTAACATATGTACTAGGAGATTTGGGAAGAATTTGTTCTCCTGGAATCTCAAAAATGGATGCCTCTTGACAAAAATAGTGTGGAAATGTAATGGCCACAAGGTGTATGTGGTTCAAATTCATGGATTCGAGGAAATGGGTATTTAAATCAATCGACTTCACCATGGATGAAGTCTCTCTACTCTACAACATATTGATCATGGGTTTTCTACAAAAGGAAGTATGCACGATGGTTCATGTCATCCCAAGGATAATGAGGGGTATTCTTCATCACAATGAAATATGGGGGTACAAGAAGAGGAGGGACCACATGAGGAATAAATACCTTAAGCATCGTCATAAGAGACAAGGTTCACATGCACATCATTAAAAGTAGTGGATGTATGAATATAAAATCAGACATCTACTAATTTTGAGATTGAAGTGTCTTTCGAAGAAGGTTCAAATGAAGCACAATATGAAACTCCTAAGGATTCCAAATAAATCAATCCTATGGATGACAACAGGTAGAGAACAGGGGTGAAACTATCCGTCATCTGAACAATAGGGGGAGGGATCATGATGGATGGCTAAGATACCTCATGTCCTAGTGATACATTGGGGCTAGGACTTGTAGGTAGAGGAGATGTGGGGGCACTACGAGCAACATCTAGCTCTTGAAGGACTTGAAGTGTATCATGAAAATCTTTGAGATAGGGATAGTGACGAGACAAATCATAAGGGAAATTCATACGTAATAATGTGTTTTTCTTAGCTGAATCGAGTTAGGTGACATGGACCTTAGGCAGGTTAGAGTCAGGAAAGGTATCAAATACCACATTATTGATATAAGGGAGATCAGAATAATTATTGGTGTCATGCCCAACAACATCATGCAAACTGGATGGAGTAGGCTTTGGTGGCTTAGGAGGAGATGGAGTTGTTTGGGGCGCCTTGTCTTTAGTTCCCTTTTTATTTCTTTTCCCCCCTCACTAGATGCTTTCGCAACAAGAGTGTCTTATTGTTGAGGTTGTTATGGAACAAAATCAAAGGAAGGAGTAGTAACAACAGGTTGAACCGAGGTCAAAGATGTGCAAGGTTTGAGTTGATTAGGAGGAGTGTTTCCAGGAGGATCAATGTACCAGAATACAATCCCCAGGGTGATGTTAGGTAGATTCAACGTAGCCATAAGGGTAGAAAATATTACAGTGGTAGGAATAATAAAGGTATCTGACCGAAAGAGTAATGACCTGGGGGGACTTCTCCTGGATGGTTGAGACCTGGGTGAAAATTTCCAGGCCGAAAAGGACCAGGAGAGATACCAGCAAAATGAAATGGGCCTGGAGGAATTGTACCTCATTAGGGGAATTTTGAGGTCTAAAATGACCCTCCTAAGGAAATTATAAAATAATAGTGGAAATAATAAATAATATTAGATTGCATCATCAAATTTTAGAGGGAAAAAAGAAAAAAACTACTTTTTCAACTCGTATGTTCAACTTATCTCCCCTATGGGTTTACTCAAATTTCAAGAGAGAACATTCCTTGGATGCATAATTTGATTCCTCGACCAAGGAGTAGCTATGTTGCATAGTTTCAATGGAATCTGCTACATGAAAAATGAGAAATACATGAAAAATGTAATTGCAATCATGTTTTTCCATGTGTTTCTCATTTTTCGTAGTAGGTTCCATCGAAAGTATGCAACATGAGTACTCCTTGGATGAGGAATTAAATTTTGCATCGAACTCTAGAAGGACTTGAAGTGTATCACGAAAATCTAACTCTTGAAGGACTTAAAGTGTATTGTGAAAATATTTGAGACAGGGACAGTGACGAGACAAAGCATAAGGGAAATTTGTATGTAAGGATATGTTTTTCTTAGCTGACTCGTCATAAGGGAAATTCGTAGGCAAGGATATGTTTTTCTTAGCTGACTCGGGTTAGGTGACATGGACCTTAGGAAGGTTAGAGTCAGGAAATGTATTAGATACCACATTATTGATATGAGGGAGATCAGGATAATTATTGGTGTCATGCCCAACAACATCATGCAAACCGGATGGAGGAGTAGGCTTTGGTGGCTTAGGAGGAGATGGAGTTGTTTGGGGTGCCTTATCTTTAGTTCCCTTTTTCTTGCTTTCCCCCCCTCACTAGATGCTTTCGCAACAAAAGTGGCTTATTTTTGAATTTGTTATGGAACAAAATCAAAGGAAGTAGTAGTAATAATAGGTTGAACAGGGGTCAAAGCTTTGCAAGGTTTGAGTTGATTACGAGGAGTGTTTCTGGGAGGATTAATGTACCAGAATACGATCCCTAGGGTGATGTTAGGTAGATTCAACGTAGCCATAAGGGTAGAAAAATATTACAGTGGTGTGAATAATAAAGGTATCTGACCGAAAGGGTAATGACCTGGGGGAACTTCTCTTGGATGGTTGAGACCTGGGTGAACATTTCCAGGCTAAAAAGGACCAGGAGAGAAACTAGCAGAATGAAATGGACTAGGAGGAATTGTACCTCATTAGGGGAATTTTGAGAACGACCCTCCTAAGGAAATTATAAAATAATAGTGGAAATAATAAAATAATATTAGATTACATCATCAAATTTGAGAGGGAAAAAAGAAAAAAACTAATTTTTCAAATTGTATGTTCAACTTACCTCCCTTATGGTTCTACTCAAATTTCAAGAGAGAACATTCCTTGGATGAATAATTTTATTCCTCGACCAAGGAGTAGCTATGTTGCATAGTTTCAATGGAATCTACTACATTAAAAATGTAATTGCAATAATGTTTTTTCATGTGTTTCTCATTTTTCGTATAGTAGGTTCCATCAAAAGTACACCACATGAGTACTCCTTGGATGAGGAATTAAATTTTGCATCGAACGAGTACTCCCGCTCAAAATTTGAGTAAAACCTCAAGTAGATAAGTTGAAAATACAAGTTGAAAAAGTAGTTCTATTATTTTATTATTTTTTAATCTTTTTACTTTTTTACCCCAAAAATGGTGAATCATCCCCCATGGTTGACATCATCATCTTGAATCCTATTGGTTCTTATAAATTTTATTTGGGTTGTACATTTTTCTTAGGAGACCCATTTTAGACCTCTCTAATGTGAAGGCAAGGTTGAGTTGGGAGTAATATGTTGCGGAGGAGTTAGCTGTTGTGTAGGCATACCATACTGCTTGTTAGCAGTCTATGTCGCTTTAGGCATGAAAACATTGGAAGAGATAGGCACTGAAGGAGTATGCGGCTGGACATAATAAGCACCAAGTAACATGGAATAATTGTAGACTCTACAAGAAAGATTGGTGAGGGGCATGATAGTATTATTTGTAGTCATCAATGAGATAGTGGAGGAGTATGAGACTGAGGACCATAGTAAGTCAACTGATCGATAGTGACGATATTTCCATTGTGAGGAAAGCACATCTTATGAAATACTTCAGATGCCACAAGGGATATGGCATAGGTGTAATTACAACTAATCTGAATTTATGTAGGAACGCAATCGAATACACATATAACCATAAATATAAAAATGCAGTAGAAATAACACTTCATTTCATTAATATCAAAGAACTGAAATTTTTTTACAGACATAATGGAAATAAAATAGCTAGGGCGTTGGTAGCTTATCTCTGAGAATATATGTGGTGGCTACAAGCCTCTGAACTCTGTGTTACAATGAGGCTCGAAGGCCTATATATTATTGAGAAATAATGGAAAAAAATAAACATCCAAAAACCTAACCCTATGAGATGAAATGCCAGAATATGGGCCTCTTCGTGGTAAATTTGTACATCAATTTCCCAGGGTCGTAACTTTGGCATACTATCTCCGTTTGACGCGCATGATACATCATTAGAAATATCTATCCGAGGAATACAAATATTGACAAAAAATATACAGTCTGAAACAGACATATTTGTCGAAGAAGTGATGCCCAAAAAATGTTGTTAGGGCCTCAAAATGGTTCCGGAAGCTCAGGACGCAAAAAAGTGCTAAAAATAGTAAACTATGATATAATTAAGGAAACTAAAAAAATAAAAGAAACAATGGTGGGGCCCCAAGTGGAATAGGCAGGTGGCCATCTATATCCACCTGGATCATTCCTCTCCCCTTAGGAAGCAATGGTCCCCATTGCATTGAGTTCCTCCATGAGATGAGGAAACTTCTGCTGAACTTGGTCCCTGGTGAACCACTTGCCTTGGTGCAGGAGTTGGCTAGCTTTGACAACCCAATACAGTTGAATATTCTGTTGGAGAGTGTTCTTGATTTGTATGTCCATAAAATATATGTTGGCCTGTTCCATGCAGTGTGGGTTTAACACTGTTGTTGTGATTTGTTCTGTAATGTCAGCGGTGTCCAGTAGAGGTGGGAAATAGGGCCGAAGGCGATCCATATTGAATACTGGGTGCAGACCAAGAAATGGTGGAATAATGTGCTCGAAGGAATCTTTCCCTACAGCTTTGCTGATGGTGTATGGCCCATATCAGAGTGGGTGAAGCTTGCGGTGGGGTCCAGTGAGGCGCTCCTTCTATAAATGTAGCCACACTTTGTCACCCACCTGGAAGTGGTGTGGCACCCGATGTTGATCATGTCGTTGCCTGTACTTAGCATTGGCTCTATCCACTATGTCATGAACCTATTGGTGGATGTGTTGAATGTGCTCAATGAAGTTGTTCGCTTTGTCAGCTTCAAACTGGACATGAGTCGAATCGACCTGAGTAGCCACAAATGGCATGTCTACATCAATGGGTCATAGTGGATGGAACCCCAAGCCCACCTGAAAGGGGTTGTTGCTGGTTGAGCTATGGAGAGCCTAGTTATAACTATGTTGTACATAGGGAAGGCTCTCATCCAATGTGTGTGGATGCTTTGATTGTACATGCACAAAATGTGTACAATCATCCTGTTGACGACCTCTGTCTGGCCATCAGTTTGGGGATGGAAAGTTGTGGACTTGGTGAGCTTGGTGTCCAGCATTGACCAGAGGCTCGACCAAAATGTGATGAGGAACCTGCTGTCCTGATCTGAGATGATAGACTATGGGATCCCAAAGTGCACCCACACTCATTCAAAGAAGAGTTTAGCAGTTGCTTCTACTGTGATATTCTTCTCGCAGATCAACATAATGGCCAACTTCGATAATCTGTCAACAACCACGAAAACACAGTTGTTTCCATGCATAGTATAAGGAAGGCCCAACATGTAATCCATGGATATGGATTCCCAAGGTCTACTAAGGTTAGGTAGTGGAGTATATAGGCCTTGCTTCTTGATGATTAGTTTGGCAATGGAGTAAGCAGTGTAGGATCTGATGTACTTTCAAACATCCTGTCAAAGATTTGGCTAATATAAATACTTTTGCATTACTGCCATTGTTTTCTCGACCCTGAAATTCTCTGTGACTCGACTGCAGTGTGCTTCCAAAATCATCTTGGCACACTTGCTTGAAGGAACACAAAGGTGTCCCAGGTGACATAGCAGTGCATCCTGGAGGTGAAAATTTGGAACTTATGTACCCTCTAAGAGTGTCTTGTATGTGTGGCTGAATTCCGAATCGCTCTTGTAGAGAAGTGGCCAATCAAAGGTCTCATACCCAAAATAGTTGATAACGGTGGTTAGCGCCACGATCGGTGGTCAACTGAGGGAGACTACAACATTATTGGTGTTTCCCTTCTTATACTTGATGTTTAAGGAAAATTGTTGTAGATATGTGGACCACTTCTGATAGAAATCATTCTACAACTTCCCTTATGTCTGTATGAACTGTAGGGGTCGGTGGTCTGTGTGGATGATTGGTTCCTTTCCCAAAATGTAATGCTTCCATTGGCGGCACGCCTGGAAAATGGAATACATTTCTTTGTCATAAGTTGGATACTTGCGAACTATGTGAGACAGTGTCTCACTGTGATATGCCACTGGATGCCCCTGTTGAGTAAGAGCTGCCCCAATAGCATAGTTAGAGGCATATGTCTCGATCTCAAATGGTTATTGCAAGTCTGGTAATGTGAGAACTGGGGCAGAGCAGAGGTGATGTTTCAATTCTACAAATTCCTTCTGTTGAGATTGTGACCACAAGAATTTTTCTTTCTCTCCTCCTTTGGTGACCTGACTCAAGGGCCAAGTGATATGAGAGAATCCCAACATGAACCTTTGGTAGAAATTAACAAGGCCCAGAAAGAAGCGAAGCTCTATTAGAGTGGTTGGGGCCAACCAATCTCGAATTACTTGGATCTTGGTTGGATCCACATGCACCCCTCGTTCATTAATAATGTATCCCAGATATTGAACCTGGGTCATGTTAAAAGTGCACTTCTCCGAATAGGCACACAACTTATGTTGCCGCAGTGTTTGGAGGACCTTTCGGATGTGGTGGAGATGCTCTTCCTAATTCTGGCTCAAGATCAGGATGTCATCCAAGTACACTACTATAAATGAGTTGGTGAATGGCCACAAGATGTCGTCCATTAGCCTCATGAAGGTTGCGGGAGGATTCATCAACCCAAAAGGCATGACCAGCCATTCGAAAAGGCCCTTCTTGGATTTAAAGGAAGTCTTCCACACATCGAAGGGTTCGATTCATAGCCAGTGATACCCAGGCTTCAAGTCGATCTTGCTGAAATATTTTTCCCCTTTGAGTTGATCCAGAAGGTCAAAAATCTATGGGATCAGGTACCTATTATGGACAGCGATCTTGTTTAGCACCCGATAGTCAATACATAATCTCCAAGTCCCATATTTCTTCTAAAGTAACATGATCGAGCTCCCACAGAGCAATGAAATCATTTGGATGTGACCTTTCTGTAGCAGCTCCTGAATATGCCTCTTGATTTCATCGTTCTCCATAACAGAGTGTCGATAGATCGTTCCATTAGGTAGCGGTGCACCTGGGTTCAGATTGATGGGGTGCTTCAACTTACAGTGTAGAGGCACCCCTGTGGGTGAGGTGAAGATTTCCTCGTACTCCTCCACGACATTTTCCATTATTTTTTGTCGTGCGGAGGAGCCTTGTATGGAGGTTGTGGCCACAGTCTTCTTCTTGCCCTCGGGGTGGATCATCAAGAAAAAAAATTCTCGTTTTTTTAAATGACCTTACTGTATTGTTTTGCAGTAACCAAAGAGATAGTCGCAAGTGGTGGTACCTCTGGTATCCTATACAATGTAATGCCCAAAGTAACAATAAAAGCGAGAGGTTGGGACTCATACAAAGCATGTCACTTCCACAAGTATGGTTGGCCTAATAATACATCACAAACATCAAGAGGATCAATGTCACATAATACCTCATCTGTGAAGGGCTTGATGTTGTAGGGAAGGCAGAACTGCTAGCTAACGCAAAGATCCCGTCCTTGGTGAAGCCACCCAATGGTGTACGACTATGGGTGTGATGTGGTGAGCAAGCCCAAATGCTTCATGACCTTTGTTGAAATGAAGTTCTTTTGGCTCCCACTGTCGATAATGAACTATAGCGGGGAGCCCTTTACCCACATCTGATAGTGGAAGAGACGCTCCTCCTCATTTGGATCTTCTGGTTCCTCCTTATGGATCTTTGTAGTGGCCACGGTGGCATTGGGCTCCACATCAGCAATCTACTTCCCTTTTTCATTTTCCTTGTTGGGTTTTGATTCAGATTCAGAGCATGCATATGATTCAAAAGCCATCATCTCAGCCACTAATGACTACTTGGCCCGACACTCACTTGTGTTGTGAGTATCTAGATCTCTTATGGAAATCACACCATTTTCCCGTGTCCTTCTTCAATTTCATGGTGTTTTTCTTTTCTTACGACTTTGGTAGGTTATCCTGGGCTGCCATGCCTTGGCTTTGTCCTTTGTTCTACAGTTTGGGTGCACCTTTCCCTTTTTTTTGATTCGCATATCCAAAGTCTCTCTTCTTCTGGTTTAGTTTCTGCTCAATCTTGGTAGCATACCAATATGTCATACCAAGGGAGGATATGTCGAAGAACTCCATTTCCTCCTGAATGAATCTGTGCAAATAACTGTGGTACTTTAGGACCAAATGTTTCTCTGAATCTTTGATACCCAACTTTGTGTGCAGGGTATGGAATAGATTTGTCATCTCATGTACATCTTGGTCCCTTTTTTTCCGCAGCGTAGTCCATTGTATGTAATTATCCTCATAGCTCCCCACAAGATAATATTCCTCTTTTATGGCATCTATGAAAGAATTAAAATTTGGTACAACTGAGAACAGAGAGGGTTCCCCCTCATCCTTTTTCTCACAGTAGGTTTCCCACCAGTCCTTGACATAGGGGATAGCTTTGAGGAGTGCAAAAATAATCTTCTCTCGGTCGGAAAATTCATGAACTGAGAAATATCCTTCTAATATATTCGACCATCTATCTACGGTGTCTGCATCTATTTGGCCTTCAAATATGGGAATTTCAAAGTTTACTTGTACCTTAAAAGGAGTTGTGCTTCCAGAGTGGCTGATGGATGCAGATGCGCCACTAGTGGGCAGTTGTTGAAGGATCTAGGCAAAGTTATCCATCATCGCGTTCCTTTATTTTTCGAGGGACTCCTCGAGCAATATTTTGATAGGATATCCTACTCCCTCATCTTTATTTTCGTTCCCCATGGGTGGTCGTCAGGGTTTTTGATGCTGATCTTGCAAAGGTTCAACCAAATCGAGCCCTAACATTTTATACCCCAACCTTGTTGGGGACATGCAAAGAAGGATCGAGAAAGAGAAGACTGCTCTGATACCACTAATCTAAATTTATGCAGGAATGAAAAAAAATACACATATAACCATAAATATAAAAATGTAATGGAAATAACACTTCATTTCAATAATATCAAAGAACTGAAATTTGTTTACGGACAGAATGGAAATAAACTAGCTAGGGAATTGGTAGCTTATCTCTGAGAAGAGATGTGGTGGCTACAAGCCTCTGAAATCTATGTTACATTGAGGCTCGAAGGCCTATATATTATTGAGAAACAATGGAAAACCCTAAACATCCAAAAACCTAGCCCTAGGAGATAAAACAACGGAATATGGGCCCCATCGGGGTAAATTGGTACATCAATTTCCCGGGGTCGTAACATTCGCATACTATATCCGTTTGATGCACATGATACATTTTTAGAAATATCTATCTGAGGAATAAAATTGCTAAAAATGAATATCAAGTCTGAAATGGACATATTTTTCAGATAAGAGATGCCCAAAAAACGTTGTTTAGGGCCTCAAAATGGTTCCAAAAGTTAAGGACCCGAAAAAATGCTAAAAATAGTAAATTGTGCTATAATTAAGGAAACTGGAAAAGTGAAAGAAAAAATGGTGGGGCCCCAAGTGGAACAGATGGGTGACCACCAATATCACCTGGATCGACAACCCAATAGTATGTTATAATCTAATGGGGCATCAATGACTTCGATATCAATTGAGACTCTCTTGTCAACAACAATAACAGGAAAATTGTGATATAATCTGAGGAGCTGTGAGGGATGAACGTCCCAAGCATGAAGAGTGATATTATATGGGGAAATATCAGGTGAAATAAGTTTCTTCCAAACACTGTTAACCATCACATAGGTGGAGGTTCCTTCATTTATGAAACAATGTTGAACAATGGTGTTTCTTATGGAGACTGGTATTTGAAAGGAAATAGATAAAGGAAGGGGGGGATGTTCTGACTTTTCAACTTCAAAGACATTCATGTGATCTTCATAAGGATCCACAATGCCCAAAGCATATAGTAGAGATTTCCATTGGGATGGGCATGTCTGGGGGAATTCTTGCATTAACATGGCAGTAGGAGACTGCGCCAAGTCATCTACTATGCCATATGTATGGGTGATTTTAAAAGAAGTGGGGTTTTGACATAATGGAACTTTGGGGACCTTGGGAGGAAAATATACCTTAGGAATATGAATATGTAAGGTGCCATTTGGTGACGATAGAGGCTTAGTGGAAATTTTGGGTTGGGAACCAGTCGCTGACTTTGCAAGAGCCTTTTCATATTGGCATGATCGAGTCTGTAGATTGACTTGTTCGATATTGACTTCATTAGAATTAAACATGAGGATCTGATAACCATTGTGGCCATATTGCGAAGGTTTTGGATCTCCGTTACCTTGTGTAGATTGGGAAACTATATATCCTAAATGGGGAAATGGATTGGTAAGAACAACCAGTATTGATGAAGCAGGAGGAGGAGGTGAAGCAATCTGTTGACGTCCTCTAGAAGCAAATACTTGAGTTTCCCATACCTGGCATATCTGGGGTAAAAGAGGACACTCGTGAGTATAATGGCCAAACATTTTGCAACAGGAACAAGGTTTATTCGTATGAAGAGCCTCGTTTTTCTTGGGTTGTCCGCCCCATGGTTAGGTTTCGGGATTAGGTTGATTTCCCTAAGTGGAATTTGGTGGTTTAACTTGGTTACCCTGATTACCTTGAGATGGCTAGATCAAGTTACATTTCCCCTTGTTTCATATCTTAGGGTTGGTGATACTGGCTATGCTCTACATAACATACACTTTACCTTGAGGAGGAGGTTATTTTTGTGGAAGTGGTGGAGGAGGGCCGAGGCATGGGAGGTTGGGGTGCTGGTGCCAGAGGGGATGGAGCTCTAGGTGGTGCATATAGATAGTAAGGAGAGGGGGTAACATTAGAATGAATATGTGAAGCCACAACTCACCCTGGCATCAATTGATGCAGATGGGGATATGCATATGACATGCTTGGACCTAGATAAGTGTTTCCATGTGAAGGATTGGGAGGGGGATAAGTGTAAGAGGAACTAGTCCCCCCCCATGGTTTACCTTAATGCATAATATGTGAAACATATGGTGGTGGTTGAGGGTGTGAAATGGATCCAATGATATCATCTACGACATGAGATTTTCCCATTGCATTAGCATCACTGGACCGAGGCAAATCGGGAAAGACGATATAAACATACCTTGACTATGCATAGATCAGGTCATATTTCAAAGCTACTTGGAGCACTACTTCCTTAGACTAAGGGAAGTGGGAGGCTACATATTTACCTATGGGGGCCAAAATCGATCTAAGGAACCAATCCATATAAACACATTCTTCAAATTCAAGAGTACTACACATGCTCCTCCTTCTTCACCATTCTTGAACATGTCTAGATACGTGACTTGCAGAAGTTTGATGAAAAAAATTCAAGAGTTCGGTACCAATCTCATAATGGAGAGGTAATTGAAAGTAGGATAGGAAGGATTTTTCAAGAGTCACGAAAGTGTAAAGAGAGGCCCTAGTTTGATATACATACCACTTTACAACAGCTCTAGTAAGGGTGCGTTGGAAGAGGCAAAGATAGATGGAGTCTTCAGTGATATAATTGGATGAACACCACATGAAATGAGTGAACATGATTTGTGGGATATTCTCCAAGATTTCCTTCTAATTTTGGGATGTCAGAAGGAATTTTGGTAGGCATAACAGGGAAATTGGGGTCATGGAAAAGAGGGTCATTGATAATATGACTAAAATCAAGGAGACTCAAGCCAGCCATGAAGTGTAGAAATGGAGGAGGAGTGACCATACCAGTCGAGGTTCCTCTTGTGGGGTTACGATTGTTAGTACCTTGGTTACCAACTTAGTTTCTTGCACCCACATTGGTGCCTGACATGGTGGAGGTACGAGGTTGGGAAGATGTGAAATCAAAGGAAGGACTTGAAGAATCAGTATAACCAGAGTCATAAGGATGACTCGATGGAGGAATAGGAGGATGAAATCTAACTCGATGGGGAGGAGTAATATGTCCTAAATGAATCTGGGGGCGAAGGCCACGAAGTATCCACAATAAATTCCTAGGGGGCACAATGATGACTCAAAATACTAAAGGATAATAGGGGAGAAAGAGAAACAAACAACAAGAAAACACCTAGTGCATTTGTGCCAAGTGTAAACTAACTATATTAAGATGCTACTCTAATTCAAGAAAACACGTCCTATCAAGGAAAAATGATCTCTAGCCTATAGGTGGTATAAATCCTCAAAAAATTCTTGAATATACTATTTCAAATGGCCTTCCAAAAGACTTATTGCTTGACAAAATATTCTCCCCACAAGAAAATATGTCTAGAGAAAGGTGGGGTAGAGAACCAATTCTTTCCCACAACTGGTCCTATAGGGTATTTTCCTATGATTGGTCAGTAAAGTTACCTTTATCCCATGGGGGTGGGTGAGTTTTGAGATTCTTGTTGATCAAACACCACATGAAATTCCCTACCATGGGTTTGGTATCCCCAAGGAGAAATACTCACAGAATGACCTATCCTAAACCCCCATGAATCAGGTTTTTGATGCACTCTAACTTTAGACTGTGGGATGATGAAGGATTTTAAGCTCCCTAATAATTCAACTTCTATGTATCAATGTAAATGATCAATGGGTGTTACTGGAAGCATATCCCACTGATTATACACCTAACTACACATATTTTTTGGCTCTAGTGCCCAAGTGGAATTACTCTATGTGTGTTACATTATCATTATGTGGCTTGTTTCAAGTCTTGGTTTGGAGGTTTTAACCAAGCTCATGTTTACTTAAGGTGTGCAAGTGTGTTCAATGTACGAGTTAATTGAGAATGTTTTATGATGCCATATGTTGTTGAAATAATGTGTTGAAAAACTATAAATAATGACGTAAATGGACAATAAAATAAACAACCAATCTAAGCACACAAACCCCACCCAAGAAGGCTATCAAAAAACTAAAAAAGATGTGTCAAAAAAGATACTCAAGGATATGTGAATCCCCTAGAATATCTAATGTCAAAGGGACTATGATCTAAAGGCACTAATATACTATAAATGGTGTAGAAAAAAGCAAAAATCAGAGGTGAAAAATGTTGCAAAGGATAATAAAGAAGCTATAAAACCTAGGAAACACAAAGGGATCCTAAGGGGGGAAGGCATAAACTCTTAAGGGAGTAAAATTATGAAGAAACCTATCTTAGAGGGCTGTAAAATAGTGGATCAAACTTGAAAATAAGAATTTGAAAATTTTGTACCCCGGACTCCTCAGCTTAACAAATATTTTCCTAAATGGCGGAGGGGTACTCTAAACCCTAGGGGTATTTTTTTCCTTTCGTAGAAAGAAAAAACTAAGAGAATATAGGCCTAGGGGTTACTCTGGAAAGAATAGAAACCCTATCCAGTACACGCACAGTCGAGTCATCAATTCTGGAAAATTCTTAAAAAGTGAAAAACGTAGTTACTGAATTGAATAATGCATTGGATTGTGGAAAACTGGCCAAAAAGTGCATTCCGGAACTTAGATAATGGGACAAAATGTTTGTTTTTATCCTGGGACTCTCGATCATAAAATATCACCCATATTATTTTCTTTCCTACTCATCTTGTACCTGTGACCTGCAGAAAGATCCGGAAAACCAACATAATCCATATTTTTTTCCATAAAAAGAAAGGAGATCTAAAAATAGAAATTAAAAGGCTAAAATAGTTGGATAAAATACTGAAAAATACTAAAATGAAAATCACCAACGATCTGAATTACTACACCAATGGAGTCTCCATTTTTTAGTGTAAATATTTAAGGAAGATGTACCAAATACACTTCACTTAAGCCACTGGTGACAAATGACCCTAACAACAATATATGGATGTTTACGCTTTAGATATGCAATGAAAAAACAAGAAAACCATACAAAAAAAAATATCATGTGTGATCTAAAACATAAAACAACAACAAATAATTGATGAAATAACCCAATAAAATGAAGATAATGGGCCAAAAATTGTGTTTTTCTTCTTGGGACTCTCGGTCGCTAGATATATCCCAGATTGTGTTGTCTCATGCTCGGCTTGTACCTGTGACCTGCAGAAAGATCTAGAAAACCAACACAGATAATGGGACAAAAAGTGTGTTTTTCTACTGGGATTCTTGGTCGGTAGATATCGTCCAAATTGTGTTGTCTCCTACTCGGTTGATACCTGCGACCTATGAAAAGATACGAAAAATCAACATAATCCAAAAAACTTTCCATGAAAAAAAAGGAGATCTAAAAACAGAAATTGAAAGGCTAAAATAGCTGGAGAAAATACTGAAAACCACTAAAACGATAGTCACCAAGGATCTGAATTACTACACGAGTGGAATTTCCATTTGTTAGTGTAAATATTCTGGGAAGATGTACCAAAAATGCTTCACTTAAGTCAATGGTGACAAGTGACCCTAACGATAATATATGGTTGTTTACGCTTTAGATATGCAATGAAGAAACAAGAAAACACTCCAGCAAAAAGATCATGTGTGATCTAAAACATAAAACAACAAGAAATAATTGATACAATAACCCAATATAAGAATACTTTAAATGAATAATTTTTTTATTAGAAAACACCTGGTGAAGGAGGTTTACAACATGGATCTGCAAATCCCACTCCGAGGGAAGGGTCCTTTAATGTCCTTGGGCTTCAATGATCTTTTCTCTCTCTCAATATGTATAAAACCCAAAAACATAAAATGAAACACAAGTGGGAGCTCAAATGTGAGAAGACGATAATGGTGACAATGATAGTGATCATGGTTAAGAAATAATGGAAAACCCTCTTATTTATAACAAAGTATTGAGCTAAACTAGGAATTGGAAAATAAATAAATAAAAATTACTGACTAGATCCAAATCTAACCATTAGGAATACTTTATTATATTTTTAGGAGAGGGAAAATATATTCAAAATGGTCAAATATCTTTATTTAGAAAATGGTTGAAGTAATTAACAAATAAAATTATTTATTAGTTACTTTGAGAATATTAAGAAAGGTGTGAAATTGAAATAATTATTAAATAATAGTAGAACAATTATTCCAAAAATAGAATTAAGGAATAATATATAAATAGTGATTTATTTAATTATTCGTGGGTGAAGTAGTCAAATGTTATAAGTAATGATTATCAAATAATTATTCCTAGAGAAAATTAAATAGATAATGATTTATTCAATTATTCTCATGGGATTTCTTAATTTTAATGAGAACTAATTTAATAAAATTGTTTTAGTAAATTATTTCCTAAAGTGAGATTCATTTTTCTATGATAAAATTAATCCAACATGGTGTATTTCGATCCACCTAGTTAGAAATGGCTAGGTGATCATTTTTTAGGTGAGAAAAACATGCATTTATTTAGCTAAGTGACAATATTCCATAAGTTTAGGACTAATATAACTATAGTTAGACTCAGTGTCAATTAAAATGGAAACAAATTGATTAAAAATTTTACCTTACATCTCAATGATGGAGGGGCTTGATGGTCAACCTGTATATTTTCCATGATTGCATATATCCTAGGTATTATCTGAGCCACTTACCCCACGATACGAATTTCTTGTGTACTGTAAATATGTGGCCTCATATTCTTCTGATGTGGGAAATATATCTTGTGGTGATTCCCTGCATAGGTCTAACATTTCAGTTAATTCTTATTTTCCATTTTATTTTTTCCTTCTGCAAGTTGATACCCATGTCCTCTTTCTATTTATTTGAATTTTGGTTGAGGTTGGCTTATACTGCCTGAGAGTGCGCCTCCCTTTTTACTTGTTTTATTTCCTTTATTATGCCATCCTTCTTTAATTTTCCTTCTACCCCCTAGCTTCCACCCTTTTTTTTTTTTTTTTTTGGTATGTGTCTCGATTGTTCATAGCAATGTTTCAATTTTATGATGGCATATTCTAGTGTTTGAGGCTCATCAAATTCAATGTGATCCTTGAAAGACAAAGGTAGCCCATTGATAAACCTCTGGAATTTTTATTTTTCATCCTTTAGGTAGGGTACATACCATAGTAGCTGCAATAACTTGGTGACATATTCATCATTGAAATATGCCACACTATGAGTTTGTAAAATTCCTTTTCCTTATCATTAAAGTATCTCTTTAACAAGTAATATTTCCAAAATAGCTCTCCAAATTCACACTAGGTAAAATTTTCTTCTTGTATATTTTTCACTTTTTTCACGTCCTCCCACCATATGCCAACTTTTCTTTGTAATTTGAATGTGGCCAATCTAGCCTTCATGTTTTCGGAATAACTGTGAATTCTAAAGAACTTCATTCCCAGTAACCAAGCTTATGCATCTTCTTATTTCCTTCTTTCACCATCAAAAGTAGGTGGTTTTTATTTTTTAAATTCTTATTGCATGTGATATTACTCTTTCTTAGGATGATTATGAGGCCTCTCGGGAAAATAATAAAAATGATGTTCATGGGTGTTATTTATCCTCTCAAGGGTACTCACCGAAGTATCTCCAATTATTGTATCATCACTCTCTGATATGTGTCTCTTCCTAGAATAGCTTCTCTCTGGCCCATTTTTTTCTTCCTCTACTTCCTTATGCTTCTATCAACTTTGAGGGTTGGATTCCGGTATATATCGCCCTTGCCTCTACAATTCTGAGAGACTTTGTAAAATGGCAGCATTAGTCTCTTCCTACCTTTCTTTCACCTTGACCAGCCTTTCATTGTCATCTTTGTAGCTTCTTAGTTTGGAATCCATACTTCTAAGTATGTCTACCTAATCGAGAGAGTTTTCCTCTCCATGTTGGTCCTCAAACCTTTACCATCCAACTAATCTTTCTTCTAACTCATGTTGGGACTCAGATCTATACTCAACCATCTTGTTCATATTTTCATCCCAAAAGTGCATATGGTGTATTAACATCATATAATTGTAAGATACATCAAATAAGGACACATAATGAAAGTATCATTTAGACTTGTAGCTACTAGCACCAATTATTAGGGTTATGATTCTAAGTAAGGTAACGCAACCATATATTCATTTCACCCTGATGCCTAGTGTTGGAATCTAAGCTATTATACCAGTTGTAACACTCCCCCCTCCAAAGCCTATGAATAGGCTTGGTTAAAAACAATATGTGAAGAAGATTGCACACGAAAAATTTTGCATTTTTAAATTATGGATCTTTATCATTATATATAATAGAACTTTGTAAGCCATTACTTATAATACCATAAGAATGTGTTTTTCTAAGTAACCTTATTGTAATTTCATTCACTTATAACTATGTATCTTTATTTGTCTTTCATTTAACAAGATTTTATTTATTTATTAATGAAATATGTTCATTTAGGGTTTTTATGCCAATTGTTCCACTACCAGGTGAAGGTGCAACCAATGTTTCCTTTTGCCACATGACATTTGAGTATAGTTCATATGCAGGGATCTGATTTAGTGATAACTATTCATTATATATTTTTTATCTTGTTATGATATTCTAAAATTATACCTCTTCCCCAAACCCTAACAAGAATCACAGGTATTTGTTACATTTGTAATATAATATGATATGAAATGTCACAATGTCTAAGTAAGATGGACAAACCTATTATGACACAAGAACTCCTCATGTAGTCATAGTTGTCCTATACAATTAGAAACAAATAAACTAAAGTATGGTGGCACAAGGTATTTTCATTTCAACGTATCATAGGGTTGTGGAATTCTAGATATTTCTTGTGTAACAAAAATATATGTTTCTACTAATTAGTAATGGCCTTATGCTATTATAAGAAGCAGAGACTATACAAACAACTTCCACATAGAAAACTCATGTTATAAACCACTTGTCAGAAATGAGTTAAATAATAGTTCCTATCCCAACAATGAAGTGCATGATCATTGTTTCAAATTCCATTTGTATGCCATTATAGATTACATTTCATTTAAGATCATTAGATTTTCCTTCATTGCAAAACTCTCACTCAATTTTCAAAGTGTGGTTACAAACTATTTTTCAAACAATGGTTCCACAATCACACACACACACACACACACACACACACACACATATATATCGATAACATGAACATTTTTTTTCTTGTGATATTTACTCTCTTTAAAAAAGGAGTCTATCTACAAGAATACATCATATGGCAAGTAATTCTAGACATTATAATTCCAGAAATCATAGTTCTAACTTGACAATCTCTTTGCATAATGTAGGTCTGATATGAATTCATTTGATTCTTATTCAATACCCAAATGTTCTTAGTTAGAGGTAGGATTATTATGCTATATTAGTCCACATACTCTAATCCTTCAGTTTATTTTTTTTTTCCAATCACAAACATACTTTTCAATAATTAAATTGACTTAATATTCGTGAGCCTTTTCATAACTTCGTAAGGAAATATTTGGATATTACAATTCTAGTATTGGAGACAAAGAAAATGAAAACTTCAACATGATTCATAATACACCCTTATCTCAGTGCATGAACTCGACGATGTAGTTTGTAATTTCATTCTAAAATTTTTACATGGAATGGAATGTTACGATTCTTGTTTTGTGCATATTCTTTCTTGGTATATTCTAGATATGTCTCAACACAAGTGTTTTCATGATTGATAGTTCATAATGCTACGGAAAAATACTAGATATAATGACCCAAAACATATAGTGTTGGGCATACATTTCATATATACTGATAAAAATATGTTTTGAAAGTAATGGCCCTATAATTACCTAGGTTTCAAAGGAGTTGGATGTTGTGCAAGCCCCGGAAGTGATGGTTGACACTATGTGATTCATTTCAATAGTTTCAATCCCACTTCTTCACCCCTGTGAGCATCACCCGATGCAATGAGTGCTAAGTGGACTATTCAAAAATCATGAGAAAATATTCAATTACAACTACCTCTCAAGGAAATGGTTATATATGAATGACTTACTTAACACAGTTGAATCCCAAAAATGATATCTAATATAATTCACTGCAAAAACCCCTCAATACTTAAATACAAAGAGTGAACGGATCTCTACTTGAATGGTTCATGAGGCACAATAATTGCTAAGGTTTTGCAAATGGGGTGGCAAGCTAAGTGGTCTTAATTGTGGGGAAATCTCCACCGTTAAGCACACTTGAGCCAAAGGCGATCTATGATGGGTGACCTCACGGGAAGTGCTAGTTACTGAGTGAAAGCCCTAGAAGTGATATTTCACGTTATGTGGTTAATTTCACTAGTTTCAATCCCACTTATTCACCCGTATGAGCGTCATCCAATGTAATGAGTGTTAAGTGGACTATTAAAAAATCATGAGAAATTAGTCAGTTATGACTAATATAATGCATTGTGAAAACCCCTCAATACTTAAATACAAAGAGTGAAGGGAGCTCTACTTGAATGGTTCATGAGGCACAATACTTCATAAGGTTTTGAAAATGGGGTAGTAAGCTAAGTTGGCTTGATTGAGGGGAAAAATCCACAGTTAAGTGCGCTTGAGACAAAGAAGATTTGGGATGGGTGACCTGTAGGGGAGTCCTGGTTATCGGGTGCAAGCCCCGAAAGCTATGATTGATGCTATGTGATTAATTTCACTAGTTTCAATACTGCATCTTCACCCCTGTGAGAATCACTCGATGTAATGAGTGATAAGTGGAATATTCAAAAACCATGATAAATTAGTCAGTTATTACTACCTCTCATGGAAATGGTCATAGATGAATGACTTACTTAACACAGTTGAATCACAAAAATGATATCTAATATAATGCATTGTGAAAACCCCTCAATACTTGAATACAAAGAGTGAAGGGAGCTCTAATTGAATGGATCATGAGGCACAATACTTGTTAATGTTTTGAAAATGGGGTAGCAAGCTAAGTGGTCTTGATTGTGGGGAAAATTCCACAGTTAAGCATGCTTGAGCTAAAGGCAATCTAGGATGGGTGACCTCCCACGAAGTCCTAGTTACCGGGTGCAAACGTCAGAAGTGATGATTGATGCTATGTAATTAATTTCACTAATTTCAATCCAACTTATTCACCCCTATGAGCATCACCCCTGTGAAAATCACCCAATGTAATGAGTTCTAAGTGGATTATTCAAAAATCATGAGAAATTAGCTAGTTATTACTACCTCTCATGGAAATGGTCATAGATGAATGACTTACTTAACGCAATTGAATCACAAAAATGATATTTAATATAATGCATTGGGAAAACCCATCAATAATTAAATACAAATAGTGAAGTGAGCTATACTTGAATGGTTCATGAGACACAATACTTTCTAAGGTTTTGAAAATAGGGTAGCAAGCTAAGTGGGTTTGATTGTGGGGAAAAATCCATAGTTAAGCGTGCTTGAGCCAGAGGAGGTCTGGGATGGGTGACTTCCTAGGAAGTCCCGGTTACTGGGTGCAAGCCCTAGAAGTGATCATTGAAGCTACGTGATTCATTTCACTAGTTTCAATCCTACTTATTCACCCCTGTGACCCTCACCTGATGTAATGAGTGCTAAGTGGACTATTCAAAAATCATTAAAAATTAGTTAGTTACGACTAAATCTCATGGAAATTGTCATAGATGAATGAATTACTAACGTAGTTGAATCACAAAAATGATATCTAATATAATGCACTGCTAATTTTGAGATTCAAAAAGATGATGAGCTTAGTGAAAAGAGTTGCCTTCACTAAGTGGGCCCGCAGGATATTTTTGGCGCAAGTCTATTTTTAGACTATGTCTATTTTTAGACATGATGATCATATTTCAGAAGTTGCAGGATGCTATTTGTGGATGGTTGATAAATTTGGAAAAATAGATGAAACTCATTTTTTGAATATTGGGCGAAGTCTATTTATAGATCGTTGATCTAAAAATAGATGCATGTCGATTATTATTAGCTCTTAATAATAATCAGACACTAAACAACAACTTATTCTCTTGGAGCACTTTTTTTCAGTGCACAGATGTGGCACATCAGTGGACTGAGGGAATTACGCAATTCCCAAGGGTTTACTGGAGCTAATGCATGGAGGACTCAATTAGAACTCAAGTGGCAGAGTGATGACACAGTTGGAAGAAGTAGTTATGGAGTTGTACTTAGTTTAACTCAGTTAGACTCAGTTGAGCTAGTTTTATCTAATCTAACTGAATGATAAACTAGTGAGAGTGGAGTGAATTAATTCACAAATAATAGCTCATTAATCAACTAAACAATACAACAGTTAACTACAGTGCATGGCAGTTTCAGTGGAGACCTAATGGAGAGATAGGTGAAAGGGAAAGATGGACTATTTGTTGTGACTATAATGATGCATTGATTGCATCACACACACATTGGAGTTGCCAATGAGGATTACGCAGTCATGGCAAAAGTAATTCAAATTCATTCAGAGCTATTCTTCAGCAGGGATTGCGCAGTGGAGGCAGGCTAGCAAGAGGCAGAGATCAGTGCATGGATTTGCAAGATTTTTCCTAATTAGTGTATGACGATTGTACTGTACTGAGAGCTTGATAATATTTGTATGAGGATTGTCATATGATTCCATGATACATAATATATAGTTGGGGTTTTCAGCTTCAAGCTTCCCCTGTTAAAAACAACTTTGTTATGTGTGATTATTTTTATTTATGCTTTACATGTGCGTGCAATTAATTTTCCACAAAATATTAACAAGTGGAATGATTCAGTATTTTGAAAGAAGTTAAATATTGTGAGATCAGGTGAGTCTAGGAAATATGCATGCTTAGTGCATAAAATTTCTGCATGGTATCGGAGCATTGTTAATTGAAGATTGCTATTGTAAAGTGAGTTTGTGCTGGTGGACAATTCGAATTTGCTACAGAACATTCTTGGTGCAGAAGTTGAGTATACATTGAAATGGATTTCAATGTGTTGTGATTGGAGTATGCCCTTGATGGGAGCTCAAATTACATAGCCTGGAAGGATAGGATGGAGGCAGTGCTAGAGTATAATGGGTTGAAGGAGTTCATCGATAGTAATGTTCCTAAGCCGGGATCTAGCGATGTTGCATTACTTGATGCATGGCAAAAGAAGACAACAAAGATGAGAAGAATTCTTTTGGAAGGTGTGAAGGACCATATTGTGTCCAGCCTTCATGGGAAATTCACTCCATTATTAATGTGGAAGGCTTTGACAGACATGTTCCAAAGCAGAAGTGACCAAAGGAAGTTGGCGCTTAAAGACAAGCTTAGAAAAATAAAAATGGAGAAGGGCGAAAATATTCCAAAATACCTCACGAAGTTTTTCCACTGCAAGGATGAAATGGGAAGTGTGGGGGTTACTGCTGATGAAAAAGAATTGGTGAGCTTGGCTCTCCTTGGGCTTCTGAATATTTGGCATAGCTACGAAGACTTTGTCAATGGATAGGAGAAACTGCCGGGATGGGAGCGACTTTGGTCGGATCTTGTGCAGGGGGAGATAAGGCGGGGTACCAGGGATGGATCTTCATCGAAGAATGAAGATGAAGAGAATTGTGCTTTGGTTGCCAAATAAAGGAAAGGGAAGGGGAAGAAACATCCTTAAAAATCCGATGCTAAAGGAAAGAAGCAAGATTTGTCCAAAGTGAAGTGTTTTCACTGTCACGAACATGGACATTTCACCACTAACTGTCCACAGAAGAAGAAGAACAAGAAGTTTACTAGATCTGCAGCTGGAGAGGCCTTAGCCTCGCAATTTGAACTTGATTTCTCTTTGATCGCATGCTTGGTTTCAAGTTGTATGGGATTGGTGTGGTATCTTTATAGTGGTGCGTCTTTCCATATGACGAGAGAAAAGGAGTTGTTTAATGACTTGGAGGAGAAGGACCTCTAGATGCATATAGAGATGGCGATGACGGTCGGTACAATGCGACTGGCATTGGGACCATTACCTTTTAGAGGGAGTCTGGTAATCCATTCTTGTTTAAGAATGTTATGCATGTTCCAAATCTGAAGAAGAACTTGGTCTCAGTCGCAATGCTGGAAGACAAAGGTTATGATGTTTTTTTCAGTGAGGGAAAATCCTTCCTTCAACATAAAACAATGGGTCAAACCAAGAAGATAGGGGTTTGAATTAATAATATCTACAAGCTAGAGGTAGATGGATGCACTGCAATGGTGGGCAAAGTAGAAGAAGTGGTGAGTCGGGATAAGGGTGAATTATGGCACACGAGATTGGGCCATCTTCACCATGGTGCTTTGAAGATTTTGCAGCAGATTTCTACTAGACTTCCAAAGGGTACTCTTGTGCAGTCAGATCAGTGCAAGGGATGTACTATGGGTAAGTTGTGAAGACCACCTTTCATGAGAAGGAGAACCATGCTTCGCTGATCCTGGAGAGAATTCACACAGATGTGTGTGGACATTTCTTGGTTGCTTCAACAACAAAACACAGGTACTATGTTGTATTTTTTGATGACTATTCTCATAGATGCTGGATCTTCTTCATGTAGAAGAAGAGTGAAACTTTCTCAATGTTCTGTGAGTTCAAGGCATTGGTGGAGAAGGATTTGGGGAAGCATGAAATCTCTACGGAGCGATAATGGTGGTGAATACATCTCGGGTGAATTCAAAGACTTCTGTAGCAAAGAAGGAATTTGAAGAGAACTCATAGTGCCTCATAACCCAGAGTAGAATGGGGTCGCAGAGAGGAAGAACAGAATGATTGTGGGTGCTACACGAGCAATTTTGCATGACCAGGGCCTACCGATGCACTTGTGGTCGGAAGCATGCAACACTGCGGTTTATGTGCAAAACCATTGTCCTCATAGAGTACTTGGCTTGAGTACACCCAAAGAAGATTTTACTGGTAAGAAGCTTGATATTTCTCATTTGAAGATTTTTGGCTCACCTATTTACATTCATGTGACAAAGGATGCCAGGAAGAAGCTGGAGCCGACTGCAGAAGTTGGGATATTTGTGGGGTACACAGAAACACCCCATAATTATCGTGTGTATTTTCCAGCCAGTCAGATGACTGTTGTGCGACGGGATATAAAATTAAATCAGGCGAAAGCCATGAATTTGTCGCTTGAGAGGGAGCTACACTTGCATGCAAAGAAGGAACTTCTTGTTCTGAAAGATGAGCCTCCGGATGTGGATCATCCACAAGAGGAGATTCATGGAGTGGAGGATTCCACTCATGTAGAACCAAACATCAGACAAGGTAGAAAGCGTACCACAGAAGCTGAGAGACTGAAGCTTGATGCGGCACATAATGTAGGAGTCCCTACATCATAGCACAGACAGAGACAGTCACTTGACCAATTCACTGGATACATGGCTCTTATGAGAAATTGTATCATGACAGAGCCATCTTCTTTTGAAGAAGTAGTGCAGGAGCCCACATTGGTAGATGCCATGGTGGAAGAGTATGACTCCAATGTCAGAAATAGTGCTTGGGAGATTGTTCCAAGGTCGGTGGGAAAACCAGTTGTAGGATCAAGATGGATCTACAAGGTAAAGCAAGCTACTAATGGGAGCGTCAAGAAGTATAAGGCAATATTTTTTGCCTGGGGCTTCTCACATATCGAGGGGATTGACTATGAAGAAACCTTTGCACTTGTCTCGCGGTATTCTTCCATACGGACCATCCTTTCTCTCTCAGCACAGATGGGTTAATACATTCATCAAATGGATGTGAACATTGCATTCCTTAATGGGATCATTGAGGAAGAGGTGTACATTGAGCATCCTGAAGGATTTGAGATCTTCAGCAGCGAGTCACATGTGTGCAGGCTCAAAATATCATTGTATGGGTTGAAACAAGCACCTCGTGCTTGGTAC
Source organism: Pinus albicaulis (assembly GCA_034641835.2). NCBI lineage: Eukaryota > Viridiplantae > Streptophyta > Pinopsida > Pinales > Pinaceae > Pinus > Pinus albicaulis. Next base: position 704,513,830 of record CM076583.1, on the reverse strand, counting down.
ACTCGGATCGAAAATTATTTCACTGGACTTGGCTTCACCAAAAGTGAGTCAGATGCAAACCTGTACCAGATTGTGGTGGAGGGTAAGCTTTTAATCATTGTACTTTTTGTTCATGATTTAATACTAACAGGTGATGAGCAGTTGATACACTCATGCAAGGCAGTTCTTGCAAAGGAGTTTGAGATGAAGGATTTGGGCCTCCTTCATTATTTCCTTGGATTGGAAATATGGCAGTGGGAAGGTGAACTGTTTGTGTCTCAAGGCAAGTATGCCTAGGAGATACTGGAGAAGTTTCACATGCAAGGCTGCAAGCCTATCGACACTCCTCTTCCAGGAAATTGGAAGAAAGAGGATGCTACTTAGGCAGAGGTAGTGGATGCCACTGTTTATCGACAGTTGGTGGGTTCGCTCATGTATTTAGTCAATACAAGACTAGACATATGCTATGTGGTGAACTAGCTTTCACAAGCGATGGTTAAGCCTACCAATCTCTTTTGGAAGGCAGGAAAGCATGTCCTGAGATATCTCAGGGGCACATCTGAGTATGGTTTATGGTACAGACAGATGAATGAAGTGAAGTTGCATGGCTTCACAGATGCAGATTGGGAAGGAAGCCCAACAGAAAAAAAGAGCACATCAGGAGGGATTTTCAGTATCAGATCTATGACAGTTTCTTGGTACAGCAGGAAACAAAGATTCGTGGCACTCACTTCAGCAGAAGCAAAATACATGGCAGTAAGTCAAACTGCATGTGAGGCTATTTGGATGAGGAAGATTCTAGTTGGTTTGTTCGATTCACATTTAGATCCCACAGTGATACAATGTGATAATCAGAATTTCATTAAACTCTTGGTTAATCCTGTGTTTCATGATAGATCTAAAGATATTGATATCCGGTATCATCATATTAGATATTGTGTGTAGTGGAAGATCATGTTACTTCATTACATTCCTACGAAGGATCAAGATGTAGATATTATGACGAAGGCGCTCACCAGGAGAAAATTTGAATACCATAGAGGTAGGATCGGGGTGAAGGATAATCCCTATCTTGTTGAGAGGGAGTGTTGAGATTCAACAAGATGATGAGCTTAGTGAAAAGAGTCACCTTCACTAAGTGGGCCCGCAGGCTATTTTTGGCGCAAAGTCTATTTTTAGACATGTCGATCATATTCTATGAGTTGCAGGATGCTATTTGTGGATGGTTGGTCAAGTTGGAAAAATAGATGGACTTCTATTTTTAGACATATTGGGCGGAATCTATTTTTAGATTGCCGATCTAAAAATAGATATGTCGAATATTATTAGCTCTTAATAATATTTGGACTATAAACATTATCTTATTCTCTTGGAGCACTTTATTTCAGTGCACAGATGTGGCACATCAGTGGACTAAGGGAATTACACAATTCCCAAGGGTTTACTGGAGCTAATGCATGGAGGAATCAGTTAGAACTCAAGTGGCAGAGTTATGACACAGTTGGAAGAAGTAGTTATGGAGTTGTATTCTCAGTTAGACTCAGTTGTGCTAGTTGTAACTAGTCTAAATAAATGATACACTAGTGAGAGTGGAGTGAATTAATTCACAAATAATAACTCATTAATCAACTGAACAATACAATAGTTAACTACAGTGCATGGCAGTTTCAGTGGAGACCCAGTGGAGAGATAGGTGAAAGGGCAAGATGGACTATCTGTTGTGACTATTGTGATGCATTTATTGCATCACACACACATTGGAGTTGCCAATGAGGATTGCGCAATCAAGGCAAGAGTAATTCGAATTCATTCAGAGCTATTCTTTAGCAGGGATTGCGCAGTGGAGGCAAGCTAGCAGGAGGCAGAGATCGGTGCATGGATTTGCAAGATTGTTCTTGATTAGTGTATGATGATTGTACTGTACTAAAAGCTTGATAATATTTGTATGAGGATTTTCATATGATTCCATGATACATAATATATAGTTGGGGTTTTCAGCTTCAGGCTTTCCTGGTTAAAAACAACTGTGTTATGTGTGATTATTTTTATTTATGCTTTACATGTGTGTGCAATTAATTTTCTGCAAAATATTAACAAGTGGAATGATTCAGTATTTTGAAAGAAGTTAAATATTGTGAGATCAGGTGAATCTAGGACATATGCATGCTTAGTGTATATAATTTCTACAGCAAAAACCCCTCAATACATAAATATAAAGAGTGAAGGGAGATCTACTTAATGGTTCATGAGGCACAATTCTTTCTAACTTTTTTCAAATGGGGTAGCAAGCTAAGTGGGCTTGATTGCTGTGAAACCTCCACAGTTAAGCATGCTTGAGCCAAAGGCTATCTAGGATCGGTGACCTCCATGAAAGTCCTAGTTTTTGGGTGAAAGCCTCGGAAGTGACGATTGATGCTATGTGATTTATTTCACTAGTTTCAAACCCACTTCTTCACCCCTGTGATCATTCACCCGATGTAATAAGTGCTAAGTGAATATTCAAAAATCATGAGAAATTAGTTAGTTGCGACTACCTCTCATGGAAATGGTCATAGATGAATGACTTACTTAACGAAGTTAAATCCAAAAAATTATATCTGATATAATTCACTACAAAAACCCCTCAATACTTAAATACAAATATTGAAGGGAGATATACTTGAATGGTTTATGAGGCACATTACATGCTAAGCTGTTGCAAATGGGGTATCAAGCTAAGTGGGATTGATTGTGGGCAAATCTCCACAGTTAATCATGCTTGAGCCAGAGCCGGTCTAGGATGGGTGACCTCCCTAGAAGCCCTGGTTACCATTTTCAAGCCCCAGAAGTGATGATTTATGCTATGTGATTCATTTCACAAGTTTCAAGCACACTTCTTCACCCCTGTGATTGATTCGACATATGTGCCACCTTTCTCTCTCTCCTCTATTTTTAATAGCATTCCTTCTAGTTTAGATAATGACAGTGAGGATGAAAATCCTCCTCCAGCTCTTGAAATTTTTCCTTACACTCCACCTCTTCCAAGATGGGTCCACTCTACTCGGGATGTAGCAAGTTCTCTTGCAGCTGACCCTGCCGATTGACGACGTACACATTCTCAGTTCGAAAGAGCCTCTTCCTTATTAGCTCAAGTTTCCGAAAAACTTGATCCAGAAACCTTTGAAGAAGCCTTCGGTCATCCAGATTGGGATGAAGCTATGAATGAAGAGTATCGTTCCTTATTGGAAAAAAATACTTGGGATCTTTTTCCTCTTCCAAAAGGAAGAAAACTTGTCAGATGTAGATGGGTTTACAAAACAATGTTTGGACCAGATGGAAAAGTGGATAGACATAAAGCTCGTCTTTTCGCTAAAGGTTTTTCACAAGTTGAAGGCATTGACTATACTGAAACCTTCTCCCCTGTTGCCAAAATGAATTCTATCCGCCTTTTTCTTTCCCTTGCTGCCTCCTTTAAATGGGAATTCCATCAGATGGATGTTAAATCCGCCTTCTTACATGGAGATTTGCATGAAGAAATCTACATGGAACAACCCCCTCGCTTTATCCAAAAAGACTCCAGCCTTGTTTGTCACCTTAGGAAGTATCTCTATGGTCTCAAACAAGCTTCTCAGGCTTGGTATACAAAAATGGATAGATTTCTCTTAGATAATGGCTTTTCTAGGTGTCATTCTGACAACATTGTCTACACCAAGAAAGTGGGTAATTCCTTCACCATCCTTGTTCTTTATGTTGATGATGTTATCCTTACTAGTAGTGATCCAAACCATATAAACCATGTGAAGTTTAGCCTCAAAAATAAGTTTGAAAAGACAGAATTAGGACACTTGCATTATTTCCTTGGTCTTCAAGTCTTGCAATCCAAGGAAGGCATTACCCTCTCTGAGTCCAAGTATGCCTGTGATCTTCTACACCACTTTCACATGGAAGAATGTAAGCTTGCCCCTTCTCCCTTTCAGTCTGGAGTCAAGCTTTTAGTCAATTGTACTACCCCTGAAGTTGATGCTACCTTATACCATCAACTTGTTGGTAAACTTTTGTATCTAACCCATACTCGTCCTGACCTTTCCTTTGCCATTGGTCTTGTCGCTCGGTTTATGCACCAACCTCATGAAAGTCACTAGAAATTAGTTAAAAGAATACTTTGATATATTTGAGGTACAGTTCAGTTTGAGATTCATTACAGTGCAGGAGCATCTCCCTTGTTGATTAGTTTCACTGATTCTGATTGGGCTGGTGACCCTGATGATCAGAAGTCCACTCAGGATATGTATCACTCTTGGTTTAGGACCTATTACTTGGTCATGTAAGAAAAAAAGTGCCATCTCCCTTTCTTCAACAGAAGTAGAGTATCATGGTGCAGTTGAAGCCAGCAAGGAAGCCATGTAGCTTCGTCAGATCCTGTCTGAATTTGGTCTCCATCCGCAGCATCGAACTACACTTTGGTGTGATAATTAGAGTTCCATTCAGTTATGTAAAGATCCAGTTCAACATCAGCGTATGAAACACATTGAACTCCACATACACTTCATTAGAAATCTCATTCATGATCGTTTTCTTGAAGTGCAGTACTGTCCAACCAATGATCAGGTAGTCGATATCTTTACAAAGGCTCTTACAGAAGTGAAGTTTACCAAACTTTGATCCATGCTTGGAGTTCAAGAAAGTTGTCATTAAGGGGGGATAGGCTCTAATGCCTCCTTCCTTCTCCTATTGTGTCACTTTTGTAAATCCTTCAATCCTATCTCAATTTGTTCTTAAGGGGGGATGTTAGGATATTTTGACACATAGGAAATAGGCTCCTTTTGTGTCACCTTTGTAAATCCTTCAATCCTATTCCAAGTTGTTCTTAAGTGGGGATGTTAGGATATTCTGACACATAGTAGATAATTAACAATAACTTAGTCTAGTGTAGAGTTAGGTAATGCGTGTTTCTTTACCACGTACATTTGTAACTTATAACTCGACGGTCACGATTTGTAGTGATCCGATGGTTATCTCTCACCTCGATATTAACGGCACTTGATCCATGGCTTCACACCTGATTGGTCCATGATCTCTATTTAAAGGGCATGGAGGGTCATTTTTCCAATAATCGTTTATGAGAGAAACATATGTAACTTTTCTTTTTATATTAATAAATTCCCTGAAGTGGTCACGTTGGCTCAGGGCATGGATTGTTTCCCTCTTTGAGGGTTTTAACCACGTGATTATAATGGTGTACTGATTTGTGATCTGTTTGTGAGCGATGACATTTGGTTCTTGATCTACAGAACTTACCCTATAAATTCCTACATGGTATCAGAGCTATTTTGAGGGCCACATCCGTTGTTGATCAAAATCCGAAGCTGGTTTGACTGCATGCGAACGTTTTTTTGTAGATCTACTAGTTTTGAAAATTTTTGGGCTTGGAGAACTACTCGATTGTGTTCAGAGTGTCTGTTACAGTGAGGAATGTATTTCGTTTCATGTGAAAAGGTTTCCAGCTGCCCAAGTTATGTTAATTTAGATCTAGAGGAATGAAGCATCTATTTTGCAGTTATATTTGTTAATAGTTCTGCTTATTTCATTTTTTTTATCTGTTTATTTTCAATATTAAGGTTTTATTTATTTTCCAGATCTATACCCTCTTCTTTGTGTATGCTATTTTTTGTGCACTCCATGGGATCTCGGCAAATAGAAACAAGAAAAAGGAACTTTTTTTTCTTCTACGTATGCTCTTTCCCCGCGTCTTTGTGCGATCTTGGGAAATCATAAATAGTGAAAAAAGTGATAGTTGCTGGTAAGGCTAACCGAAAATCTAACATTCTGTCATAAGGCTTTGCTTTTAATTTTTTTTTCTCGGTTTTGTGTTTTTTGTGCAGGAAAAGGCATGCTCACCAAAGAGTAAAAAAAAAACCCTTCCTCCTTTCATACAATAACGTGATCCTTTTACTATCTCACTTGGTGAGGGGTTAGTTTATGAGAATAGAGGTCTTGGGTTCAAGTCTCCTTCTCAAGCTTATTTTGTAAAAGGTTTTGTTCAAATGGGCAGAATTTTTTCTTAAAATCTGCACTTCATCCTGTTCTCGTAACTATTTGGCGTCTTCAACTCAGATTTTTCAAAAGGCATAACTTCTTCATCCGGAAGCCGTTTTTCGAGCATTTTTTTTTTAAACAGCCTAATTTTTTTAGATATTTCCATTGGAGCAGTTAGCTTCAACTTTTCTTAGCTTCAGTTTAAAAAAAAAAAATGGAAAATGCATGCCCGATTATTCTTAACAGCACCAATTATTTCCAATGGCTACCTCACATGGTAGATATACTTAGAAGTAAAGGGCATTATAGAATAGCCATAGGTCAAGAAAATAAACCTTCCAATGATGATAAAGTTGCTAAATGGGAAAATAAACAAGATCAAGCACGAGGGTTGATAGGAATGTCCATTGCTCAAGATCTTCGATTTCACATCCTTGACATTGACACCCCTGACAAAGCCCTGGAAAAGCTAAATACTGTTTTTGGCATTCAAAATCAAATCAGATTGTGCCATCTTGAAAATGAGTTGCTTACTTTGGACCCCAATAATTTCTCCTCTATTGAAGCCTTTTTTTCAAATTTGAGGCCCTTAGACTTCTTTTAGAATTGTGTAAGGTCAAAAAGGAAGATGGTAGCCTCATCTATTGCATTCTTGCTAAGCTTGGCCCTGCATACTCTGTATTTGTTTCTGCCTTCCATTCCACTAGAGAAGCCATCATCTCTTCTGGAACCACCTACAAGAATCCCTCTTTTGATTCCTTTTTTGATTCTTTGATAAGAGAACAAGAAAAAAATTTACACCTTGATCTTATCACTGCTGGAAATGCTTCTAAGAAAGCCTTAGCAGCCCAACAACAACCATATCAAAATAATCCCAAGAAGAAGTATCCTAAAAATATGGTCCTAAACCAAAAAAGAGCCCTAAGCAATTTCAGCTGCAAACTGAAAAATCAAATCACCAATATAATAAGGAAAATCAAAACAAAGGGAAGAAGACAGATAGACATTGCAACTTTTGCAATCGGGATGGCCTTATAGAGTCCAAATGTTTTAAGAAGATGGAAGCCTTAGAAGCAGAAATGAAGAAGCACAACATCAATTTGGAGCACTCTTCACCTTCATCTTCAGGCATGGCACTTTCTGCTTGTGGTTTTCAAGCATCAAGATCTGGTTATGCATTAAATGTATCTTCTTCTTCTCCTTCTCATGACTGGCTCATTGATTCTTGTGCTTCTTACCACATGGCTAAAAATAAATCCATTTTTTCTTCTTTAAATGATTGTAACACCAAACATATTTATGTTGGTGATGATAGATCTCTTAGTGTTGTAGGATCTGGAACCATTCATCTAGATAATGGTCAGTTTAATGATGTACTATGTGTTCCTACCTTGTCATTCAACCTTCTATCTGTTTATCAGATAAGTCATTCAGATGAAGGTAAAATAGTAGAATTCTCACCTCATGATGTTGTAATCAAGGACCTCAAAGATCCTAAACATATTTTAGCTACTAACATTGCTAATGATTCCACAAGGTTGTATAAGTTTAACAACTTTGGGTCATCATCTCTTCCCTCAGTTTTTGTTGCTCATAATGATGATGTGAGAAAACTTTGGCATGAGCGATTTGGTCACTTAAACTATCGCTCTCTTCAAACTCTATGTAAGGAAAATATGGTGACGGGAATTCCTATGGTATCTTTTCGAGATGGTGTTTGCTCCGGATGTGTACTCGGAAAACATCATCTGGATAGTTTTGACAAACGTGCCTCTTGGCATGCTTCAGCCCCTTTGCATCTTGTGCACAGTCATTTATGTGGTCCACTTCTTATTGTTTCTTTCTCTGGTTGCAAGTACTTCTTAACTTTCATTGATGATTTTTCCATACGCACTTGGGTATATTTATTAAAACTCAAGAGTGAAGTTTTTAACATGTTCTTGGCCTTTAAGGCCTTTGTTGAGAAACAATCTGGACATCAAATTCTTAAGTTAAGATCAGTCAATGGTGGAGAATATTTTAACAAAAAAATTATCAACTTCTGCACTGAGCATGTCATTCAATTGCAACATATTGTTCCATATACTCCAAAACAAAATGGTGTAGCTGAAAGGAAGAATCACACCTTAAAATAAATGGCTAATTGCATGCTTCAATCTAAAGGACTTGGTCTCAATTTTTGGGCAGAAGCAATTAACTGTGCAAATTACATAGTAAATCGCACTCCTACTAAGGTTGTAAAGAATATAACTCCAGAAGAAACTTGGAGCTCAATCAAACCAGATGTAAGTCACTTTCTTGTTTTTGGAAGTGATGCTTGGGCCCATATTCCAGATGCGAAACATAAAGCCTTAGAACATAAGAGTGAAAAATGTATCTTTGTTGGATATTCTGAATATGTCAAAGGATATAGACCTATTCAACCAAAATCCAAAAACATTATCATTAGAAGAGATGTAAAATTTGATGAAAATATATTGGCCTACGAGCCTAGTTCGGCAAGTGTGCCACCTTTGGCCTGCGAGCCTGATTCGGCATATGTGCCACCTCTCTCTCTCTCTCTTCTATTTTTAATAGCATTCCTTCTAGTTCAGATGATGACAACAAGGATGAAAATCCTCCTCCAGCTCGTGAAATTGTTCCTTATACTCCACTGCTTCCAAGATGGGTCTACTCTACTTGGGATGCAACAAGTTCTCTTCCAGGTGACCCTGCCGATCGACGACGTACATTTTCTCAGTTCGAAAGAGCCTCTTCCTTATTGGCTCAAGTTCCTGAAAAAATTGATCCAAAAACCTTTGAAGAAGCCTCCGGTCATCCAAATTGGGATGAAGCTATCAATGAAGAGCGTTGTTCCTTATTGGCAAAAAAATACTTGGGATCTTGTTCCTCTCCCAAAAGGAAGAAAACTTGTCAGATGAAAATGGGTTTACAAAGCAAGGTTTGGACCAGATGGAAAAGTGGATAGACATAAATCTTGTCTTGTCGCTAAAGGTTTTTCACAAGTTGAAGGCATTTACTGTACTGAAACCTTCTCCCCTATTTCCAAAATGAATTCTATCTGCCTTGTTCTTTCCCTTGCTGCCTCCCTTAAATGGGAAGTCTATCAGATGGATGTTAAATCTGCCTTCTTACATGGAGATTTGCATGAATAAATCCACATGGAACAACCCCCTGGCTTTATCCAAAAATACTCCAGCCTTGTTTGTCACCTTAGGAAGTCTCTCTATGGTCTCAAACAAGCTCCTCAGGCTTGGTATGCCAAAATGGATAGATTTCTCTTAGATAATGGCTTTTCTAGGTGTCATTCTAACAACACTGTCTACACCAAGAAAGTGGGTAATTCCTTCACCATCCTTGTTCTCTATGTTGATGATATTATCCTTACTGGTAGTGATCCAAACCATATAAACCATGGAAATTCTAGCCTCAAAAAGAAGTTTAAAATGACAGACTTAGGACACTTGCATTATTTCCTTGATCTTCAAGTCTTGCAATCCAAGGAAGGCATTACCCTCTCTCAGTCCAAGTATGCCTGTGATATTCTACACCATTTTCACATGGAACACTGTAAGCCTGCCCATTCTCCCTTTCAATCTAGAGTCAAGCTTTTAGTCAACTGTACTACCCCTGAAGTTGATGCTACCTTATACCATCAACTTGTTGGTAAAATTTTGTATCTAACCCATACTCGTCCTGACCTTTCCTTTGCCATTGGTCTTGTCGCTCGGTTTATGCACCAACCTCATGAAAGTCACTAGAAAGCAGCTAAAATAATATTTCGATATATTCGAGGTACAACTCAATTCAGGATTCATTACAGTGTGGGAGCCTCTCTCTTATTGATTGGTTTCACTGATTCTGATTGGGCTAGTGACCCTGATGATCGGAAGTCCACTCAGGATATGTATTCACTCTTGGTTCAAGACCTATTACTTGGTCTTGTAAGAAACAAAATTCCATCTCCCTTTCTTCAGCAGAAGTATAGTATCGTGGTGCAGTTGAAGCCAGCAAGGAAGCCATGTGGCTTCATCAGATCCTGTTTAAATTTGGTCTCCATCAACAACATCCAACTACACTTTGGTGTGATAATCAGAGTGTCATTCAGCTATGTCAAGATCCAGTTCAGCATCAGCGTATGAAACACATTTAACTCCACATACACTTCATCAGAAATCTCATTCATGATCATGTTCTTGAAGTGCAGTATTGTCCAACCAATGATCAGGTAGCCGATATCTTTACAAAGGCTCTCATAGAAGTGAAGTTTACCAAACTTCGATCCATGCTTGGAGTTCAGGAAAGTTGTCATTAAGGGGGGATAGGCTCTATTGCCTCCTTCCTTCTCCTATTGTGTCAATTTTTAAAATCCTTAAATCCTATCCCAAATTGTTCTTAAGGGGGGATGTTAGGATATTTCGACACATAGGAAATAGGCTCCTTTTGTGTCACCTTTGTAAATGCTTCAATCCTATCCCAAGTTATTCTTAAGGGGGGATGTTAGGATATTCTGACACATAGGAAATAGTTAAGAATAACTTAGTCTAGTGTAGAGTTAGGTAAAGTGTGTTTCTTTACCATGTACATTTGTAACTTATAATCTGATGGTCATGATTTGTAGTGATCCGATGGTTATCTCTCACCTTGGTATTAATGACACTTGATCTGTAGCTTAGCACCCGATTGGTCCATGATCTCTATTTAAAGAGCATGGAGGGTCATTTTTCCGGTAACCGTTTATGAGAGAAACATATGTAATTTTTCTTTTTATATTAATAAATTCCCTGAAGTGGTCACGTTGGCTTAGCGTGTGGTCTGTTTCCCTCTTTGATGGTTTTAACCACATGATTATACTGATGTACTAATTTGTGATCTATTTGTGAGCAGTGACCTTTGGTTCTTGATCTACGGAACTTACCCTGTAAATTCCTACAGAAAGGAGCTCTACTTGAATGTTTTATGAGGCACAATACTTACAATTTTTTTGCAAATGGGGTAGCAAGCTAAGTGGGCTTTATTGTGGGGTAAAATCAATAGTTAATCGTGCTTGAGCCAAAGGCGATCTAGGATGGGTTACTTCCAGGGAAGTCTTGGTTACCAGGTGCAAGCCCAGGAAGTGATGATTGACGCTATGTGATTCATTTCACTAGTTTCAATCCCATTTCTTCACCCCTTTCAGCATCACACGATGTAATGAATGCTAAGTGGATTATTCAAAAATCATGAGAAATTATTCAGTCTACCTCTCATGTAAATTTGTATATATGAATGACTTACTTAACGCAGTTGAATCCCAGAAATTATATCTAATATAATGCACTCTGAAAACCCATCAATACTTAAATACAAAGAGTGAAGGGAGTTCTACTTGAATGGTTCATAAGGCACAATATTTGCCAAGGTTTCGCAAATAGGGTAGCAAGAGAAGTCGGCTTTATTGTGGGGAAATCTCCACATTTAAGCGTGCTTGAGCTAGAGACGATCTGGGATGGGTGACCTCCAGGGAAGTCCTGGTAACCGGGTGCAAGCCCCATAAGTGATAATTGACGCTATGTGATTCATTTCACTAGTTCAATCTCACTTCTTCACCCCTGTGAGCATCACCCGATGTAATGAGTGCTAAGTGGACTATTCAAAAATCATGAGAAATTATTCAATTACAACTACCTCTCATGGAAATGGTCATATATGAATACCTTACTTAATGCAGTTGAATAAAAAAAATGATATCTTATAATGCATTGTGAAAAGTCATCAATACTTAAATATAAAGAGTGAAGGGAGCTCTACTTGAATGGTTCATGACACACAATACTTGCTAAGTTTTTTCAAATAGGGTAGCAAGCTAAGAGGGCTTGATCGTGGAGAAAACTCCATAGTTAAGCGTGCTTGAGCCAAAGGTGATCTGAGAAGGGTGACCTCCCAGGAAATCATCATTATCGGGTGCAAGCCTAGAAAGTGATGATTGATGTTATGTGATTCATTTCACTAGTTTCAATCCCACTTCTTCACCCCTATGAGCATCCCCCGATGTATGAGTACTAAGTCTGATATGATGAGTGCTAAGTGGACTAGTAAAAAATCCTGAGAAACTAGTCAGTTATGACTACTTCTCATGGAAATGGTCACAGATGAATGTATTACTTAATGTAGTTGAATCCAAAAACTAATATCTAATATAATTTAGTTTTTATTTCATGTCTCAAATATACTTAAGTATTAGTGTTTTGTTTCTTAAATATTATTTTTATAAATTAATATAAATTATGATATATTAATAGTAATTTATGTTGAAAATTTTGAAATATATATATATATATATATATATATATAATTTTAAATATTAATTTTTAACTATTGGAATTGAAACTTGTAAATTAATATAAATTAATTGTTATCTTAAATTGAATTCGCTGTAGTCTACCTAATATGGGAAATGACTTTTTGTTGGGAATGTCTCCATACAATTTCTAGCATATTATGATTTCTTGTAGTTTAAAATACACTTTTGAATACATAAATGGATTATACACCATAAAAAATACATTAGGCACTTTAATATATATTATTTACTATAATTGTTTTTAAAGCCTCATATATATTAGTTTAATGGACCAGACACATATTTTGTATAATAAATTTATTACTATGTAAATTTTGATGGTCAAATTTAACTGTCCAACCTTACTATTAGTTATTTTTTAGAGAGAGATGTTTTTTTGATGAATTTGGAACCAACCAGTGTGGTTCATCTTCACGACAAGATATAATTTCTATTAAATTAAATATCACTTGAGTCTATAGCTTACTAAACCATTCATTTTTAGTCGTTGGACTTAATTGTGTTAAAGTAGCTTTTGAGAAAAGTGTTATCCCCCATGGTTTGGTTATAGCCATGGTTTTGTACTTTATATTTATTTAATCTATTAGTTTTTGTCCATGGTTTTGTTAGAGCTCATGGTTTTGTACTTTATATGTTTCCAATTTATTAATTTTTTTTGGTTAAATTTTCTTTTATAAATTAGGATAAGGTGAAATAGGGATGAATATAACTGTTAAGAATCTTATTATATTGTAAATTTATTATAAGTATTAAGTTTTTATGTGCTTATCAACTAAATTTAAATATTGTTACAAAATTATTATTTTGCACCATTACATATTTCCATACTTTTTTCTTTTAGATTTAAGTTAAAAAATATTATGAAATTAAATTAAAATAAAATATTTATAAATTTTGACATACCATCTTTCTTAAATTACACCTAACACCTACACATTTCTTCCATACTGATTTGTAGAGAGTTCTTGACACAATTTTTATTTTATATATTTTTAATAGTTTAAATTTTATTATAAATAAAATTATAAATGATACAGTCTAAATTTATATATAATATATACAATAGTAAAATTATTAAAATTTGGAACATGTATATTATATAGATATACACATAATATGAAAGTTGTAAATTTTTAAAAGCTATAAGATTCTAACAAAATCTTAAATTATTGTCAAGTTTGACTAGCACAGCCTGTTGAGGATGAGCCTAGTTAGCTAGGTGATCCAAGATCAACCAGTTAGCAAGGTGATCCAAGATAAATTCTCACAGAGGTTGTTACACACATGCCAGGGGGAGGAGACACACTAAAATCCAGTCAGGGTAGGGATGGTGTGGCTGAGGTCGTGTGCGATTGATCTGAAATGATTGTATTATTTTTGTTGTGCTAAGTGTCTTTTTAGTTAATAAACATGTGCATACTTGTATCATTAGTTTTCTTAAGGATTGAGGTGTTTTTCCATGAATTATAGATGATATTTAGTGAATTATAAGCATAAAAAAATATTAAATAACACTGAACAACAATGTAAAATAGAGAAATAAGTCACCACATATAATTTACACAGCAGACATGATGAAGTAGTTCACCCCTCTTGGGCTACATCTGTTTCTTCAGCTCTCAATGGCATCTCCATATTTCATTATGCTCAAAATTTTACAAACACATGTAGTTACAGTGCTCTAATGGTTGTTTTATCTACTCCAATAGCTCCAGAATGCTCCAATTAGTCAAAAATGACTCTTCATTCACTCAAAATGGGCGAAAATTAAATCTCCTACTCGTTTGCCCAGTTACACCTAGAAAAACTCCACCAAAAGTGGAGAACTACACTTATTTGGAGTTAAATTAGTAGATTCCGCCCAAAATTTAGGCGCGCTCCAAATATCCCACCATTTTAAACTGTGGCATTAAATATCGGTGGTTGGGGTAGCCACATGCCAACCCCAAACCCCGTAGCTAACACAACGGTTAGCGAAACTCCAGGAATAAACCATGGTGATAAGTTTGAATGACGGTTAAGTGGTGAGTTGATGTGGTGGCTAGCAATAGATTGCGCGAACAATGATGGATAACCGTTGCAGTGTGACAAGGGTTAAAACAGTTGTGGGTGACGTAATTGTGACGGTGGTTTTGCAGTTACCGTTTTAAACATGTGCCATGTGACATCTACTGTGGGGACCATTGGCGGGTTGGGACCATCGGCAGTTCCCAACCCCCAATGTCATTTTCATTAAACCATAATATAAACTTGCGACCATTTCATGTTAAGTTATAATGCATAGCACGGGTGGTAAGCCACACGCGTGCCCTGTCGATGGTCCAGGATTCGATTCCTGCAGACCCTCAATAATTTATCACTCCATTACAGGGACATGTGGCAGCCTGAGGGCTGGCCACGTGGCACCATGTGATTGGCCCTCCAAAATAGTACCAAACTCATCCAACAAATTAAACAATGACACTTGTCATCCCATGATTGAATATAAGGAAATAATATTCTCAAAATATTCTATTTTGCTGACTGAACCTCCACCTTGTTGACTGTGCATCCCAGTCAAAGTTGGTCAAACTGTCAGAAATTTTGCTTGTTTGGAATTTCGATCAGAACGTGATATATCCCTCATACGACATTGGTTTTTTGAACCGTTCGAGGCTTCAGAATCAGGAAGACGAGATCTACGAAACCATCTTGGTTTCAACCCAATCCTGTAATTTTGAATTTTTGAGAAACATTTATGAACTCTTGATCACTCCTCCCCATTCGGAAGATTTTGGACCCCAAAAGACTTGATTACATGTTCAGTAGATGAGGGTAAAACTCCCTCACCTTTCCAACCTCCATCCATTTTTCCTTTCTTGGTTTAGTGCCTTTGAACCCAACTCGAAGGTAGTCAACACTTCCCCTCTTGGATGCTCTTGTCCTCTTGTAAAGAATTGTATCTTCTTTGAGCTCATCCAAAAATTCTGGCGAGAAATATTTAATGGAATTTAGTTTAACATCACTTCCTTGATCATTAATCAAAGGTGGCCCATACAAATGTAATTTTTCAACATTAACAACTGAATACATTTTCATATAATAAGGCAAGTCAAGTTGAAATGCATTATTACCAACTTTCTTTATGATCTTGAATGGACCATAGCGAATGGGTTTGATATTTTTACCTTCCACTTGCATCCTTTCTTTGATAATGTGCAACCATACCTCATCTCCCTCTTGAAACTTGTGATCAACCCAATGTTTGTCATGCCTCTCTTTGTATTTTCTTTGACTTTTCTCAAGTTGTTCAAACTTGTTGATGTATAATCTAAATTTTCTCAATCAACTTTCGAGCCTTATCAATGTCACTATGGCCATCAATTACAACATCCTTCCCAAAGATGAAGTCTTATGGTGATTTTGTAAAATACCCAAAGCATACTTCAAAAGGTGATGTTTGAGTTCAAGAGTGCTTTTCCTGGTCGTAAGTGTGTTGAATGTAATGCATTTGTTCATCCCACAAATTAGGATGTTTGTTGCAATATCCTCTCAATAGATGCACAACGATTCTGTTCACCACCTCAGTTTTTCCATTTCTTTGTGGATGAAAAGAGATACTCTTTTTCAACTTTGTGTCCATCATTCTCCATAGATTTGAAAAAAAAAATTGAATGACCCTAGAATCCCTGTCACTAAAATTAGAAGTTGGAAATCCAAAATGAGACCAAACATGCTGAAAATAAAGTTCAGCAGTTTGTTTAGCAGTAATGGTTTTCTTACATGGCATAAGTATACACATTTTACTGAATCTATCCACAACTACATAAAGATAATCATGTTGTTTTCTTAACATAGGTAGACCTCCAACAATGTCCATGGAGACAGTCTCCCATGGCCTTGATGGTACCGGTAGTGGCGTGTAAAACCCAAGCTTCCTATTACTAGGCTTACTTGTTGCACACATAGAACAACCTCTTATAAAACGTGACACACTATCTATCATGTGAGGCCAATAAAAATACCTCTGTAGATGTGCCACTATTTTTCTTACCTCAAAGTGTCCAACAATAATAGATGAATGAGCTTCTCTCATGACACTTAGCCTCTCTCCTTGTGGTATACACAACTTTCCCAAATGAAACAACAAATTTATATGCATGTGATAATCTTTTTCTTCAACTTGATTCCCTTCACTCAAACTAGCATACACATCTTTAAAATAAATTTCATGTGCATATTGTTCTATGTAACTCTCATGTACAACAGAATCATTTTTTAGTAAATTAGATGCACGAATGATTTTTATTGAAAGCATATCAACAAATTTATTGAAAATACCTTTCTTGTACCTTATAACCAAGTGAAACTGTTGAAGAAATCCCATCCACCTAAAATGTCTTGATTGCTGCAATTTGTTTTGTGACTACAAGTACTGTAATGGTTGGTGGTAGGTATGTACAATAGTCTCTTTACCGATCAAGTAGTGTTTCCACTTCTTGACACTTTGTACCAATGCATATAGTTCTTTGTCATATGTAGGATAATTTTTCACAACACCATTAAATTTTTTAGAATGAAAAGTGGTAGGCTTACCATGCTACAAAATTACTGTGCCCATGGCATAATCACTAGCGTCAGTTTGTATCTCAAATGGCTATCTCAAATTTGGTAATGCAAGGAATGGAGTTGAATTGATATTATCCTTTAAAGCTTCGAAATATTTTTTTTGTTTGCCTCCCCATTGGAAGCCTTTCTTCACACTTTTCACTGCATGCAAAGCAGTTGCAATGGAAGAAAAGTTAGCAATAAACTTTCTCCAATATTGAGCTGAACCTAAGAAAATTCTTACCTCGGTTACTGTTTTGGGTGTGGGCCAATTCACAATGGCTTCCACTTTAGAAGGATATCCTCAACTCTCCTCCTCCTTCAATATGTCTCAAATAAACCAAAGAAGTCTTTCCAAACACACACTTTGACATATTAAGAAACAATTTCTCTTTCTTCAAAATATTAAGCACTCTATTCACATGCAAGACATGCTCTTCTTTTGTTTTGCTGAAAATCAATTTCATCTAAGTATACAATCACAAAGTCATCAAGGAATGGACACAAAACACTATCCATAACATGCATGAAATTTTTCGGTGCATTACACAAACCAAATGGCATAACTAGCCACGCAAAGATTCCTTGTTTGGTTTTGAATGTAGTTTTCCATATATCACTTTCTGCAATTCTTACTTGATCATATCCACTTCCTAAATCTAACTTAGTGAAAAAAATTTCTTTTTCAGCGGATCAAGAAAATCATATATTCTTTCGAGTGGGCAACGTTTCTTTACCATAATATTTTTCAAAGCTAGGAAATCTACACACATGCACCAAGTCCCATCTTTCTTTGGTATCAAGACTATGGTTGAACCACATGGCGAGGTGCTTGACCTTATGATTCATTTGTCCAACATTTCTTTGATTTTCCTCTTTATTTCAGCATTCTCCATTATCGACGTGTGATACATACTGATGTTTGGAAGAGGACAATTTTGCTGCAACTGAATCTCATGTTGAATATCTCTTTTTGGAGGCAATCTTGTTGGCTCCTTAAACATATCATGATGTGCATTAAGTACATCATATAAATCTGATTTCAGCTTAGGATCACATCCCTCAAATGATTCATTATTAACATCATCTTTAGGCTTAATCATAAGAAGAACAAAATTCTTACTTGAATTTACCAACCTCTTTACCTGTCCAGCATTTACCATAGCAATATTTGTCTTCTTGCGATGTGCCCTTACAATGAACTCCTTAACATATTTGAATAAATGATACTTGTTCTCATGGAGGTAGAATATCACTTTCCTATCATACAAGTAAGGACTCCGTAATACAATACCAGTGATGTCAAGTGGAACCACATCTAATTCAACTGTGTCAACAAAATGTGTAGTGATTGCAAACCATAATATACATTTCTTTGAAACCTGTAGATTTTCATCCTTATAAACGCAACCCAATGGATATGGTTTTGGATGTGGTATAATTTCAAGGTTAATTTTCTTGATCAAGTATTCAGAGATTAAGTTTGCTTGTGACCCACTGTCAAACAATATGTAAATCTTGGTATGCTTGGATATGACCCTCACATGAAACAATTATATTCTTTCTTCTTCATTTAGAGTGTTTATGTGACAATTTGATGTACTGGTACTGGGTTTAGTTTCAATTTATTTTCCCTTCATGTTCTTCAATTCCATGGCTGTAATCTTAGATTCATCACCTGAATCATCTCCTAAATCATGTTGAGTTGTAGCAGCAGTTTTTTGTTTCCCTTTTCTATTGGGTTTCTTTGGCCTTAATTCAAGATGTAATTTCCAACAATGAGTTTCATCATGGCCTTATTTTGAACAAGGTTTAAAAACCACTTTTTCTCCCTCTTTCTTAATAGGTGCATTCTTTTTATTTTTACCTTTTGAGGTCTTTTCCTTGGATTTACCCTTGAAAGGTTTCTTTCTACCCTCTTTAGAAATGTTCTTCCCTCTAGCTTCTAGATGAGTGGCCTGAACACATACTTCATCTAGACTGGTGAGGTTAAACATGAGAATAGTATGTTTTAGGTAGCTATGTAAGCCTCATATGTACTTGAGAAAAGTATATTGGCTCTGCAAATCTACCCCTAATAAGAGAGCTCTTATCCTAAATTCTTGGTTGTATTCTTGCACATTTTGTCCCTTCAATTGCCTAAATTTCTGCTATTTCATTATGGCTTTCTGCATGTGAGCTAATGGATAATACTGTTTTTTTATAGTAGTAATGAAATCTGACTATGATAGAATAATCTTACCACGTTTCTTGATATCCTCCTTTGTCTTGGATTCCCACCAAACAAGTGTTGCACCTTCCATTCTCAATGAAGCTAATTGGATTTTGGTATCATCATCTTGAAGATTATGAATTCTAAAATAGACCTCCAATTTCCTAATCCAATTATCAATATTTTCTGCATTAACTTCACCATTAAACATTGGAAATTCAAACTTAACATCCAGTTTTAAAAAAAGACTTTTACAAGTGTTTTTTTACTTGTGTGGTTGATGTACTGAACTAGAAGTAGAGGATGATGATGATGAGGGTGAGGATGATGGCTCTCCATTGCCTCCATTTCCTCCATTTCCATTCTTTGACTTATCTTCATCATTGTGACCTCCTGAATATCCTTGTCCTTCCTTGTGAAGTTTATATCCTCCTCCTTCTAGTCTCTCATTCCTTTCTTGATAAAGGATTCTAACCATCTCAGTCATGTCAAGAAATTCTTTCCTGAACACTCTTTCTTCCTCCTTGGGATCAACTTCTTCATGGATTTCTCCTTCCTCTTGAGGCATGCTTAATGAAACTTCTGCTTCTTTAGGAGGTGAAATAGGTGGTGGAGATTGTGGCAATCTTTCTCTCCTTTTCTTTGGCTCTTCTTGAGACCCTTCTGCTCCCACCAATTTTCCTTCTCCTCTTTTTAGATTGAGCCTTGTAAGCATCTAAAACTTGCAAATAGTTAAACAATTCTTTGCACTAAGCAACACCAATGAATAAACTCTAGCTCTGATACCAATCTGATCTAAAATTATTGTATTAGTTTTTTTTTGCTAAGTTTATTTTCAGTTTATAAACATGTGCATACTTGTCTCATTAGTTTGCATAAGGATTGAGGTGTTTTTCTGTGAATTATAGATGATTTTTAGGGAATTAGAAAACAAGCTTAAATAACACTGAAAAGAAGTGTAAAATAGAGAAATAAGTCAGTTCACCCCTCCTGGGCTACATCTGCTGGTCCAGCTCCCAGTGGCATGTTCATCTTTCATTATGCTCAATTTTTTGCAAATACATGTAGTTACAGTGCTCTAATGGTTTTTTTTTCTGCACCAATGGCTCCAAAATTCTCCAATTAGTCAAAAATGACCCTTCATTCACTCATAATGGGCGAAAATTGAGTCTCCTACTCTTTTTTGCAGTAACACCTAGAAAAAATCCACCAAAAGTGGAGAACTCCACTTATCTAGAGTTAAATTAGTAGATTTCGCCCAAAATTTAGGCGCGCTCTAAATATCCCACTGTTTTAAACTATGGCACTAAATATCGGTGGTTGGGCTGGCCACATGCCAACCCCAAACCCCATGGATAACACAACGGTTAGAGGAACTCCAAACATAAACCATGGCGATAAGTTTCAACAGTGGTTAAGTGGTGAGTTGACGTGGTGGTTAGCAATAGACCGCGCAGAGAATGGTTGCTAACAATTGCAATGTGAGGAGGGTTAAAACAGTTGCGGGTGACATTAATTGCAATGGTGGTTGGCCGGTTATCGTTTTAAACATGTGCCATGTGACATCTGTTGTGGGGACCGCTGACGATTCCCAACCCCCAATGTCATTTTCATTAAACCATAATATAAAATTGCAACCATTGAATGTTAAGTTATAATGCATAGTGCAGGTGGTAAGCCACGCGTGTGCCTTTTCAGTGGTTCATGGTTTGATTCTTGCAGACCCTCAATAATTTTATCACTCCATTATAGGGACACATGGCGACCTCAGGGATGACCACGTGGCACCCTATGATTGGACCTCCAAAAACATACCAAACTCATTCAACAAATTAAACAATGACACTTGGCATCCTATGATTGGTTCTAAGGAAAGAATAATCCTCAAAATATTCTTTTTTGTTCAATGTATCTCCACCTTGCTGACTATTGCATCCTAGTCAAACCTGGTCAAACTGTAGCAAATTTTGCCTATTTGGCATTTCAATCAAAACACAATGTCTCCCTCATACAACATCGGTTTTTCGAACCGTTCACGGCACCAAAATCAGGAAGATGAGATCAACACAACCATTCTAGTTTTAACCCAATCCTGTAATTTTGAATTTTGAGAAATATTTATGAACTCCTTATCAGTGATCCCCAGGTTACTACTAAATCCAGTCAGCATAGGGTTGGTGTGGCTCAGGCTGGGTGTGTTCCCTAGGTGAATTTGATGGCTTAGATGCCATTGGGTAGTTATTTCTCAAAGGAAAATTAAACCTGGAAGAACGCATACAAATTAATAAACAAAAAGAAATCTTAAAATTATTATTATGCAATTTTTAATTAAAGTTAATTATCATTTTCATTTTATATATATTTATAATTTTTTATATATTTAATATTTAAATTTTAGGGCTGGTGTGGCCGAGGTCGAGTGCAACCCTGAGTGACTGCTAAAATCCAGTCAGCATAGTGTTGGTGTGGCCTAGGCTGGGTGCGATCCCTGGATGACTTTGACGGCTTAAATTCCCTTGGGGAACTATTTCTCAAGTCCTAAATTAAACCTGAAAGAACACATACAAATTGACAAACAAAAAAATCCTTAAATAGTTATTTTGAAATTTTTAATTAAAGTTAATTATCATTTTCATTTTATATATATTTATAATTTTGTATATATTTAATATTAAAATTTTAATAAAAATAAAATTTTAATTAATTTTATATAATGAGAGGTATATTCATAAAATAGGAAGAAATATAGGTATTATATTTAGAATTTAGTTTGTAACCATCGAAAAAGATTATAAAGTTTTTTATGTTATGATTGGGTGGTGAGAGTGAATAAAATAAAATAGAAGTATAAATATAAATAAACAAAAAATAAATAAAATTCAAAAGAGTGTTAAAGGAAAAAGGGTTTAATGAAGGTAGTAATGAGGAGAGAATAAAAATAAGATTAAAAGCCTAAAAACATGGAGGGGAGAGAATATCAGAGAGGTTGAGGTAAATTGTTAATTATTATTATTATAAAAATAAATTGGTGGAGAAAGCCAAGGAATAAATCTTAAAAATTAAAAAGTAAATAATAAAATTAAATAGAAAATAAGAATATGGACAAAATATATATAGAAAAGGGAGGGAGAAATAAAATTGAATATAAAATAAGAAGTGGACAAAATAGAGATAGAAAGAGGAAGGGTGAAAAGGTGTAATTATAAAATAAAAATTCTAGAAGAGGAAGGATTTAAATTTTTTTAATGGAGACAAGGATTAGAAAGATAATAATAATAAAAAAGAGAGGTAAGGACGTCGGAAAATGGAAGAGAAAACGAAAACTAAAAAACTTGGATAAAGTTAGGGAAAGGAAAACTCAGAAAAAGAAATTATAATAAAGATAAATTGATAATATAATGAGGTTCTTTTCGAATTTAAGAGCTTCCCCAATTTATATATTTAACTTTATATAATATATGCAATTATAATAAATATATAATATTATTATTAAATATTATATTTTATATCATTATTATTTTTTTGCCTTAATTTATTTGTTCTAGGTTATATATATATATATATATATATATATATATATATATATATATATATATATAATTTTATGTAATATATATCACTATAATACATATATAATAATATTATTAAATGTATTATTATTATTTTTTCATAGTTTATTTATTGTAAGTTTTTTTTGTTTGGGTATATATATTTTCAGATTGATTTAGGTCACAAGGAGGAACATATTATTAAATATTTTTTATTTAAAAGGTAATTTAAATTTTATATGTTTTGGTATATTTTTTAATTGAAATTGTTCAAAATTATACATAAATGTGTTGGAATCACAAATATAAATTAGAATATATTAATATAAATTCTCCACAATCAATTTAATATATATATATATATATATATATATATATATATATATATATTTTTTTTTTTTTTTCTTTTTTTATATATTTTCAAATTGATATTTGTCTAAAAACTTGGTAGGGTCACAATAAAGAAAATATTGTTATATTTTTTAATTGCAATTTTTCAGAATTCTTCTCCATAAATTTGTTGGAATAGCAAATCTTAATTATATTCTCCACAATCCATCTAAATTTTATATATATATATATATATATATATATATATATATATATATATATATATATATATATATATATATATATATATATATATATATATATATATATAATCTTATGTGGTGGATTTTATGTGGTGGATTTTAGGCACCTGTGGCATATTTTTGCAGTGGATCTCAGAATTCTTCTGTGGGTGGCATACAAGCAGAAGGTTGGAGGAACAGTGATCCACGTTAATTAATTTGCAAGAACACGGTGCAGTAACACTGTGCAATAACTATTTCGGATCTTCTACACCTTCATCGGCATCGAGTAAGTCGATTTTCCCTTTTGATGCACGTCAATCTACCGGATCCACGTTAATTAATTTGCAATATTTGTAAGCCCTTTCAAAAACAAAGATCTACACCTTCGAATCTTCTGCACCTACATCGGCATCGACATCCACACCTATCTTTTGCTCCAGATCTTCTAATCTTTACATCGGCGTCTTGGAATTTTCGGATTAGTTAGGGTCGATTTCGATAACCAAAGCCGGTGGTTTACTTTTGCTGATTTGAGAATCTCTCATAGTATACTTTTTTTGCCAGGCGTAGAGATATCTTCTGCTCCATCAGGGTTCGCATATCTTCCGAACTAGGTCTTCGCAAGCATGGCTCCCAGCTTCGTGAAAATAATTGTCGGCCCAGTTTCGTCAGGCTCTGAGAGGCAAGCTCCTGCCCATATTGTTAGTGAAGCCCCAGCTCCCACTGTGTAGGTGGTCAAGGCCTCATCCAGTGAGGCCTTGAAGTTTTCTGAAAGTGCCTTAATGTGTCGGTTTAATGGCTTTTGGCCGCGGTTGACATCTCTCCATAGTTGGATTTTGGAGGTATGGAAGCCTATCATTTCCGATGAAATTAATATCTACCCCTGTGCTAAGGGTTCTTTATAGTAGATTTTGAAAACCTTGAAAGTAAGCAACGCATTTTAGATTCCGACCCTTGGTTTTGGGAAAACTCAGGCCTATTCATGAAGTCATGGAACCCATCATTCGATCCCTCAACAATAGTCATAACCTCAGCACCACTCTGGGTCAAACTGTCAAACCTACCTTTGCATCTCTGGAATCTCTCCTCACTAAAAGCCATTGGAATTGCAATTGGGAAATTTTACTGCAGGTGCCTATAAATAGAGGAATATGTCAGAACCACCTATGCACGCATCTGTGTAGAAATGGACTTCAGCGCTGGATTCCCAGCTGAAATAATCCTAACAAGCAAAGACTATGTATGGAACCAGAAACTCGACTATGAAAGTGTCATCTTCAGATGTCGATCCTGCTTTGACACAGGCAATCTAGCCAAAATTGCCCAAAAGGCTCCCAGAGAAATTTTGCTAGAAAGAATCACCATAGATCTACATGGTGGGAAGGAGCACAAAAGGAACATCATACTGTCATCAAGGAAGAATACCCTCTAGAAAACTTTGAATCGCAAGAAATCAGACAAGAAATAAACAACCTTCAAGACAAGCAAGGAGAAAGCCCCACCCAACAACAAAACGAACTCGACAGCCCCTCAAACAACAATTACGAGGATTCAAATAGCACACAAAAAAAATGTCCATTTATCAGCAAGGCAGATCTCCGAGATCTCGAAGATAAGACACGAGTGGTCCAAGAATCAGAAGAAATGAAAGAGGTGCAAGATAAAGGAAGTTGGAAGATCGTAGAGAAGAAAAAGAAAGCTACAACACCAATCTTGCCAAGAAAGACAAGAAGCCAGAAAATTAAGAACTAAGAAAATTATAGGTCCAATAGATCAAATTTGGTTTCAGTGGACATTAACCACCATCATCATCATCATTATTTTTTTAATTCTATGTTTTTTTTTTAATGTATATTTTCTAGATTGATTTTTGTCTAAAATTTGGGAGGGTCACAATTAAGAACATATTATTATTTTGTAGAATAGTTTACCTTTTATATGTTTTGGAATTTGATTTGGCATATTTTCAAATTGAAATAACTTATAATTTATAATTTAGTGGTAGAAATTTGTTTGAATCGCAAATCTAAATCATATTCTCCACAATCTGGTGGGGGTGTTAGATGTAGAGTGTTCGTGAGAACTTTTTAAAAGCTTTTGAAACCATTTTTTCAATTTATTAAAACCATATCTATACATAATTAAAAACACTAAAAACACATTTGAAGTAACCAACAAATAAAGATAATTTTGCCAAAAATTGTTGGATGAAATTGTTTAAAAAAATTCCAAAAACATTGACAATATTACACATCTAATTAACATAGAAATTGAAGTTAACGTATCTCATTCATTCGAATTACTAAACTGTAATAAATAAATATATATATATATATATATATATATATATATATATATATACGCCCCCATCATTCCAATGCGAATAACCGCATAAGCACGTATAAATTTTATTTATTTCATAATATTATCACTATCGTGATGATGACGAAAGTGATCACCACAACAGATATAGAGGAAAAGAGAACATTGGACTAATTAACTCCACATTTTACGTAGTACTAGCTATTCATATTCCCACAGGACGATACAACAACGAGTAACAACCCTTTCAACTGATCCTGCAACCAACCAAAACAAATGTAAAAAAATCAGCAGTGTCGAAAAATCAGAGTCAGAGGTAAATGGTACATGGAAATTAGAATCATAACAAGAGAGGGAAGGGAAGGTACGTGTTGCAGTTGGTCTGCAGAGAAATTTTGAAGCGAAGATTAACACCGCAGGAGCCCGGGAGACCAGAGACAGCAGCTGATTTAACGTTGGGGAATTGGGAATACGCCCTCTTCAGGCAACTGCACACTGCCCTCCTTGCAGGGGTGGTGTTGGCAAGACCTGCCAACTTCTTCACTCCTCCACAGCAACCGGGGGTTGGTCTCCCCTTGCCGGACGTGAGATAACCAACACACTGAGCCAGATCCGAGGTGACAGTTCCACAACTTACACCAGCAGATTCTGCTGGCAGCACCATCATTTCCATACACACCACTAAAATAACAACTGCTCCGACCAACACAACAGCCTTGTTGTTACTACTGATACCGGCCATGATCAAACTTTCTTCTCTTCTCTTGCAACTGATGGACTCCACTATCTCACCTTCTGTACCTTGAGACAATCGAATCGTGCGTGCCTGAGTCTCTCAAACATCGTATGGATGAGTATAAATACACAAATTTGTTTAGTGGGGCATTTAATTGCCAACTAGAACCTCTGTCAATGACTATCCATGTATTGAAGTATTCCCATGACCCGAAATATGCTTGGCAGGGAAATGAAATTCAATTTTAATGCTAATATTGCAGCTAGGCTACTTTGTTGGAATCTAGGTACAAAGTCATTTAATTTTCAATACGTGTATCTTTCCGAGTGCACATGGCATGGTCCAATTCAATAATTGTCTTACAAGTATGTAGCCATGGTCCAATTCAATAATTGTCGTTGTGTCTGAGTGTGCAATGCCTATGGCAAAGTTACGTCTCTTTTGGGTTACCGCTAAATTTGGAAATTCATATAACGTCCTTGCCAATTTAACTTGAAGATTCTAAATCAAATCCAATAGTCGAAAACATATCTAAGATTGGAGACGGTTAGGAAGGACATATTACATGAGGTCTATAAAATTAAGTTGGTTAAAAGTAAGAGACCTACAATCATATTAATAAAGTGGTTGATATATATTTATCAATATCATATTAATCTAAGTGCACATGGCATGGTCCAATTCAATAATTGTCTTACAAGTGTGTAGCCATGGTCCAATTCAATAATTATCGTTGTGTCTTGAGTGTGCAATGCCTATGGCAAAAGGTAAGTCTTGGAGTTACGTCTCTTTTGGGTTACCACTAAATTTGGAAATTTATATAACGTCCTTGACAATTTAACTTGAAGATTTTAAATCAAATCCAATAGTCGAAAACATATCTAAGATTGGAGATGGTTGGGAAGGACATATTCCATGAGGTCTATAAAATTAAATTGGTTAAAAGTAAGAGACTTACAATCATATTAATAAAGTGGTTGATATATATTTCACCTTTTAAAGCTAATGTCGTTAATCAACATATGAAAGGCAAAAAATGGCATTGATAAGCTAATGTGGTTGTCTTAGTTGATAAAGCACATGCATAGAGAGGAATAGTAGACAAGGGTTGATTATGGTTGTCCTTCATTTACTATAATTAAACATGATAAAGTTATCATTGACAAAGAGTTATGGTGAACTTATGGTTCACTATGGGTGACCATTGTTGTCTACGTTAACAAAAAATGCCTATGATGGATTATAATTGACAAATGGTTTACGATGGTTGATTATGGTAAACTATGGTTGGCCATGGTCAACCAAGGGCCATGGTTGACCATGGTTGACTATGGTGAACCATGGTCGACATTAGTTTGACCATGGTTAGTTATGGTCAACCAATGTCCATGGTTGACTATGGTTGAGCATGGTTGATTATGATAAACTATGGTTGGCCATGGTCAACCAAGGGCCATGGTTGACCATGGTTGACTATGGCGAACCATGGTCGACATTGGTTTGACCATGGTTAGTGATAGTCAACCAATGTCCATGGTTGACTATGGTTGAGCATGGTCAACCATGACCATGGTTAGCAAATGTCAACCATGGTTGAGCATGATGTCTATGGTTGACTGTGGTTAACCATGGATGGTCATGATTGAACATGGTAGAGCTTGTTTGACCATGGTTAAACATGGTTGACCATGGTTGCACTTATTGACCATGTTTGAATTTAGTGACCATTTTTTTATCATGTGAACCATGTATAACCATGGTTGACTACAATTAACATATGGTTGATTACGGGTGAAAATGGTTAACAAGGCTTGTTAGTGTTTAACTATAGATGATTGTGGTCAACCATGTTTTTCGTGTGATGGATATGGTTAACCATGTATTACCATGGATAATCACAGTTAACCATGTTGACCATGGTTGATCATAATATGACCATGTTTCATGACCCCGAGTTCGCACCATCACGAAATGGGTGACCATGATGATCATTGGCAACTTATAGGCCATCTGCGTCTAAGTGATGCAATGCGATAGATGTGGAACACAGGAAAAACACGTTGGCTAAATGGAACAAGTGTTGGGCAGATTGATTTAAAAAATTGGACCTATAGGCATTGCCTACAGTGAAATGCACAAAGGAGAGCACCTTGGCGCGCCCACATGAAACAAGGGTGCTCGAGCGCCCATAGGTAGGTTAAGTGCACGAGTTGACAACAGGCCGGCAAGTTAGAGTGTCGGGCAAGCCGACTACACAACGAGTGCCCTAGGAAAGTCGAGCAGAGGGCATCGACGATACACACAGGATGGGCGCAGGCAGGGCAAAATTTGTGACGGGCATGGACCGGGAACATGAGTGGCGGTTAGGAAAGACGTATAGAGTAAGCAAAAGGCACATGTCGAGTGAGACGTGCGATGGTAGTCAGTTAGGCGAGACATGCAATGGAAGAAATGAAGTGAAACGAAGGTGAGGGAATATCATGTGGCACATGATAGGGCGAACACCTGCACCCTAAGTAGGCTCGCGTGACGATTGTGTGCTTGGGCACTCGACAGGGCATTGTGTGTCGGGCATGCCAGGGCACCCGAACAGCAAGGGGCGCCCACACGACAACACGGTGGGTTGGCTCGATTTATGAAGGGGTACCTTCCCAAACAAATGAATGGACCATGACACATATAATTATACCGCACGGTGGAGTGGACAAGAAAAAAAGACAATTTTCTAGGAAATTCTAAAGGGTTAGTTTCTAGTTTTCGGTAAAGTGTGCAAAATTTTGGGGTTTCTAGTTTGGGAAAGGTGCAAACCTCAAAGGTTGTGCATGCCTTGGGTGTGGGACTTTTATATTTGTTGAAGTCTTGGAAAGTGCATTTGGTTGGGCCCACAAATTCTCAATGTTGTAACAAATCTATTGTAACATACTCGGAAGTTTTGAAGTTGAAGTTAATACAAAAAGGGGAGAAGTTTATGTTTGGGTGTTCCTCCTTTCACTGTATATTTTTGACTTGCTATTTATTTTCATCGCACATTGTTATGAAATGATGAAATGTTGAACTGTTGATATCAAAAATTGAATGTTTATGAAGTAAATGAACTAAAGTAAGATTGAATTCAATAATTGGCTAACTTATTGGAAGCATTTTGCTATTGTGTTGGATTCGTTTAGATTAATTAATTCCGTAATTATTTCTCAAAGGAAAATTAAACCTGGAAGAACACATACAAATTGATAAACAAAAAAATATCTTAAAATTATTATTGTGCAATTTTTAATTAAAGTTAATTATCATTTTCATTTTATATATATTTATATTTTTTTATATATTTAATATTTAAATTTTAGGGCTAGTGTGGCCAAGGTCGAGTGCAACCCCGGGTGACTGCTAAAATCCAGTCAGCATAGTGTTGGTGTGGCCTAGGCTGGGTACGATCCCTGGATGACTTTGATGGCTTAAATTCCCTTGGATAACTGTTTCTCAAGTCGTAAATTAAAGTCGTAAATTAAACGTGAAAGAACACATACAAATTGACAAACAAAAAAATCTTTAAATGATTATTGTGAAATTTTTAATTAAAGTTAACTATCATTTTCATTTTATATATATTTATAATTTTGTATATATTTAATATTTAAATTTTAATAAAATAAAAAGTTTAATTAATTTTATATAATGAGAGGTATATTCATAAAATAGGAAGAAATATAGGTATTATATTAAGAATTTAGTTTGTAACTATCGACAAAGATTATAAAGTTTTTTATGTTATGATTGGGTGGTGAGAGTGAATAAAATAAAATAGAAATAGAAATAGAAATATGAATATAAATATAAATAAACAAAAAATAAATAAAATTCAAAAGAGTGTTAAAGGAAAAAGGGTTTAATGAAGGTAGTAATAGGAGAGAATAAAAATAAGATTAAAAAGCCTAAAAACATGGAGGGGAGAGAATCTCAAAGGGGTTGAGGTAGATTGTTAATTATTATTATTATAAAAAAAAATTGGTGGAGAAAGCCAAAGAATAAATCTTAAAAATTAAAAAGTACATAATAAAATTAAATAGAAAATAAGAGTATGGACAAAATATATATAGAAAAGGGAGGGAGAAATAAGATTGAATATAAAATAAGAAGTGGACAAAATAGAGATAGAAAGAGGAAGGGTGAAAAGGTGCAATTATAAAATAAAAATTCTAGAAGAGGAAGGATTTAAATTTTTTTAACGGAGACAAGGATTAGAAAGATAATAAATAAATAAAAAACCGAGGTAAGGAGGTCGGAAAATGGAAGAGAAAACAAAAACTAAAAAACTTGGATAAAGTTAGGGAAAGGAAAACTCAAAAAAAAAAATTATAATAAAGATAAATTGATAATATAATGAGGTTCTTTTCGAATTTAAGAGCTTCCCCAATTTATATATTTAACTTTATATAATATATGTAATTATAATACATATATAATAATATTATTAAATATTATATTTTATATCATTATTATTTTCTTGCCTTAATTTATTTGTTCTAGGTTATATATATATAAATAATATTATTAGATGTATTATTATTATTTTTTCATAGTTTATTTATTCTAGGTTTTTTTTGTTTGGGTATGTATATTTTCAGATTGATTTAGGTCACAAGGAGAACATATTATTAAATATTTTTTATTTAAAAGGTAATTTAAATTTTATATGTTTTGGTATATTTTTTAATTGAAATTGTTCAAAATTATACATAAATGTGTTGGAATCACAAATATAAATTAGAATATATTAATATAAATTCTTCATAATCAATTTAATATATATATATATATATATATATTTATTTTCAAAGTGATATTTGTCTAAAAACTTGGTAGGGTCACAATAAAGAAAATATTGTTATATTTTTGAATTGAAATTTTTCAGAATTCTTCTGTGGGTGGCATACAAGCATAAGCTTGGAGGAACAGGGATTCGCGTTAATTAATTTGCAAGAACACGGTGCAGTAACACTGTGAAATAATTATTTCGGATCTTCTGCACCTTCATCAGCATCGAGTAAGTCAATTTTCCCTTTTGATGCACGTCAATCTACCAGATCCACATTAATTAATTTGCAAGATTTGCAAGCCCTTTCAAAAGCACAGATCTGCACCTTCGGATCTTCTGCACCTACATCGGCATCGGCATCTACACCTATCTTCTGCTCCAAATCTTCTAATCTTTACATCGGCATCTTGGAATTTTCGGATTAGTCAGGGTCGATTTCTATAACCAAAGCCGATGGTTTACTTCTGCTGATTTGAGAATCTCTCATAGTATACTATTTTTGCGAGGCCTAGAGATATCTTCTGCTCCATCAGGGTTTGCATATCTTCTGAACTAGGTTTTCGCAATCATGGCTCCCAGCTTCGTGAAAATAATTGTCAGCCCAGTTTCGTCAGGCTCTGAGAGGTAAGCTCCTGCCCATATTGTTAGTGAAGCCCTAGTTCCCACTGTGTAGGTGGTCAAGACCTCATCCACTGAGGCCTTGAAGTTTTCTGAAAGTGCCTTAATCTGTCGGTTTAATGGCTTTTGGCCGCAGTTGACATCTCTCCATAGTTGGGTTTTGGAGGTATGGAAGCCTATCATTTCTGACGAAATTAATATCTACCCCTTTGCTAAGGGTTTCTTTATATTAGATTTTGAAAACCCTGAAAGCAGACAACACATTTTAGATTCCGGCCCTTGGTTTTGGGAAAACTTTGGCCTATTCATGAAGCCATGGAACCCATCATTCGATCCCTCAACAACAGCCATAACCTCAGCACCAGTCTAGGTCAGACTGTCAAACCTACCTTTACATTTCTGGAATCTCTCCTGGAATATGTTAGAACCACCTATGCACGCATCTGTGTAGAAATGGACTTCAGCGCCGGATTCCCGCTGAAATAATCCTAACAAGCAAAGACTATGTATGGAACCAGAAACTCGACTATGAAAGTGTCATCTTCAGATGTCGATCCTGCTTTGACACAGGCAATCTAGCCAAAAATTGCCCAAAAGGCTTCCGGAGAAATTCTGCTAGAAAGAATCACCATAGATCTACATGGTGGGAAGGAGCATAAAAGGAACATTATACTCTCATCAAGGAAGAATACTCTCCAGAAAACTTTGAATCGCAAGAAATTAGACAAGAAATAAACAACCTTTAAGATAAGCAGGGAGAAAGCCCCACCCAACAACAAAACGAACTCGACAGCCCCTCAAACAACAATTACGAGGATTTGAATAGCGCGCAAAAGAAATCTCCATTTAGCAGCAAGGCAGATCTCCGAGATCTCGAAGATAAGACACGAGTGGTCCAAGAATCAAAAGAAATGAAAGAGGTGCAAGATAAAGGAAGTTGGAAGATCGTAGAGAAGAAAAAGAAAGCTACAACACCAACAATTAAGAACTAAGAAAATTATAGGATTTGGTTTCAGTGGAGACGTTAACCATCATCATCATCATCATCATCATCATCATCATCATCATTATTTTGTTAATTCTATGTTTTTTTTTTTTAATGTATATTTTCTAGATTGATTTTTGTCTAAAATTTGGCACAGTCACAATTAAGAACATATTATTATTTTGTAGAATAGTTTACCTTTTATATGTTTTGGAGTTTGATTTGGTATATTTTCAGATTGAAATAACTTATAATTTATAATTTAGTGGTAGAAATTTGTTAGAATCGCAAATCTAAATCATATTCTCCACAATCTGGTGGGGGTGTTAGATCTAGAGTGTTCGTGAGAACTTTTTAAAAGCTTTTGAAACCATTTTTTCAATTTATTAAAACCATATTTATATATATAATTAAAAACACTAAAAACACATTTGAAGTAACCAACAAATAAAGATAATTTTGCCACAAATTGTTGGATGAAATTGTTTAAAAAAATTCCAAAAACATTGACAATATTACACATCTAATTAACATAGAAATTGAAGTTAACGTATCTCTTTCATTCGAATTACTAAACTGTAATATATATATATATACACGCCCCCATCATTCCAATGCGAATAACCGCATAAGCGCGTATAAATTTTATTTATTTCATAATATTATCACTATCGTGATGATGACGAAAGTGATCACCACAACAGATATAGAGGAAAAGAGAACATTGGACTAATTAACTCCACATTTTACGTAGTACTAGCTATTCATATTCCCACAGGACGATACAACAACGAGTAACAACCCTTTCAACTGATCCTGCAACCAACCAAAACGAATGTAAAAAAATCAGCAGTGTCGAAAAATCACAGTCACAGGTAAATGGTACATGGAAATTAGAATCATAACAAGAGAGGGAAGGGAAGGTACGTGTTGCAGTTGGTCTGCAGAGAAATTTTGAAGCGAAGATTAACACCGCAGGAGCCCGGGAGACCAGAGACAGCAGCTGATTTAACGTTGGGGAATTGGGAATACGCCCTCTTCAGGCAACTGCACACTGCCCTCCTTGCAGGGGTGGTGTTGGCAAGACCTGCCAACTTCTTCACTCCTCCACAGCAACCGGGGGTTGGTCTCCCCTTGCCGGACGTGAGATAACCAACACACTGAGCCAGATCCGAGGTGACAGTTCCACAACTTACACCAGCAGATTCTGCTGGCAGCACCATCATTTCCATACACACCACTAAAATAACAACTGCTCCGACCAACACAACAGCCTTGTTGTTACTACTGATACCGGCCATGATCAAACTTATTTTCTCTTCTCTTGCAACTGATGGACTCACACTATCTCACCTTCTGCTTCACGTTGAGACAATCGAATCGTGCGTGCCTGAGTCTCTCAAACATCGTATGGATGAGTATAAATACACAAATTTGTTTAGTGGGGCATTTAATTGCCAACTAGAACCTCTGTCAATGACTATCCATGTATTGAAGTATTCCCATGACCCGAAATATGCTTGGCAGGGAAATGAAATTCAATTTTAATGCTAATATTGCAGCTAGGCTACTTTGTTGGAATCTAGGTACAAAGTCATTTAATTTTCAATACGTGTATCTTTCCGAGTGCACATGGCATGGTCCAATTCAATAATTGTCTTACAAGTATGTAGCCATGGTCCAATTCAATAATTGTCGTTGTGTCTGACTGTGCAATGCCTATGGCAAAGTTACGTCTCTTTTGGGTTACCGCTAAATTTGGAAATTCATATAACGTCCTTGCCAATTTAACTTGAAGATTCTAAATCAAATCCAATAGTCGAAAACATATCTAAGATTGGAGACGGTTAGGAAGGACATATTACATGAGGTCTATAAAATTAAGTTTGTTAAAAGTAAGAGACCTATAATCATATTAATAAAGTGGTTGATATATATTTATTAATATCATATTAATCTGAGTGCACATGGCATGGTCCAATTCAATAATTGTCTTACAAGTGTGTAGCCATGGTCCAATTCAATAATTATCATTGTGCCTTGAGTGTGCAATGCCTATGGCAAAAGGTAAGTCCTGGAGTTACGTCTCTTTTGGGTTACCGCTAAATTTGGAAATTCATATAACGTCCTTGCCAATTTAACTTGAAGATTTTAAATCAAATCCAATAGTCGAAAACATATCTAAGATTGGAGATGGTTGGGAAGGACATATTCCATGAGGTCTATAAAATTAAATTGGTTAAAAGTAAGAGACTTACAATCATATTAATAAAGTGGTTGATATATATTTCACCTTTTAAAGCTAATGTCGTTAATCAACATATGAAAGGCAAAAAATGACATTAATAAGCTAATGTGGTTGTCTTAGTTGATCAAGCACATGCATAGAGAGGAATAGTAGACAAGGGTTGATTATGGTTGTCCTTCGTTTACTATAATTAAACATGATAAAGTTATCGTTGACAAAGAGTTATGGTGAACTTATGGTTCACTATGGGTGACCATTGTTGACTACATTAACAAAAAATGCCTATGATAGATTATAATTGACAAATGGTTTACGATGGTTGATTATGGTAAACTATGGTTGGCCATGGTCAACCAAGGGTCATGGTTGACCATGGTTGACTATGGTGAACCATGGTCGACATTGGTTTGACCATGGTTAGTTATGGTCAACCAATGTCCATGGTTGACTATGGTTGAGCAAGGTTGATTATGATAAACTATGGTTGGCCATGGTTGACCATGGTTGACTATGGTGAACCATGGTCGACATTGGTTTGACCATGGTTAGTGATAGTCAACCAATGTCCATGGTTGACTATGGTTGAGCGTGGTCAACCATGACCATGGTTAGCAATTGTCAACCATGGTTGAGCATGATGTTTATGGTTGACTGTGGTTAACCATGGATGGTCATGATTGAACATGGTAGAGCTTGTTTGACCATGGTTAAACATGGTTGACCATGGTTGCACTTATTGGCCATGTTTGAATTTAGTGACCATTTTTTTATCATGTGAACCATGTATAACCATGGTTGACTACAATTAACATATGGTTGATTACGGGTGAAAATGGTTAACAAGGCTTGTTAGTGTTTAACTATAGATGATTGTGGTCAACCATGTTTTTCCTGTGATGGATATGGTTAACCATGTATTACCATGGATAATCATAGTTAACCATGTTGACCATGGTTGATCATAGTATGACCATGTTTCATGACCTCGAGTTCGCACCATCACGAAATGGGTGACCATGATGATCATTGGCAACTTATAGGCCATGTGCGTCTAAGTCATGCAATGCGATAGACGTGGAACACAGGAAAAACACATTGGCTAAATGGAACAAGTGTTGGGCAGATTGATTAAAAAAATTAGACCTATAGGCATCGCCTACAGTGAAATGTACAAAGGAGAGCACCTTGGCACGCCCACATGAAACAAGTGTGCCCGAGCGCCCATTGGTAGGTTGCGTGCACGAGTTGACAACAGGCAGGCAAGTTAGAGTGTCGGGCAAGCCGACTACACAACGAGTGCCCTAGGCAAGTCGAGCAGAGGGCATCGACGATACACACAGGATGGGCGCAGGCAGGGCAAAATTTGTGACGGGCATGGACCGGGCAACATGAGTGGCAGTTAGGAAAGACGTATAGAGTAAGCAAAAGGCACATGTCGAGTGAGACGTGCAATGATAGTCAGTTAGGCGAGACATGCAATGGAAGAAATGAAGTGAAACAAAGGTGAGGGAATAGCATGTGGCACATGATAGGGCGAACACCTACACCCTAAGTAGGCTCGCGTGACGATTGTGTGCTTGGGCGCTCGACAGGGCATTGTGTGTCGGGCATGCCAAGGCACCCAAACAGCAAGGGGCGCCCACACGACAACACGGTGGGTCAGCCCGACTTATGAAGGAGTACCTTCCCAAACAAATGAATGGGCCATGACACATATAATTATACTGCACGGTGGAGTGGACAAGAAAAAAAGACAATTTTCTAGGAAATTCTAAAGGGTTAGTTTCTATTTTTCGGTAAAGTGCGCAAAATTTTGGGGTTTCTACTTTGGAAAAGGTGCAAACCTCAAAGGTTTTGCATGCCTTGGGTGTGGGACTTTTATATTTGTTGAAATCTTGGAAAGTGCATTTGGTTGGGCCAACAAATTCTCAATGTTGTAACAAATATATTGTAACATACTCGGAAGTTTTGAAGTTGAATTTAATACAAAAAGGGGAGAAGTTTATGTTTGGGTGTTCCTCCTTTCACTGTATATTTTTTACTTGCTATTTATTTTCATCGCACATTGTTATGAAATGATGAAATGTTGAACTGTTGATATCAAAAATTGAATTTTTATGAAGTAAATGAACTAAAGTAAGATTGAATTCAATAATTGGCTAACTTATTGGAAGCATTTTGCTATTGTGTTGGATTCGTTTAGAAAATTAATTCTATAAAGTCTATAGGTAATTGAGCTAAGGAACATTGGCTAGAAGCGTAGTCCAAGAGAGAGTAGTTGAGCGGCTCGATAGGAAATATCACGAGTGTTGCACGCCCACGGTGGTCTAAGTGGCCCAATTATTACTAGGGTCATGACAGTTGGTATCAGAGCTTTGTTGAAGAAAAGGCTATGTTTGGAAGAAGTTGAAGGTAATGACATGACAGTCGCTACCATGGAGAGTTGCGATCAAGGCTACTAACTTGGTTAAGGGTTGGGAAGAATGATGGAAAGGGTGCAACAAGGCTGTGAAATACTTATGCAACTCATGGAAAGTTTGAGTCGCATGAAAGAAGAGAGGTTGAGGCTACGAGATGAACTTGAAATTTTACAAGAAAAGGGTAAGAATGGAGCTTCTTAGCCTTGGTTGGTTGGTTGGGAAGGTTGAAGCTACTCATCGTGATGAAGAAGAAATTGCAACATAAGAAGAGGAAGTTGGCCCTATGGCCATATGTGAAGCAAGTGTTGTGAGTTTGATGAAAGAAGAGGAAGAGCTAGTGGGAAAAATACTATGGAAGTTGAACTAGATTCATGCAGATCGCAGTTGTGGAAGGAAGATGAAGCTTCTCCATTCGAGAAACCTCGTGCAGACGGTGGAAATCATGTAATGACTTCAACTATGTAGTAAGAGGTGTTATCTTTCATAGAGATACTCTACATGATAATTATTGAGGGAAGTTGTGTGATGGATCCCCTTGTGTTGATCAAGAGGAGCTTTTGTTTTCCAATGCGATTGATGACTTTCCCTTGGAAGGTCAAGGTGAGTTTGATTTTTGTTATTTGATGGATGATTGTGACTCATGTAAGACTTGTTTAGGTGTTATTCAACGTCATGTCAGATGGGGTGAATGCCTGAGACAAAGGGGGTGGTTGATGAACCTTATGAAAAGGATGAGTCATGTTTGGCTAAGTGAAGTTTTGTCCAAGTGTTCGACATGACTCATGGAACGAAGGATGAAAGGGCACATTAAAGAGGAATATGACATGATTTTGGTCAATTTCTTCATGGAATTACTGTTGGATCCAAGAGGTAGTATTGGTAAACCTTTAGTGGGGGAGACAACGATGAAGGAAGGGACCTGCGATGATGATATAAGGGAGGGCGACCTAGGGAACTACTCGATTGAAGTTGAGGATGCGATGGGAGGATACGTATGTGTCCAACCAAAGTGGACAAGCTGAATAATTAGATTCATGTGCATCAAAGTTGAAGAAAGGGACATTTTATTGACTGTGTTCACTTAGACAGAAGAAGGGCATCGCAAATAACATGCAAGGATGTTAAGCATGGGTGCTTACATAGAGATGTTTCATATGGGCATCAAGTGGAAGTGCCATGCAAGGAGGTCATGCAGGATGGTCACATTGGTGTGAAGATGTTATGAATAAGGACTATATGGGGATGTTATGCGTATTCATACAAGGCCAATCTATTTTGAAGGAAGAAATGAATAGATTGTGAGGAAATTTATGTGACGAAGGAGGCAGAGGTGAATTACAATAGGATTTTTTTACCAGAAAAGTGCACTTCCTGAGTATTGAAATGAATATGGTTTAAAGGAGCCTAAGATGACTTGCGACAAGTGAAGACTTCACGATATGGTGGCCTTGGAATATCTACTTCGTTGAGGAGCTGAGGTCATGGAAACTTGACTTTGATGTAGTATGGGATGCATACCTTGGGGATAGTATGGGATATGTTTATGAGGAGTGACTTGACGAATGAGGTAGGGAAAATACATGTTGAAGTTAGATGTTGGTTGTAGCTATGAAGGAAACTTGGTAGGGATACTTGGGCATGAGTTGAGTCTGATTAGACTTAGTCCTTTTGATAAATGGGGTTTATTGGTCCATGACCAAATGAAGTACATGGATGAGATGATGAAGGGATTTTGGCCTTGCCTCCCTTTGATAGAGATGATGAACAACATATCTGAGATGCGACGAAGTTTCTTCATGGACCTAGATATGGGACAATTGCGTTAAATTGTAGCAAGAAAAGGTGTCATTTGACTTGTGCCTTAGTCAAATGAAGAAATTCAAATTTCCACTTTAGCAGGATGAGTTGGCAGGAAATTAGAAAGAGTGACATGGCCAAATCACTGAGTTATGTTTATCAATTTGAGTTGGTGGGCCAGTAGTAGAGCTGTGCACAAGTTGGTGGCTAAGATCTAGTTGTCTAGAGGTGTTATATTTAGTGAAAGTAAATTAGTTGAGCTCTATTCTAGAGTCAGTATGAGTTCAGTTGAGTAGTTGATTTTTGTTAGCTCATTGAACTCTCAGTTAACTAGTCAATTAACTAAAGATATCCCTATTCATGCATGCAATTTGAACTTACTAGTGATGTGGAGGGAAAAGGCAAAATTGTAATTGTATTGTATACCATTTTGATTGTACAGAGTTTGTGAATGAAGGTGATCTATTTTCCTTTGGATTTGTGCAAGGAAATAAGATATTTTTCTATTCTTTAGGAGAATAATTGTTCAAGGAAATATGAGGAAGAAGGAGACCTATTTTTTCTAAGTATTGGGCAGAGTAGACTCAAGGTGGAGATCTGAGTTGCAGTGCAGATTG
The DNA here is from genome assembly GCA_034641835.2 of Pinus albicaulis. Taxonomy (NCBI): domain Eukaryota; kingdom Viridiplantae; phylum Streptophyta; class Pinopsida; order Pinales; family Pinaceae; genus Pinus; species Pinus albicaulis. The sequence goes on along the minus strand of CM076583.1, from coordinate 704,474,015 downwards.
AGCTTCAAGAATTGAAGCAGTCATTGTAATTGATCATTGTTATCCTCTGATATAATATGAATAGAGTAGAGGTTTTTCCTAGTTGGGTTCCCCAGTAAAAATTTGTGCATTGTGATTGAATGTGTTTATATTTTCATTTTTCCTTCCGTAGAATTTAGTAGAAGAAATTTGTGTCTATTGATTTTAATGTTATTTTTGTTGAAACTGAAAATTTTGAGTTATTTCTACATGGTGTCAAAGCTATTGAAAACTACATAATTTGTGGTGCAGGTATTTATTTAGTGTAGGAACAATGTCTTTTAATAAAATTGAGGCTTGAGTATGCAATGGAGGTAACTTCAAATTTTGTTCTTGGAAAGAAATAATGGAAGTTGTTCTAGTTGACAATGGAGTATTAGAGTACACAAAAATAGGCATTCCAAAACTAGAAACATCAGATGCACAACAAATGGCTCATTGGAAGAAAGATACTTCAAAATCTAGGAGGATTATCCTAGAGGGAGCCAGAGACCATGTGGTTTCGAATTTTCATGGAAAGGAGACTTCTTTTGCAATGTGGAAAAACCTTAGAGAGCTATCCAAAAGAAATAGTTATTCCAAAAAGCTAGCATTGAAAGATAATATCAGGAGCATTCGAATGAATTAAAATGAAATTATTGTCCAATACCTATCCAGATTCACTTAGGTGAGAGATGAACTTGGAGGAATTGGAGAGACTGTGCAACCATATGATCTTGTGAGATTATCACTCCTTTGTCTTCCAAAGTCCTGGCACAACTATCAGGATGTAGTTAATGGAAGAGAACAAGATCCCATATTGGGAGATACTTTGTTCTGATTTGGTGCAGGACGAGATTAGAAGAGACAATAAAGATGGAATCTCATTTAATATTGATGAGGAAGAAAAAATTTCTTCAATTGGAAAAGGAAAGAAATACAAAGGAAAGAAGGCCCAAGGCAAGGAAAAATCCAACCAGGACCATGGCAAGAAGACAAACCCCAGTAAAATTAAATTCTTTCACTTCCACGAGTATGGAAATTATGCAACCAAGTGTCCACACAAGAAATCCAATAAGAAGCCCACAAAAATAGCAGGAGGAGATGCTCTCACATCAAAATTCAAGTTGGATTTCACTCTCATTGATTATATGGCAAGAAATGTTCGAGGTAGTGTTTGGTACTTAGACTCTAGTTCTTCATTTCATATGACGGGAAATAAGGAGTTCTTCAACAACTTAGAGGAGAAAGACCTACAATTACACATAGATATTGGAGATGATGGAAGATATAATACCAAAGGGATTGGAATTGTAGCATTTAAGAGGGAGTATGGCTCCCATCTTCAACTAAAGAATCTAATGTATGTGACTAGTATGAAGAAAAAACTAGTTTTTGTAGTTGTACTTGGAATCATAGGATATGATGTGGTGTTCAATAAAGGGAAGGCTTATTTGAAGTATGTTGCTTCTGGATAGGTTAAGTAGATTGGTGTTAGGATTTAAAATATATACAAGATGGAGGTTGATGCATGCACTGCATTGAGTATCAAGGGAAAACATATTCAAGTCCAAGATATTATTGAACTCTGCCATAGGCGAGAAGTCATTTCTATGGACTTCATCACCAGAATTTAAAAAACATCTAGGAAACATGATGCCATAATGGTGTGGTAGATAACTTAATAAATGTGACTCATTTCGTAGCTATTAAATGAAATTACAGGGAAATCGATATTTATCATATTTATATTAAGGAGATAAAGTTAGATTGCATGGTTTTATCACTGGAAAATCGGACAAGAAAAGATGACATTATTAAATGTTAGGAAGAAGGATTTACAGGGCCGAGGAAGATTATAGAATCTCAATTTTTTTAAAAATCTCTAAGGTCCAGAGGAAAAATAAAATTGCGCACTCAAGACACTAGTAGAATGCGCCTTTTCACGTATTTTTCTTTGATAGGCGCGCCTTTGCGTGGGTTTCTCTCAAAAAGCCATGCAGACTTGGGAGTGGTGGAAGTCACTTTCCAGGACCACAAGGCACACTCAAGGAAAACGATCCCACACTTGAGGTCACCTAAGGACAACCGCTTAAGCCCCCTTGGCACCTCAAGGGAGCACACAATGGAATCAACCCCCTCTCTTGGGTCACCATCCATTAATGTACCAAGAGAGGGAAGGATAGTTTGAATTCATCTATAAAAGGCCACCAAGAGATGAAAAAAGGGAGAGCACATTGTTATGCTGGCCAAAATTTCTTTGAAGAAATCCAATAGTGTGTAATCCACATCAGAAGTAGAGAGGGAATTCAATTGTTTTCCATCCAACAACTCCAATCCTTTGGAGTAGAGAGAGAGAGAGAGAGACCTTGCACCAAGCAGCTAGAAGGTAAAAATGTCATGGCATTGGGTCTTAGAACTCCATAGTTCTAAGGGCCCCTTGGCAAGTGTGTAAACGTATTATCTTTCATTCCTAATAGAAAATAATAAGAGGGGACATTGATGCCACCGTTAGTATTATTGTTTTGTTTGACTCTATCTGAGCTTTCAAGTTTTTGTTTAGTTTAGTCTTGTTTTCTCTCTATATATGCATACTATATCATTATTTAGAGTTTTTTGTTTTATAGCATGTTCACTAACCTACTAACTCTTTTTTTTTATTTTCCTATGACGAGAAGCTTAAGAGGCAGCAACCACTCCTCTTAAGAAAGTGTGGATTGGTACACTTGTGCACCAAATCCACCAACACAAGATTGGTGACTCCACTGATTTTAATTTTTATAGTTAATGTGGTTGCACCTATTGCAGGGACCTTTTCTCTGCTTTGGAGTTTAGCTTGGACAACCCTTCTTCTCTTCTTCTCTACCCATTCACCCTTAGTGAGAGGCCAAAGTTTAGAAGCTCAAAAAACATTTTTTGCATGAAATTCTTACACATTTTACACAGATAAACACGCCCAACCGCTCACGTTCAACACTGACCTGTGTGATAGATTTCGTGCCTGTGCGAGACATTTGTGCACAGAAACTAGAGGCATAATTTTTTTTCTATTTTACTTCATTTCTTGTTTGTAAAGTGACTGACAGCCCATAGAAAAACTGGAAGCACTATTTGAGGTGTCCCATGACTGTTTAAAACTCACTGTTGGCTACACTGGAGTAGTGCTATGTGTTATTTTTAAAATTTCAAAGTTTATTTTCGCAAAAAAAAAAAACCACATAGTTTAAGTAGGGGGAAATTTACTTGCAATATGAAATAACTTATTTTTTTGCGAACATATATACCAAAAACACATAGGTAATTAGCTGGAGTAAGTTGCCCTAATCCACACATTCTTAGCTAAATTTTTCATTTTTTCCTAGTTTAAAGTCATTAATTTTAGCTTAATTTGTTTTTGGCACTAGGAATTGGGAGCACAATTTAATTATCCTTAGAGAGAAAGTGATCTCGGATGCCTTTGCACCTTTTGGTGACCCTAGGAAAACATATGAAATATCTCTTCTGTTAATTTTCCATCTCCCTTTAGTTGATCACTTAAATTAACTAGGCAACATTGTAAGAGGCCCATATTTGCACATAATTTGCTTGTAGCAAGGAAAAACCAAACGTAGATTAATAGGGGATGTGATCACCGCATATCCACATGTTAAAACTATGCAATTTTTCACTACTTGCTCACACACTTTCACACCATAAGTGAATTAAAACCACCTTAAAAATAACCTAACTAAACTCATTAACTCTACCCACAGGGGCCACAAGAGAAATTATAGTTTAAGTTAGGACCAAGGGGGTAGGCATCCAATAAGCCACCTTGGTCAGTCTACATCTTGAAACATAGAATTTTAATTTTTAGGGAGCTTTAAAATCCATCTATCCGCCCACGGAAAAGAAAACCCTAGTGCCACAGAGACCCGATTCAGAGGGGGTTAAGCTTAGGCCCATTGCGTGTGGTATTATTTGGGGCTACCTGACCCGTCTAATACTCAGTACTGGTAGTTGATTTACCAAGAAGCTCAAGACTTGAACGCTCACATGGGATGACAGTACTTAGTGGCCAAATCTAGGGCATCATTCCCTATAGGTGACAACACAGGCAGCACTAGATCCTCTACCCATTACCTTGGTCGATTCTTCGCTTGCTGGAAGGCGTCACTAGTTATTTCGGGATGTTAGCCCAAGTACCCATAAAAATATATCTTCACAAGGCCCAGTTACTATTGAGAGTGTGAGGACGTATAGGTCTCTAGGATTTTGAGTATCACGCGCAAATACAAAAAAAAATCTTTTTTTGATTGTTTGATCACATATAGATAATTTAAAGGGAAATTAAATTTTATTTTCGCTTTGTTTTAGGTATGTGGTAGCCATTTTTTCTTTGATACTTCACCTCTCATAGAAATGAATTTTTTTTCCAAAACCATACCTAGTCGACACCATAATGAACCCAATGGGAACTCATCAATCTAGACGTATTTTGGACTTCCCCCCAGTACTATGAGAAGTTCCAGGTCTTTCGCCATTTAGACGTCAAAGACGGAACACTACCACCCTTATCAGTTCATCCTTTATTGGGGCATATTTAGTTGGGAACCCTCGTCGATCACCCAATGCCACACCAGTGGACACCCCCACAGGGTCACCACGTTACACTCCTCCCACAACATCTAGGGGGAAAAGGAGCACTACCCATTTGGGAATCCAAGTGAACTCACAGCTGGGTACATCGTAGAAAAACCCTATACCTAACCAAAACACTGTGTCTTCACAGTGTGCAATCACTCTGAACTGGCAGTCACCATTATTAGCATCGTTAAACTTGCCCGATCTAACCAAGTTAACGAACGACCCTATTGCACAACCCTACATGGCCACCTATGCCCACGAAGCTCCCTTAGGACATTCCAAAGTTCGAAGAGAAGCAAGAAGAAGACCCAAAAAATCAAATTATGAGTTTCTACTTGTGGTGTTCATTGAACAACATCATTGACAATACTATTCGACTGAGCCTATTTCAACACACCCTAACTGGAAAATATGCAAAATGGTATGTGGAGCAACCATATGCTTCACATGGAAACTTTTAGCACCCATGCTACTGCATTCCTTACCTATTTTTAGTTACCCATCCACCACGAATTTGGGATGGAATTACTGACCTATTTTAGGGAGACACCCGCCGTCCATATCTCGGACCACCTCCACGAATGGCGATGACGTCGTAGTTTGTGCGAAGCCAAACTTGATGATAGAGTTCTGCTAGACCTGTTCTTGAAAACTCTCACTGCAGAGATTTCAAAATATGTAGCGACTAAAAAAACTATGCTAGAAGAGGATGCCATGAGTAAGGCCCAACAACTCGAACTGATTTGCACGCAGTCGGGATATATTTACAATATCCTGCCTAATTCCCCATGCCTAGAAACTTACAAAGAATTTCCTAGAGTGTCGAACTCCGTAGATGATTTGATTGGGTCACTGACCCAAAATCACCTAAGCAGTAGTGTTCGGTACCTCAGTTACGCATACGATTCTAACCATAGCATCCCATAACCCAGCTACCAGAGTCATCATGCACGTTCAAAAAATATGACCAATAGGGCAAAATTGTACCACCATCAGCAAGGAGGTCCATATCCGCTGGCACTGGGGACCCAGTATACAGCTAGAAATGTTGACAGAGGAGCTCCCCTCCAATATTCATTCACAAACCAGGGATAGGGGAACCTGGTTGGCTCACTCTCTTGAGTTGTTTAAATTTTCACCCAAGGAGTTTCTAGGTGCATAGAATATTATAGCCAGTTTGATCGATTCTTTGACCGAATGTCACCTAGGGAGCAGTAATCAGTATCTAGGAGACTTAGGGAGTTACCATGCATGACGAATACTGTAGATGGTTTGATACGGGTCTTTGGCCCAAGGTCACCTAGGTAGCATTAGTACCATGTGCATTGATACTACAGACGGTTTGAGTTGGTCTTTGGCCCAAGATCACCTAGGCAGTAGTAGTATCATGTGCGTTGATACTGCACACAATTTGATTTGTTCTTTTGACCAATATCGCCTAGGCAGCAGTAGTACCGTGTGCGTCAATATTGCAGATAGTTTGATTGGTTGTTTTTCCCAAGGACACCTAGGTAGCAGTAATCAGTACCTTGGATACTCATACGATTCTACTCAGAACATATCACAACCTAGCTATCATGAAAGTTACCCAAGAACTCATAAACCAACCAGGGAAAAGGGAACCAATATCCCCCATTGCCCACATAGAATGGACCACTACCACAACGTAATGCACTAGTTAATCTAGTTCATCCTTCCCAGGCTCATCAGCAACCATACAACCAGGAGAATTATGACAATCCTATAAATGCTGCAAAACGAAGTTGAGGAACAAACAAAATGGAGATCCTAGATAGGGGGGCAATAACCAACAACGCCCTTCTTGATCTCAGTCTGTGGGAAACCCCAACCGAAATCAAAACTAGGAGCCAAGTAACAAATGACAAGGGAAAAATAGAGATCAAAGTATCTGATCATGAAATCGAAAGCAACACAGTGATCAAAAACTCATAATGCCCAACAGAGGCTCCACACATTCACACCTTCGAAAAAATAATTTTCCAGTGCCGGTAGGTATGCCCTCTCTCATCTTCTTTTCATTTAGCACAAGTCTTTCAATAATATTTGAATGAAGAAGATGATTTCACTTGGGGTATTTTGTTGCAGGTATTGCGCAAACCATCCATCGCTCCATCCACTAAGAGTACTAGAGAGGGCATCATTCTACCCTCAGCATTATAGAGTCCCAGAAAAACTCTGCATATCTTGACATAATTTCTCCAGAAGAAACTAACCATAGGTTCCAAGCAACCGACCATGTTTATCATTTCCCCACCTTGCACATGATAAACATCCTTGTTGGTCGGTAGAGCCTCTCCTCCATGGTGTCTGTCACTCAAAGTAGACCATATATTAGAACAATCATGATTCCATGGCCATAAAAATTCATTCTGGGAAGCACTTCATGCCCATTCACCCACCATGCATCAATTCAAGTTTTACCATATCAAAATAAAACCCCTTTCCTGTACTACCAAGTCTTGCAAGCAAATCTAAAGCGCACCACTGCGTCTCACATTTGGCTTACCATACCTCCATCAACATAGTCCATCTGCAATACTTTCCATCCACTTCATCACCCCCACACAAGAGACCAACCAATGGGGCCCCCACCCTCAGAAAAAACACGCTCCTCACATCATTAGTGAGCGAGCACTTTCATGTTTTGGGGCACCCATCTCTATGTTTTGTACAATCCAAATCCCATTGTTTCATTCTTTTGGTAAGTGTACAAAGATCGCAAATGGTGAACAATGCCCCCCACTCATCCATCCATGTTTTCTCCCATGGCAACAGTCCCTGGTCACCCTTGGTCATAGTATCACACCTTTCACGCATAAGCCACCATGACATTCATAACCAACATAAACCCACCCTTGATATGCTACTGACTCCAGGGATTTCCCCATCAGAAATAGTTATGACTGCCACCAAACTACTTTTTACACTCCGACCTTGGGCCACTAAATCCCCATCATCAGTATTCAATCACCCCTCACCATCATGCCTATGTTAAACCTATCACATCCAAGATCTTGATCCCTGGCATCAGTGACTACCTCGTTCGGTTAATGCTTCCTTTTTGCTAACGTCAACCCCTATTTTCCAAAAAGGAAGCAATACCTTGGATTACCCCTCACCACAATAGGGACATCCTCTGGTGGCATTATGGGAATCATCATTTCCCACAGATGTCATCGATCCTCCTGACATTCGAGTACAACATAAGCTTTCATGTCAATATGGTATCGTACCTTACAACCATTGCACTTTGATCAAATTCTTCGAAGACTCGTGCCATTATAAGCATCTCTTTCAACAATGCTTACACGTGAAGGTCCCAGTCATACAACCATGCATATAATGAGAATTTATATGCCATACCAAGCTTATGCATGTGGGTACCAACATTCCACCTATTGTCAAAGAAAAAAATTCCTCGAGGGCATCAACAATCATCGTCATCAACCAAATTAGCAGATCACTACCATACTAGTGACATAGACAAAATTTGTATCTGTCAAATAGATTTATTTAGCTAGCCAGAGCATCATAAGCATGGGACATGTACGCCTCATAAAAATATGGTATTTATTGTATCATACCATTTCTTGCAGGTTTCCCACAGGACATGGTCACTCTTCGACCCATTATAAGGTGTTTCCAACTTCTTGCTACATGCAGGTCTCTCTCTCCCTCCACACAGTACACATAAAAGAAACTATAATGTATTTCAGATATACAGTTCTTCCTAGACCTCACACATTAGGGGGAAACTGTTATCACTGGAAAATCAAACAAGAAAAGATGACATTATTAAATGTCAGGTAGAAGGATTTACAGGGCTAAAAGGCGCATTAGAGAATCTGAAATTTTTTAAAAATCTCTAAGGTCCAGAGGAAAAATCAAATTTCACACTCAAGACACTAGCAGAATGCACCTTCACACGCATTTTTCTTCGATAGGCACGCCTTTGCACGACTTTCCATGAAAAATCCATGCGGACCTGAGAGTGGCAGAAGTCACTTTCTGGGACCACAAGGCACACTCCAAGAAAATTATCCACACTTGAGGTCGCCCAAGGACAACCGCCTAAGCCTCCTTGGGACCTCAAGGGAGCACACAATGGAATCAACCCCCTCTCTTAGGTCACCATCCATCAATGTACCAAGAGAGGGAAGGAGAGTTTGAATTCATCTATAAAAGGCCACCAAGATATGAACAAAGGGAGAGCACATTGTTATGCTGGCCAAAATTGCCATCACTCCAATCCTTTGGATTAGAATGAGAGACCTTGGACCAAGCAGCTAGAAGGTAAAAACTTCCTTGCATTAGGCCTTAGAACTCCTAATAGAAAACAATAAGAGGGGACATTGATGCCACCATTAGTATTATTGTTTTGTTTGAATCTATATGAGCTTTCATGTTTTTGTTTAGTTTATTCTTGTTTACTCTCTACATATGCATACTACATCATTATTTAGCATGTTTTGTTTTAAAGCATGTTCATTAACCTGCTAACTCTTTTGTTTATCTCCCTATGACCAGAAGCTTAAGAGGCAGTGAGCACTCCTCTTAAGCAAGTGTGGATTGGTACACTTGTGTACCAAATCCACCAACACACATGGTATACCTAAATAGGTCATATCGATTTTGGATTCCAAAATTACCTCAAAATTTTGGAAAGCATTGTTTGCTAGTTTTGGAATAGAGTTATCTTTTAGTACAATGTACCATCCTTTAAAATATGGAAAGAATGAAAGAAATAATTAATAGGGTACTAGAGAACATGCTCATAATGTATTTCATGCATCAACTAAAATATGGGAAGAGTTTCTTCCTTTGATATCATTTTCCTACAACAATGGTTACCAAGGATCATTAAAAAATATTATTTTTGAGGTTATGCATGGTGGAAAATAAAACACACCCATTATCTAGAATTATCTAGTGAACATGGTATTTCTTGGACATGATATGCTGAAGGAAATGGAATAGGAAATAGCTACTATTAAGAATAATATAACTCAAGATAGAAAAAAATATTTTTACAAATTAGCAGATAATGCATAAAGATTTCCAAGTGAGGGAACATATTTATCTTCGCATCAAACGAACAAAAAATTTACTAAAATTTGGGTCTTGCGCAAATCTAGCACTCAAATTGTTTGGACCATTTCAAATTATCAAAAGAGTAGGGTTAGTGGCCTATAGATTCTCCTTGGCACCCACAATGAAGGCACATGATTTTTTATGTATTTATATGCTTAAAAAGTATGTGCATGATGCTAATCATGTTTTTGATTTGTTTGTGACACAAGTGGAATTCGAGGGAGAATTCCAACCCGAACCATGTTGCATTTTGGATAAGAAGCATATTGCGCTATGAAATCAAGTAAGAAATCATGTCAAGGTGTAGTGGAAGCACTTTGGAACATACGAAGCCACTTTGGAAATTTCTGATCAATTGAGTGAATCATACCCATTTTTTTTTGTTAGGTAAGAAAATATAAATTTTAAAAAAAATAATTGTGTATATAAAGCTCGTTTTAAATTCTGTGTTCAGGTATAGAACATCATGGATGGTGTTCCTCTAAGAGGTTGGGGTATATAACAAACATTTTTCACCCCTCATATAGATATTATTATATGATTTTTTATGTAAATTTATGCAAATTATAAATTATGACTTGATTGATAAGAGAACACATGTTAAGAGTATGTAGAAGAGATTTTGGTTGGGAATAGCTTGGGGAAATAACCAAGCTCAAAATTTCACATTTAATTTCCACCCACATCACTATTAGGTTCAAATACATTTTTACATGCATTAAAAAGGGCGCATGGGAGCTTGAGTCAAAGGACGAGTGAATCATTCCTTTGTGGGACAAGTTGGCTTTGGTAAACATGCAACAAAAAGTTAGAAAAGAAAAGAAGGATTTCAAGAGAGAAGCAAAAACATATTAATTGTGGGGATACGAAGTGGTATCATGGCAAGGGATAACTCATTGAAGAAAAAAAAAAAAGTGTAAGAAAATGCAGAGCGTGAAATTTGGTAGTGGACATGAATCTTCCAAGGAAAAATAACCTTTTGTAGCATGTGTTTAGTTTTTGGGATAGTATTCCACATGTTTTACTATGGCCAGTATATGTTCCTATGAATCAGTTGGCCAATGAGATTTCATAGGAGTTGAATCATTCAGTGTTAGCCTTGGAACTAATAAACCACTAACTACTCACCTTAGGGCTGATAAACCACTTATGTTCTTGTTCCACAAGCCGATAAACCACTTGACATGCTTAAACACCTAGGCGCTACTTGAAAGGAATCGATAAACCACTTAGTTCTAATCTTTGGGTTGGTAAACCACTTATTTTATTGTTCAATAAGTAGATAAACCACCTGTATAGTGGACTATTCACTCCTACAATGCTAGCTTATAGAGGCAGTGGATAAACCACCTATGTAGTGTATTCATCCTCCAGGAATTGAACTACATCTCACTAAGCCTTGGGTGAATCCATGTGATTGATTTTGATGGTGTAGATGTAACTATAGTGCTTACCACTGGAGGCAGTTGATAAACCCCCCAGATATTGGATTCCTCTTACTAATTATTTGGTTAACTAGTATCAGCGTGAATACTCATAAGAAATTTACTCCTCAAAATATTAATCCAACTTGGGGGTGGAAAACTGCAAGAAAGATAGCAATGTAGCTTACCTATAGTTGGGTGGAGAGTTGAAGTCCCTCTCTTAGCTTCCAGTCATTTAAGTTGAACAAATAAGTGCTTATGTGTACCATTGTGTATACATGTGTAACGAGAATGAAAAATATTATTCTTATATGATAAGGGCGTATCGACATTTTTTGTGAATGAATATATATTCCTGTTTATTTGAAATGAGATAATCATATGATTATTCTCATAGTGTGAAAGACTTGCAAACCTCTATAGGTGTTCATATATTTACTGATTTGCAAAGTTATTCACATGGTTACGTATGATTGCCTAGAATGTTCTATTGACTATAATTTTAGGTGATTTTCATTGTTTGATATGTTGTAAATATCATGCATCCTCCATTTCTTGAAGGATTTATTGATGAGTCCATTTCATGTAACTGAATGTGAATATTTCCTTAAATGATTTGTGTTGGGACTTGGGTTTAATCCCTATAAGAGCTTTTATTTCTGAGCGACACTTGACTGTGATCAAAGTTTAGCTAGGTTGCCGGGCTTCAAGCCTAAGCATCACAATGTAATATGTTTGAAGTTGGTCTTATAATCCTTGTTAATTCTATAAACAGAATTTGGAAAAATTAGAAGGGTAAATGGCTTTATTAATCCCTAGAAATATCATGATTAATTCAGCTGCTTAAGGACCTTTATTAAGTGTTAAACTATGTCATGCCAATTGATATGTGTTCCATTTTGGATATTGGCATGAAGTTGATAGAAGGTGTGGAGTTGACGGAGAGTGCAGGATGGGAAAAAATATCATTACATGGGATTTCACATTGTTTGACGTCATTGGCCATAAGGAATTTATGGGGGTTGGCAGGGTTAATCGAAGGCATGTGATAGGAATTTTACCATCACCTGTCACCATTTTTTCCCATTGCGCCATGGAGGGTGATAACAATTACATTTCGAGCATGGGTAGGTTGGTGCTAATGATGGAGGGCATGATGGAAAGCACTTCTCATCTATAAAAAAGAAAGCATGGATTTACATGAAGGACTCGAACCCAGTGGGACCTTGACATAGGCTAAGGTGGCAGATACAACGTAGGGCGAGTATGGCTACATGGATGCCACATGAAAAGTTGGATGACATGGAAATATTGTTGATGTGTGAATTTTTCAAAATGACACATGGCATAAATAAATGGCCTTTTTGGATGGCCAAGGGCGATTTTGAATGAAACATGGCACCTTCATAAGAAGCCACGTGGTAAGGTGACATTACTATGACATTAGTTTGATGTCAGCAAGGCATAACCCATGTCATTCGGTGTGGACTAATAAAGTGCAGGTAATGAATGCTCCCCCTCCCCCCCCATAAACTCTCAATAGTGAAGGGGGAATCACAATCAATGTAGTCTACCAGTCTAATAAGGTCAGGATGTGGAGAAAATGGAGAAGGGGTAACGTGCAAGAATTTTAGTCGCATATGAAAAAAATAACATACCCCCCTTGTTAACTGTTGGAAGGATAGGGGGTCCCACAATGAATATACATCAATAAAATCCTAACACTCATTTCATGACCTTGGGCTACCAGGGTTTAGTGATTCACCACATGGTTTCCACATAGAACTAACCAACTCGTCGAGCTTCAAGAGGGATAACTCTCGATTTAGCGATAGGATTGAGATAAAATTAATATCGCAAAAAATATATTGATGATTTGGACACATTTGTCTTATCCAAAGTTATTTTTGCTAACTTTGGTGAAGAAGGAATTTTGTAATCATATTTTCATAATGAGACTATAGAGGTCGGGTTATTTAAAAGTAACACCTATATTCAACCTGGATTAATCAAAGGGGTTGGGACAAAGAGTTACATTATTATCTATATTTTATGTATATTTATACTTTCTATATAAATGTATAAGGCTTTACATTCTTGGAATTCTTGGATTGACATAGGTTGTAAGGAAAAATTGTATCATTAATTATAAATTATAAATATATTAAAGTTTAGAGTTATATATTAATAATATTAAGATAAACAAGTTTTTTGAAATTATTTTATTTGATGAGTCAATATCATGTAAAATTATGTGAATGCAAAATTTCATGTTATGTGAGTGTTTAATTTTCTAAACTAATCTATATGTCACCTTAAAATTGATGACGTAATTACACCTAGATATTAAAGTAGTAGCCATCATAATCCATTCCATATCATAAAATTACTAATTCCATCCAAACTCAATTATTAGTTACCTTTAATATTAATTACTTTGATATATGCCTCCCCACTACAAGGAAACACCTTCTAGCAGAGGATGTGGTAGAGGATGTTTTAGGGGAGTGATAACAGAACTTTATCACAACTAAAAACATTTGGGTGGCTAGAGGTTTTAGCAAGTGTTTTATTAGTGTTGCATTTAATAGAAACATTAAACCAATGCGCTACTAATATAAAAGCACCGGGGCCATGAATTTAAATAAAAGAACCAGAACTAGAAACAAACATTTGAAGCATTGATGCGTTAAATTTATAAAAGCACCAATTCTTTAATAGAAACAAATAGTGTCTCATACAATCTATAGTACCATGCACCAAGGCGTCGAATGTAAAAAACACTGAACTTGAAAATTATACCAACCCGGTGCTTATGTCTTCCAAAAATTACTTGGGCAGTACTTTTCAGGAGGGCACCAGGCTAGGAAAAAAAATATTGCAGCCTCGATGCTTTTATATTCTCCAACACACCAGATACTTAAGCGTAAAAATGCACCAGCGCTAATGACTTTTATAAACAACATCAGTGTTTCAAAATTATAATGCCTTATGCTTATGTGTTTCCCCAGTGTTGTACTTTTCACAAAAGGAATCGAGACATGCAAAACAAATCTTACAGTACTAGTTCTTTTTTGTAATCTAATGCACCGATGTGTTAAAGGTAACGATGCACCAGTGCATTAAAGGCGAATCACATTGATGCATGAAATGCATATCTTCCTAGTGTGTATTTATTTTACAAATGCACTTGGATACCATTTTTATTGTTGTAAATATCGTTGTTTAAAAACTAGTGTTCAGAGTGATGCGCATTAATATATGATGTCCCAGTATCCATTTTCTCTTTTTTAGAAACAACGACATGTGAAGTGAAATTATTGTGATTTTTTAAATCGATTATTCATCGAAAAATCAAAATATATCTTATAACAATATTCATATAAATTAAATTTTTATTAGTGCATTTGTATATGATGTTTTGATTATTTCGTTATATCATCGGATTTAGCATCTCTTCATTATAATATTTAATCAGTGCTATTACATTTAACAATGAAATTGGACAACACAATAGAATAAATTAAAATGTATTTTATTATATTTGAATAAGAGGTTGTTTGTCATACAAAATGGGATATTTATTGGTAACCCCTTGTCTTTCAATTGGGACACTATGTCGATTACATTAAACAAAATGTTTAATTTTCAAAGACAATTATTTCAAAAAATACAATAGCTTGCATTGATATCCAAATAGATCATCATTATTCATTGGAGTTGATGTCAGTGCTTAAGCTACTTCCATGAATTGGTTTATTTGGATTAATGCTTTGTTTATTGTATTGATTATTTTCTTCTTCTTCAAGTTCAATCTACAAACATAAAAGTAAAGTGTAATGAATATATCTACATTGGTGAGAATAATAAAAATTGAAATAAATAATATACATCAATGTAAATTGAAAATAAATGTACAATAGCATCAAGTGAGTCCTAAATTATACATATTTTTTCAAAACCAAATCTCATGCCTTGTTTCAATAACTCTTCTTTTGGCATAGTTCCATACTTTGTTTCTTACAAGTTTTATACCCCATAATAAATCATAGATTTAATATAAAGGTTTTTTTTGTTCTATTAGTTATAAAATCATATAAGTAAAACAACATAGATACTTACAAATTCCATAATTAATTTTTGATATGCTAACATATACTCGCAACCCATATTTAACCCAACGTCAATAAATTCTTTTGATGGCTCTTCTTTGTATGTTAGCACCTATTTGAAGACATTCAAGGATGGTTGATGTAAAATAACTTAAAATATACAAAAGTTAAACTTGAAGTTGTTATAAGGAAATATTAAGAATTACTCACAAACTTTGACATCAAATTTCTCTTCCTTGTCATCTTATTTTATGTGTTAAATGAGTTGCATTTAGTTTTTTTTTTTGCAAGAAAATACTTGAAAATTAATATTTAATGCTAAATTATTTTTTTATATGTACCTAATAGAAAAAATTAATGATTACATACATTTTAAACACATTGTTGTTGAGATGGTTCCTCCTGTGATGAAATTATCTCCATTTATTTAACCATCTCCTTGTACACTTTTTTGGACATTCCTACTGACATGTTTCAGATATCAACTCGTTGATCCTTTGGGATTTTCATAATATTCCTAAAAAAAGTAATAAACTAATTTTATATTGATATATGAAAACTAAATATAACAAAATCGATATTAATAAATGAATGTTTTGTAGTAATATATACGTATAATACTAGAAAATCATTTTAATTAGGAATATTACTTTTTGAATGATTTTTTTTAATGCTTTTTCTATTGCAAGTTTGACAGGTCTCATTGACGATGTTTCTTTGGAAATGGTTCCTGTAGTTTAAACATAACTTGGTTCTTGGAATCATTGGATTTATTTCTATATTGCGAGTAGAAATTATTTTTATACGTTTGTTCCACTATACCCCTCATAGATTTGAAAAATCCCCCTCTCTCCCCCCCCTCTTTTCATTAACCTCCAACACCACTAAAGATGAGCTAAGGACCAATTCATTGCAATTTACATGTTCTATAAATTTTCTTAGAATAACATTCTTTTCATTGTTTGTTGGTCCTTGTATAACATTCAACATATGTGAATTAGTAGATTATTTGAAACATGTTATCTAATATTCTTAAGTATATTATTAATGAAAATTCGATGTAAAAAAAAAAAACTCATATTGAACAGTATTTTTTCATTCATCTCATTCATCTCATTCATCCTTCCGAAATTTTTCTAACAAGGTTTTACACTCTTTTGCACTTAAATATTATCGATCTTCCTCATTTTTTGGCTTTTCATGGTAGAAACTAACCAATACATATTATTTAAACTTACATATTGTTCAAACATATTAATTTTGTAAATAATTTACAAAGAACTTGCCTTTTATGCCTTTTTGAATGTGTTATCATTGTGACAATCAATATTTTTGTTATTTGAAAACTTCTCAGAAATTTGTTTATCAATATACAATTTGTACCATTCAATACAAAAGCCATTAAATATATTTTATAAACCATCCTAGATCAATCTTAACCTCAGATCTATCAAGCGTCGAGTGGGATCAAATATATCGAGGTGAAAACCACTTTTTTGAGTACAAAACTTGAGGAAAGGTTTTCACCTCGAGATATTTGATCCCTCTCGGTGCTTGATAGAAATGGGGTTAAGATGGATCTAGGATGAATTCAATCGTGTGCAGTCATACAAAATTTGTTGAACATGTAATTATTTTGATAATTTTAAATATGCTAAATATGTCTGAGATTAATTTGGTCAATTTAACTTTAAATTTTCTTATTTACCTCAGTTTGTTGATATGAGAGTGACTTTTTGTAACTTGAATGATGAAAAATGATGAATAAATTTTTTAAGTGTAAAGTGACAATGTAACAATGTTGAATGATACAAAATGTAAATAAGAATACACTGAATTACAAACAATATTCATTGCAATCAATTTGAAACTATTTTATTCTATTATTCTTATTGTCACACCTATTAGTTATTTTATATTACCATGTTTTAATGTAAATTTATTAAAAATGTTTAATGATGGAAAATGGGAATAATAATAATGTAGCCAATTTCAAATAGTTTATAGTTTTAAGAAGAAGACATTTCGAGTAGGTGAACAAATTATTTATGGTTGAATTACTATAACAAAGAAGTCAATTCATGTCATGACTAATGTTTATGTGTGTACACTAAGAGAGAGTTTGTATTTTTTGAGGGCGATATATATATATATATATATATATGGAGGGCTAAGAGAGGGAAGAAGATAGAGGAAAAGACAAGGTGGGAGGAAGAGATATAGATATGGGGAGAGAAGTGTTAGAGAGAGAGAAGGAGAAGAGAGAGAGAGGCAGTGGAAAATGGAGAGAGAGAGAGAAGGGGAAGAGGGAGAGAGGTAGTGGAAAAGGGAGGGAGAGAGGGATAGATAGATATGGAGAGAGTGTGTGTATGTTTGGGGGGTTACATAGAGAGATAAAGGAGATACAATGGGAGATAGATATGTAGATGGAGAGGGTAGCGATGTGCTTACACTGAAATCATTCACATTATTAATCTAATTACTTTGAAATCAATGTACATCATACATCTAGTTGCATCAAATCAGATTTCATCATCTATACTGAAATCAATGCATCTAGTGCAAACAATCAAATATGATTAGAAACAAACATCTACACTAAAATCAATGCATCTAATGAAAACAATCAAATAGGATTAGAAATCAAAACCTACACTAAAAGTAATGCATCTAGTGCAAGAAATGAAATAGGATTAGAAATCAATATCTACAATGAAACCAATGCATCCTCTTATCACTCAGGTTTTCCTAGAAGTTGTGTAAGAGGAAAGTATACCCGAGGTAACCACAAACCAACCTTTTAGATGCAGAATCTAGCCAATCTGCATCCAGAGAGGGCTCTCTCTTTATGATTTATCTTTGTTCTTGGAAGGTTTTAGGCTAGTTATAGATTCAAAGTTTGTTTTGGGAAAATGGTGGAATCCACAAACTAAGGGCAAGGTTGAGAGATTTCAGTCCATTGGGCTATGGAGTCAAAGGATGGCTTTATTGGATTTCTATTCTAAACACAAGATGGTATTACGGGGCAAGATAGCAAATAGAGAGAACAATCCTTAAAATTTAAAGTGGATGGGATGATCTTGAAGGGATGAAAGGCGACTAAGAATCTTTCACCATGTTCAAAAGAAAGAAATGAGATGACTACAAACAAAGAGCAATGAAGAATTCTTTATTATAGTAATCAACAATGTTTAAATTAGCAAAGCAAGAGCATTTAAGAATTCATGCTTATAACTAATTTAGAAGAAAACATTAAGAACAACCACATTTGAAATCGAGAGTACAATTAAGCAAATTCGATTCAATCCTTTATGTAAATTATTCGGAAATGGATATGATGATATTATAAACTAATATAGTATTTCGGACAAAAGGGTAGAAAAACTTATTGGTGTAGTCAACACATGAATCTGCAACGAGTCCGGTGCTTTAAATCGTCATCCGATGAAAGCACGAATAAATTTCTCCAAATGCTTTTATTCCGAATTTCTCAATGTTATGACAAAGTAATATAATCCACTCCAAATGCTTCAAGAGTGGAGTATTTATACAAATTCTAAACTAAAATATCTTGAAACAAATATCAAAATTAGTTCACAAATCACTCCAACTATTTACATAAATAGAAGACTTAATTAAAGGACACTCAAACTAATGCATCTATTTGGCACTATTTTTTGTATGGATAGGTGATGACAAAGAGAAGAATATGAATTTGATCCAACTCTTAGTTGATGATGAGGCATCCAAGTCACTAACTGCTTCTTTTCTTTGTGCAATCTGCTCCAACAATTCTGAAAACTTGGGGTCCAATGATATCTTTATATTTCTCAATCCGTAATAGATATGTAAAGAGTGAAAGAGGTTATTGTAGATAAATATGTTGGTGAGATAAACCTCTTTCATTTTCCCAAAATTCCTCTCCAGCTATGCATAATAGTCTCTACAGCCAAAAAATATGTGGTAAAACGAGTTTTACGGAGTCTGAAAAATGGCTTTGTAAAGATGCACATGTATCTCTCATTATAAAACCACTGTGAAAAAACTGAGATATTTTTTTTCTAGATGGGTCTCTTAGGAACAAAAACCTCCTTGAGTTTTGTATGAAGTATTTTTTATTGGCCACAATCCTCTGCGCAAAATGATGACTTAAAAACTGGAATTTTCTGCAAGAAGTGCTTTCCAACATTGTTTAATATTTCCAAAACCATAATGGCTGGTAAAAAAGTGAGAGAGGTTTTTGTATATAATCCTCTTAAGAACAAAAACCTCCTTCAGTTTTCAAAAATTCATCTTATATTGATCACAATATTTTCTGCAAAATAATGACTAAAATATGCAATTTCTGCAAAATTTTCCTTCTTGTTATGTTTTTTCATCTTTTCACTTTTTTGTTCCTTTGACTGTTTTACTTTCACTTTAGATAAACTTCAATGTTGGTGAAAGTATTTTCATCTCTCTTTTTACCATTTTCTTGCCTACGTAATTACTTTTCTTGTTTTTTGCAGTTTGTTGCTCTGTAACTTCATTTTAACTTTCACTGCGGCTTTTACACCGATACACTTTAACCACTAATACTCTTTAGCGTATGCTTTTCCTATCCTGTCATTTCTCATTTCAATTTTACCATTCACTATGCACATTTCATCATTCTAATCTCTTCTGACTTTGTATACAAGCTTGTTTGTTGAATGAAGATATTGAATTAAAATGCGAGAATTTGGAAGTAACAATTTTGTCAACTAGTATTGAAATTGTTGGTCCAAATCCATATTCGATGATAACCTGCTAAAATCAAACAATTTGTTAATGAAATCCAGATCTCTATGAGGGGCATTCGTGGGGTTACATTCGGGGGGTACGACCGGAGCTTCCATTTTGGTTCTTGTGTATTCAAAATGGAAGTTTTATAATTTTCTTCACGAACCGGCGCGATTTCGGTTTTGTGGGGGGAAATTGGCACAATTGCAGGTTCGGGGGGGAAAAATTCACGGTTTAAAAATCAGGGAATGATCTTAGCGATAAGGTTACAACAACGATCCCGGCGGAAAAACAAGGAACACGGAAGTTTCTTTTCAAGTTCGGAGCACAATAGAAGAAATACTGTTCTTGGAAGCAAACCCAGGTTTTAACGGGTATCGAGGTGATGGCGGGAGCGTACTTGAACACGGGCGCAGCGGAATCTTGGAGTGATTTGGTCAATTGCGGTGGAATTTGAAAATCGGCGGGAGCTCTGTCGTTTTCGGGAATACTTGAAAATAACGGGAAAAACATGAAAAATGGCTTTATTTACGAGTTAAAAAAGGTTTTATTTTTTTCGAGGGATGGCGTCTGTCTCGACGTACGGGAGTGACGTGTGCAAGGTCGGGTGGTAAGCGGTAGGCGGGAAGTCCCCGCACCGCTTTTGGTCGAGGGTGGTATTGATCGCGGGGAGCGATTTTACGAACGTTTGCCACGTGGATGTCGACTTTTCAGAAATGCCGCTCGTTCACATTTGATTAACTTTCTCTGAGATGGGTAGCGGGGTTCACGTGGTTCCTTGATCTGTGGAGGATTGATCCGACGGCCGAAGCGATGGGGGAACATGCGGAGATTCCGGATGTGGGCCCGTCGGGCTTTAAACACTTTTTTACCGTTTTTTAATCACTCACGGGGGGAATCTAATAGGCGGACAAAGTTATTAATTAGTGAGATGACTTAATTAATCACATGCAAAAGAAAGGGTTTGCGGCGGAGTTGGCTAGGTGGAATGCCGGGTGGACAATCCACGGTGGCGCGAGACTTTACGAAAAGATAAAACTTCGGGCCTTGTATTTTTGGTTTTAAACATACATATTGTATGTCTAAAGTTTGATTTTTTCATATATATTTTTATTATATGGTAAATTAATTAATACAAATAATTCACCATAGGGGCGGGATTATATTATAAAGGTATATTTAACCAAAGGGTTTGTAAAGCGGGGTTTTTATTTTAAATGCGCGGGGATATATAATACTTTGGTTAAACTTTATTATAAAGGGGTTTTTTGGGTTATCTATAAAAGGGATTTATATACTTAGGATAGGGTATTTGACTAGGGATTTAGTAAATAAAGTTAAACATTAATATGACAAAGGGACAGGGAAACTCAAAACATTTTGCACATCTAAGAAAGTGATAACTTTTGAAGTAAATTGCAATGTCTATCTTCAACACTTAAACTTAGAATAGCGAGTTATCTTGAGGGATTTTTATGGAATTTTGTATGAGTTTCCTAAAGTAAAATAGGATTTTACTTAGGACAAAGTTAAAGATGGAAGATTATAATGATGGATTATCTCAAGTACTTAGGTCTTTTTGATCATTAGGCCGAGGGTCCGGTCCCTCCAGAAGTCAAGGAAATGCCTTGAGCCCCTTTGATCTCCAAATACCTTAGCACTTTGGGGAAATTAGTAAAAACTTAGGGAAAAAGTGATGAGGGAAGTTAATGATTTTGACTTTGCTTGCTGTGATTTTAAAGTGTATTTCCTGCTTCAGTATTTGGGATGAAAGTAAAGGATCAAATAAAACTCTGTAACATGTAGCAGCATCATTCATCAGATAAAACTTTGTAACACCATCTACCTACCCTATCTACTACTACCATTTTCACTTCTTTATTAGGGTGCATTTAGACTTGCAAACCCTTATCAATCTTCTTTTCTTTTACATGGTAAATCTATCTATTTCTACCCTTATTACATCCAAGGGCTCAGATTAAACTGTTGAGCACCTTTTATTAACTCTACCTATCTACTTATCTGCCAAGATTAAACTGTTTGGTCATATATTTATTCTCTATTCTACAACATGAAATTGAAAAATGAACTAGCCAAGCTTAAACAGTTTGACTATTCATGAATTGTGGCATAAAATACAAGTTGCACAAAATTTGCTTATTACATCAGAGTAAAAAGTAGTGGCATTTAGACTTGCACACTTTCCATGGCCTTTCTTTTTGATGGGGTTCATTTGTTTTACTTTTTGGCCATTTTTATTCTTTTTACCCTTTGATTTTTCTTTTAGGGTATACCCTCTTTACATTTTTTAAAATTTTTTGATTTTTTTTATTTTTCAAGAATATGGAACACCTTTGCACAAGAAAAAGGTTTGAACATATTCCATAGTTCAATCAAGACAATCATGAAAAATGACACCTATTGGTATAGGAGTCTAACACTGGCTCCACTTGAGGATGGCTTTTCCTTGTGAAAAGTCAAGAACAGCAGGTCAGTTGCCTCAAAATTCTCTCAAACTGAACCATGTAATCTTCTTCTTCTGGTAGCCTTATTGTACATATGATAGTAAAACTTATGAAGCTTAGGGCCTTCACTTCGGGCTTCCACTTCAGTAAGTCACCATCCAATCCAAACTGTGTTTTTCAGTTGGAAATCTTGGATTGAATATAGTCCTTTTTCTGCAACCTGAAATCTGATCTGAAACTAAAACAACACAAAAATTTTCAAACCAACTTTAATGAAAAACTAGTTGAAAATTGAAAACTAAAAAAACAAATGCTCAAAATTATGAGCTTATTAACACTCATCTACCTACTCAATCTACTGTTCAACTGCTAGTTAGGTAAAATGAAATAGCCAATGCAACCATTCAAGCATTATGTACTTTGATAGATTTTGTTGCATTTTCTTGTTGATTATCAAAATTGTACTTCCGCAACCTATTAGAAACTTGTCAACAAATGAGAGGATAAGGAAACACTTGATTTCCTTTGTTGACTCTAGAAACTGTACAAAAGGATCTTCCAAAATATATACACTAATGTTTAACTGATCTGAACAACTGTACATCTGTTCTGGATGGTCTCCATACCATGAATATGAAATGTTATTTTCATCTTTATCTCCCTGTAAACTTTGAGATAAGATTTGTGATGATATTCCTACTGATTGTAATGTTTGAGTGTTGAATCCTTTATCATCTTGATTCTGAAAATCATAGTTAGTTAATAGAGGAATGCTTTGAATGCCTTCAATATTCAACATATCTGCTATTGGATCCTGAAAATCTTGGGAAAATTGTTGGAACCTATGACATATAAAATTCCATGGGACTTCATAAACTTCAACAAGTTTCCCATTCTTTTCTTTAAATATGTTATACCACATTTCCTTTAAAAGATGACATGGTTCAAAAAATAGTGGTATGGAACTTTCTTGTGTCATTTGATCATTTATTTCAATAGGAACTGATAACTGCAATTGTGAAACTGAAAAATCTTGATCAATAGTTTCATTATCTTCTTTGTTGTCAATCACAATTCCTAAAGATTGCTGATTATTGATGGCATGATAGTTTTCTTTAATGAACTGAAATGAAGAAAAACAAAGAGGTAAAGAATCTTCACTAATTTCCACATTTTCTGCTCTTCCTTCCTCACTGTCATGGCTGATCTGTATTGGCTGATCACTGTCTTCAATCTGCTGAAACTGCATTTCTTCATCCTCCAAACTAGCTTCTGATATCTCTGTAAAGTTAGCTTGACTTTGGAGAACATAACTATCATCATAATGAGCATACTTAGGCAAATCATCAAAATAAGGAATGTCATCAAACATACACATTAGAACAACAGATTCCTCTTCCTCATATTGATTTGTAAATTCATTTTCTGATCTATGATAATTTGAAATAAGAGGAATTTTTTCATGGCTATCAACCTCTTCTATTTCTTCATGGTGATTTTGAATAAAAAATTCTTCTTTCATAGTGATCTCCTGTGTTATTTCATCTAGTTTTCTTACCAAAAAGTTGAGTTTTACTTCTGCAATGTTTTTCTTTTCCTCTTCTTCTACTTTCAACTTTTCCTGTTTGATTTGGAGATTAACTTCCACATCAACTGCAATATTTTGCATCTGTACAAGTGTTTTTGGATTTCTTTCTCTTAACCGAAATTCTATTTCTGAATCAAAGGCACTTGGATAATGCAAGAGAGCTGAATCATGAGGAGGTCTAATATTTTCCGGCATTGAATAATAAACTTGATTAAATCTGTCAGAAAATTGTTGTATCGTTTCATTTGAATGTCTTTTTAATTGATTATATTCTTCCATGATCACAAAATGATTAACTTTTATTATCCATCTATCAAGGAAAACTTTGATAAACTGTTGGAAATTTGAGATGCTAGCATCAGGTAGATTTTTGAACCAATTCTTTATTCCATTTTGCAAAGAAAGAGCAAAAAGTCTGATTTTAACATCATCTTCATCAATCTCAAATAAATCCAAATAATTTTCAAAACCTTGAATATGTTTTTGGGCCGTGATACCATTTTCTCCATCAAATCTAGGAAGATACTTGTAGTATTTTTCAGGAAAATCATGGAGTAAAGGAGGTAGAATAAGGGGCTTATATCTATCTGAAACTTTATATGGCACAGGGATATGTACAGGGATTGTAAGATCAGTCTTGATTATTTGAGGCTTCTTAATTGGAAAATGATCATCATTAGATTCATAAGAAAGCTGCTCAAAGAGATTAGGAGAATTATTACTTACAAACTTCAAAGGAAAATAACTAAAAACTAATCTAAGATCTTCTATAAAATACAATATACATTGAAAATTTCTTAATGAGAAAGAGCATAATGTCTTGGATTAAGATCTAAGTTGAAAGCCTGATCTTTCCATATTGTCCTTTGAGGTTCATTCCTCCAGTGGAGTCTTGATTCTGAAATTGATTTGGAGTCGCCAAGTGGATGATTTTAACCTTTGTGTGTCTGATCCCTGTTCACCATCATAGATCAGATCTAAACCTGTAAAACAATTCTGAAGAAAAAGTTAGTTCTTCAGGAAACCAAATTTTGAATATTTTATGATTATTTTATTTTTTTATGAATTTTCAAAACAACTTCTATGATTTCTTTAAGAAATTTAAGATTTTTAATTAAATTTTTCTCAAATATTTATTGAACTAGAGAGTCTGATTGAATGTTTTGAATCCAAAGTTCAGTTTAAAAGCTAAACCAGAGATAGACTGAAGCAGCATTTGTTTACTGTGCAGTTTCAGAGAAAAAGCATTTCAAAGGCTACCTGGTTGATCTTCAGACTCTGTCTATAGCTTATAAATCAAACAATAGTATCAATAAAATGATTCAGGTCCCCAGTGGAGTCGCCACTATGTTATCTCTCAGGTTTTCCTTGAAGTTGTGGAAAACGAAAGTATACCCGAGGTAACCACAAACCAACCTTCAGATGCAGAATCTAGCCAATCTGCATCTAGAGAGGGCTCTCTCTTTAAGATTTATCTTTTTTCTTAGAAGGTTTTAGGCTAGTTATGGATCCAAGAGTTTGTTTGAAAATGGTGGAATCTGCAAAATAGGGACAAGGTTGAAGATTTTCAGTCCATTGGGCTATGGAGTCAAAGGATGGCTTTACTGGATTTCTATTCTACACACAAGATGGCTTTGCAGGGCAAGATAGCCAGACAGAGAACAATCCTTAAAATTTAAAGTGGATGGGATGATTTTGAAGGGATGAAAGACAGCTAAGAATCTTTCACCATGTTCAAAAGAAAGAAATGAGATGACTACAAACAAAGAGCAATGAAGAATTCTTTATTATAGTAATCAACAATGTTTAAATTAGCAAAGTAAGAGCATTTAAGAATTCATGCTTATAACTAATTTAGAAGAAAACATTAAGAACAACCACATTTGAAATCAGAGTACAATTAAGCAAATTCTGATTCAATCCTTTATGTAAATTATTCAGAAATGGATATGATGATATTATAAACTAATATAGTATTTCAGACAAAAGGGTAGAAAAACTTATTGAACTGTAGTCCAACACATGAATCCTGCAACAAGCCCAGTGCTTTAAATCGTCATCCAGTAAGCCACGAATAAATTTCTCCAAAATGCTTTTATTCCGAATTTCTCAATGTTACAGCAAAGTAATAGAATCCACTCCAAATGCTTCCAAGAGTGGAGTATTTATAAAAATTCTAAACTAAAATATCTTGAAACAAATATCAAAATTGGTTCACAAATCACTCCAACTATTTACATAAATAGAACTTAATTAAAGGACACTCAAACTAATGCATCTATTTGGCACTATTTTGTATGGATAGGTGATGACAAAGAGAAGAATACGAATTTGATCCAACTCTTAGTTGATGATGAGGCATCCAAGTCACTAACTGCTTCCTTTCTTTGTGCAATCTGCTCCAACAATTCTGCAAACTTGGGGTCCAATGATATCTTTGTATTTCTCAATCCGTAATAGATATGTAAAAAGTGAAAGAGGTTATTGTGGATTAATATGTTGGTGAGATAAACCTCTTTCAGTTTCCAAAAATTCCTCTCCAGCTGTGCATAATATTCTCTGTAAAAAATATGCGTAAAACAGAGTTTTACAGAGTCTGAAAAATGGCCTGTAAAGATGCACATGTATCTCTCATTATAAAACCACTGTGCAAAAACTGAGATAGGTTTTTGTAGATGGGTCTCTTAGGAACAAAAACCTCCTTCAGTTTTGTGAAATGTATTTCTAATTGGCCACAATATTCTCTGCAAAATGATGACTTGACTGTAATTTTCTGCAAAAAGTGCTTTTCAACTTTGTTTAATATCTCCAAAACCATAATAGCTGTTAGAAAAGTGAGAGAGGTTTTTGTAGATGGTACTCTTAAGAAAATAAACCTCCTTCAGTTTTGAAAAATTCATCTTATATTGATCACAATAGTGTCTTCAAAACAATGACTAAAACATGCGATTTCTGCAAAAATGTTCCTTTTTGTTGTGTTTTTCATCTTTTTACTTTTTTGCTTTTTTGACTGTTTTACTTTCACTTTTAGACAAAATTCACTATTGGTGAAATTTATTCTCATCTCTTTTTACCATTTTACTGCCTCTGTAATTACTTTTACTGTTTTACCTTTGACTGCTCTGTAACTTCATTTTAACTTGCACTCTGACTTTTACTTGATACACTTTAACCACTGATACTCTTTAACTGTTATGCTTTTCCTATCCCTGTAATTTCTCATTTCACTTTTACCATTCACTGTGCACATTTCATCATTCTAATCTCTCTCTGACTTTGTATACAAACTGTTTGTTGAATGAAGATATTGAATTAAAATCTGAGAATTTGGAGTAAACAATTTTGTCAACTAGTATTGAAATTGTTGGTTCAAATCCATATTCTGATGGTAACCTGCTAAAATCAAACAAATTGTTAATGAAATCCAGGTCTCTATGAGGGGAATTCAGTGGAGTGATATTCAGAGCTGCCGGGACCTCCATTTTGGTTCTTGTGGATTCAAAATGGAGGTTTTTGGTTTTCCTTACAGGTCGGGCATGATTTCTAAAATGAAGGAAATTGGCGCAATTCGCTGGTTCAGGGAACAATTATACAGTTTTAAAAACTCTGGGGAAGACTCAGTGATGATTTTTAATCACTATTTCAGCGAAAAACAAAGAGAACTGAGTTTTACTTGCAGTCGGGGCGGAAAAGGATAAATACCTATTTTTTGGAGGAGGCTGGTTCTTTAACAGGTAACAGGTGATGCCGGAACTGTACTTGAACCCGGGCGCAGCAGAATCTTGGAGGAAATCGGTCTATTACAGTGGAAATTCGAAAATCGCAGCGGGGAGCACTGTCGTTTTCAAATAATGAAAATAACAGAAAAACACGAAAAAATGGCTTTATTTACAAGTAAAAGAATTATTTATTTTTCCGAGGAATGACGTCATCGACGTACGGGCTGACGTGTGCAAGGTCGGGCGGTAAGCGGTAAGCGGTAAGTCCCCGCACCGCTTTTGGTCGAGGGTGGTATTGATCGCGGGGGGAGCGATTCCACAAAACGTTTGCCACGTGGATGGTGGACTATTCAAATACCGCCCGCTCCCTGCTGGTTAACGTTCTCACAAAGGATGGGTAGCGGGGTTCACGTGGATCGTTGATCTGTGGAGGGTTGATCCGACGGCTGAAGCGATGGGGGAATAGGCGGAGGTTTCAGATGTGGGCCCGTCGGGCTTTAAACACTTTTTAACGTTTTTTAATCACTCCGGGGGATATCTAATAGGCGGATAAAAGGTTATTAATTAGTCCTGATGACTAATTAATCCCGTATGCGTAAGAAAGGGGTTACGGCGGGGTTTGGTTAAGTGGAATGCCAGGTGGACAATCCACGGTGGCACGAAACTTTTCCGAAGTTTTATTTGGAATTAAAACTTTAGTTTTATTCAAATTTTTGTGTTTTAAACATACATATCGCATGTTTAAAGTTTTTTGTATATATATTTTTATTATATGGTAAATTAATTAATACAACTAATTCACCATAGGGGCGGGATTAAGGTATATTGATAATTTTAACCAAAGGGCATATAATGGGTTTTTATTTTAAATGCGCGGGGATATAAAATACTTTGGTTAAACTTTATAATAGGGGGGTTTTTTGGGTTATTTATAAAAAGGGATTTATATACTTAGGATAGGGTATTTGACTAGGGATTTAGTAAGTAAAGTTAAACATTAATATGACAAAGGGACATGGAAACTCAAAACATTTTTGCACATCCAAGAAAGTGAAAACTTTTGAAGTAAATTGCAATATCTGATCTCCAACACTTAAACTTAGAATAGCAAGTTATCTTGAGGGATTTTTATGGAATTTTGCATGAGTTTCCTAAGTAAAATAGGATTTTACTTAGGACAAAGTTAAAGATAGAAGATTATAATGATGGATTATCTCAAGTACTTAGGTCTTTTTGATCATTAGGCCGAGGGTCCAGTCCCTCCAGAAGTCAAGGAAATGCCTTGAGCCCCTTTGATCTCCAAATACCTTAGTACTTTGGGGGAAATTAGTAAAACTTTTGAGGGGAAAGTGATGAGGGAAGTTAATGAATTTGACTTTGCTTGCTGTGCTTTTCCAGTGTATTTCCTGCTTCAGTATTTGTGATGAAAGTAAAGGATCAAAAACATGTAGCAGCATCATTCATCAGATAAAACTTTGTAACACCATCTACCTACCCTATCTACTACTACCATTTTCACTTCTTTATTAGGGTGCATTTAGACTTACAAACCCTTATCAATCTTCTTTTCTTTTACATGGTAAATCTATCTATTTCTACCCTTATTACATCCAAGGGCTCAGATTAAACTGTTGAGCACCTTTTATTAACTCTACCTATCTACTTATCTGCCAAGATTAAACTGTTTGGTCAGATATTTATTCTCTATTCTACAACATGAAATTGAAAAATAAACTAGCCAAGCTTAAACAGTTTGACTATTCATAAATTGTGGCATAAAACACAAGTTGCACACAATTTGTTTATTACATCAGAGTAAAAAGTAGTGGCATTTAGACTTGCACACTTTCCTTGGCCTTTCTTTTTGATGGGGTTCATTTCTTTTACTTTTTTGGCCATTTTATTCTTTTTACCCTTTGATTTTTCTTTTAGGGTATACCCTCTTTACATTTTTTAAATTTTTTGATTTTTTGGCTTTTCAAGAATATGGAACACCTTTGCTCAAGAAAAAGGTTTGAACATATTCCATAGTTCAATCAAGACAATCATGAAAAATGACACCTATTGGTATAGGAGTCTAACACATCCAGTGCAAGTAATCATATAGCAATAGAAATCAACGTCTACACTGAAATCAATGCATCTAGTGTAAGGTATTAAATAGGATTAGAAATCGACATCTACATTGAAATTAATGAATCTAGTGCAAGTGATCGTATAGGATTATAAATCAATATCTACACTAAAATCAATGCATCTAGTGCAAGCAATTAATTAGGAGTATAAATCAACTTCTACACTGAAATCGATGCATCTAGTATAAGTTATTAGATACTATTTGAAATCAACATATACACTAAAACCAATGCATCTAGTGCAAGCAAACAAATATGATTAGAAATAAATATCTACATTGAAACCAATGCATCTAGTGAAAGCAATCAAATAAGAGTAGAAATGAACATCTACACTAAAATGAACATCTACACTGAAATCAATGCATATAGTGCAAGCAGTCAAATAGGATTAGAAATAGAGAAGTACACTAAAATAAATACATATATTTTAGTGAAAAACCAAAATATTCATGAATTTTTAGATCTAACATATAAATTTTCATTTGTCTATGTGTGTCTCTTTCTTCTTCCTTCTCTCTCCACCTTCCATTATGTGTATATGTCCCTCTCTCTCTCCTTCTCTCTCCCCCCCTCCCTCTCTCCCTCGACTCTCTCTCTCCACCTCTCCATCCATTTCTTTGTCTTTATCTTCTTCCCTCTCCCCCCTTACAATCTATATATATACCTCCCTCCATCTCTCCTTATTTGTATCTCTATATTAGCCCCCTAAACACATGTCACACACACACTCTCTCTCTCCCTCTCATTGTCTCTTTCTCATTCCTTCTTGCCCCCTCCATGTATATCTCTATCTTCCTTTGTCTCTGCTTATTTATCTCTCTATATCAGCCTGAATACACACACATACTCTCTCTCTCTCTCTCTCTCTCTCTCTATATATATATATATATATATATATATATATCTTTATCTCCCCTTGTCTCTCCTCCTCACCCCTAAAACATACACACACTCTCTCCATATATATGTCTCTCTCTCTCTCTCTCTCTCTCCCTTGTCACTCCCTCTCCCTCTCCAAATTTATCTATTTAGGTCTTTCCTCCCTCTCCAACTCCCTCTCTCTATCCTCTCTCCCAAATCCTCTCTATTCCTTTCTCTCCCATGCCCCTCTGTCTCTCCCCCCCATCACACAAACTCTTTCTCTCCACCCTCCAATTTTGTCACTATCTCCCTCTGTCTCTCCTTCTTACTCTCATCCTCTCTCCCCCCTCCATATCTATGTCTCACCATACCTTTCAAATTCTGATATTCTAAATAGTTCTGCTATCCAAATTATCCAAATTATATTCCAAAATACCCAAATTATTATTTTTCTTCACGATGCTCCCAGTGTGTCCCTCTTGCAAATATCTCCCTTGAAAATTTGGGAAAACTAATAAAATAGTGAATAACTTCTTACTATTTATACGACTCTACCAAATTATATTTCTAAAAATAAATTACCACTCATTTTTCAATCAGTGTGTTTCATAGTAGAAATCATAAGTCTTTTTAATATTAACGCACACCGATTAATATAACTTATTGGTGCGTTAAATTTTTTAACACGATGATATGATAAAATTCCTTTTTAATTTTTGAAATAATGGAACTAATGCAGATATTATTATAAAGCATCAATGTGGTTACTATTTAAGCACATTGGTGCAGTTATTTTTACAAGAACATCGATATGTTTTAAAAGTTTATCCTTTAGGATGCATCCACATGAGTTACAATCATTCATAGCATAAATTTTCCACTTAAAGTCACCTTACTCTTGAAAAATGTTTTGAAAAATATATTGAAATTCATATCGTGGTTATATGGTTCTCGAAATTAATTTTAGGTATGTACACAAAAATTCATTGATTATTTTCTCAAATGCAGGGATAAAATATCCTAATATCAAATGGCCAATTCTTCAAATTCTAGCTCGTTCCATATTTCTAAAATTCCTTTGTGGAGTCCTTCTTTTCCATTTCGAGTAAGTTCAAATTTTATTTATATTTTGATTATCTAATTGATTTTTTTTAGCCATGTCAATTTGAATAAAATTGTATCCAAATTTGTAGGAACCTAATTCAGAATCGAGTTCAGATGCAAAAAATATTCCACCAATTCAAAAACATCGAAAGCTTGTATCAAGAGTAACATATTGCAAGCAGTTGGTAGATGAAAATGGACAACCACTTTACCTTGCCAATTGTAACATTCCATCTTCCAACTACAATCCTGGGTCAGATGGTAATAATAGTTTTATGTAATTTAGTTTCAACAAACCAATTTCATTGTGCTTACTAATATCATTAATATAGTATTGTTTAATATTTTTTGAAATTAGGATTCTAGTGATGATGACAAACCCACCTACCATCTTCGGTGTACCACACTACAATTTCAAATCAAGAGAAGGTTGCATTAAGAGAGAAACTCAAAGAGGAAACATACCAAGAATGGTTGAATCAACCACTTATTCAATTCCCACTATGCCGACATTCACAATTTAGGAATGAATACAACAATAGTAGTTCTTCATCACAAGTTGGAAATGGAGGCAATCAAATAGAGGTTGGAATGGATGATTATTATGGGATACAACTACCATGAATACAATGTTGTTAGATGCATTCTAGAACGATGAGCTAGTGGATTATGATCATATCACTCATACCTTTTTCGAAAGCCTGAAATATGCTTCCACCACCCCTCTCTTTGGACATGGTTACTATTTAAAGTCGACCCAACTGGGGATAACGATGAAATTGTACAACTTGAAAGCAAATTTTGGCATGTATAATGCCTTTTTCTTGGAAATATTGAGGTAATTGACCATGATCAAGTCCCTTGTATTTTGCGAAATCTAGTCACAAAATCAACATTAAAATCAGTCGATTTTATGAATGTTAAATATTGATATTTACATGTATGTTTCCCAGCAATTGTAGGTTATTCAAAGTTAAGGTTTTTTTAACTGATAATGTCTTGACCAGTAGCTAAGGATAGGAAAAGAAGTTTTTAAAAGTTTTGGTTGTTTAGTACATATCATAACATGATTGTCCAAACGATTTTATTCTATATAGAGGAGAATATGGAGGCAAAGAGAAATTTCTAAAATGTGGGCATGACATGCACCATTAAAAAAAAGGATAAATCACATGGTCCTTCTCATAAGATATTGAGGCCCACATTCCTATAATCCAAAGGCTTCAAAGGTTCTTTCATTGCAAAGAATCAGAGATGTTCCAGGGATGACATGACTCACACAAAAGTGGGTCAGGAGTTATTTGAATCTCAACAAATTCATTACCCATGAAGCATATAGAGGATACATGACCCAAAAAATTCAAGGATGAAGTATGAAGTCTATGACTCAACATAGCCATGGATGGTGTCAACCCATATTCCCTCCAAAATACCAACTATTCTATTTGGCCTATAGTAGTGATTAATAACAATATCCTCCCATGGTCGTGCATAAAGATTGAACATATTATGTTGGCTCTCATATTCCTTGGAAGAATACAAGTGAAGAATATTGATGCCCACTTTCAACCATTGGTAGATGAATTGAAGGAATTACGGGAAGTGATACATGCATACTGTTGTAACGCATATTTATTTTTCTCTATGCTCAAAGGAACACGGAAATCTCGGGGCCAAAATTTCAATTTTTGAGATTTTGATTAAACTATGATTGTGCATTAAGCTACGCTAATCATATTTTAATGTAAGCATGAAATTTTAAAAGGTGGGTCCCTCAATTAAACATGAAAATAGTAAAGTGGAAATAATTTAAACATTGGTTATATTTTGGGGCGCGATGTAAAAAGTGAGTGGGGTCCAACAAATAGAGAAAAATTGATGGTAAAAAATGCCAGATGGTTAGCACTTCTAGTGCCTCCGCATGGAATTTTTGCTATCATATTTGACCACAGATCAATGGCATACGATGGTTGTAGGGGGACTTTATCGATTTTCTCCCTACTAGGTCCCTATAGTAATAGTGTATCCCCTTATTTTTATTGTTAGTATAGCCCCCTTATTGTTATTGTTGTGTCCATTTAGTCCCCATATTTTTATATTGTGCCCCATAGAAACCTAGTAATGTTATTGTTGTGCCCTTACATTGTAATTTTTATGTTGGCTAGGATTATATTGTGATCCCTCGGAATCCTATATATAGAAAGGAGGTTTTGTCATTTGAATCATCGAAGAATTGTTCATTTATGTAATTTAAAGAAAGTTTCTCCCTCGAAGAGGTTGATTTCTAAGTCTTCGATCTTTTCCTCTATTTTGTGAGCTGGTTTAAGAACATTTGGTATCACAACTTGGGATTCTAGGGTTTTGCTTCTTCAAACAGGTCATCTTGGAATTTTTGCTATAACTTGTTTTCTGCGAGGTTTCAAAAGCTGAAAACAAAACCCATTTGAGCCGAAATCCTATGTAAAATTGTATAAAAATTTCAGATCTTGGTTCGCTATATTGTCGGAGATATGATATGAGGAATTTAGGGTTTTTGTAGGCTCGAGAATTTCATCTCAAACATGTGGCTAAGGGAAAATCATCATAACTTTCGTTTCTGACATCGGATTGGAATTCTGTAAAACTCGAATGAAAGTGCATGGATTTTAGTTTCTTGTATATCGATTTTAGAGCTGGAGGAAGAAACAGTGACATGTGATATGCCGTACAAGTTCACCCTATTGAAGGAGTCCATAATTAGGTCATTGTGGGAGATTGGCAATAAATTTGCCTTGAAGAATCCAAATCCAGTTTGACCTATGGCATTAGAAATAAGACACAAATGGATACTATTGGAACGAATATCAAATCCCATGGATCTGAAATTCCATATATACATCGGTTTCAATATTGAGCTCCTCAAAAGCAAGAAAAAGGTGTGTATTTTTTTTTAAAATTGCATAAGTCTTGTTTGAAAAATCAGTTTGAGGTGATTCCAAGGGCATATTGAAGCATAGATATAAGTATTGGGTTCTAAAATGCCCCCCGAAAATAATTCAACACCCATTAAGCCCTTAGAAGGCTCTACTATGATTCATGAAGAGGAAGAAGTGCAACATGATATATCAAAATTAGGGGACCAAGTGCAAAAAAATTCGCTCTCCAAAAGAGTAACAAAAAACGAAATGGAATCTAAGATGGATGGTTTGAAGAAATCCATGGATTGATTGAAGAAAGGCATGGAAGCCAATATCAATGGTATAGAAGAAAAATTGAAAGGAAACATGGAAGACATGAAAGATGACATGGAAAGTTTGAAGGAAGGTTTGACAAAGCTACTACAAGAAATGATTCCTAATGGCGAAACGGTAGTAGATGAAACTCATGATGAGAAAAAAAGAAGATGAAATTTCAAGTGGTACAACATCTAATTCAACTTCTTCAATGAAGTTTGTTTTGATTGCAAACCGAAGAATACACTTCCTTGTAACCTGTAAATTTGTGTTCTTGCATATCCACCCCAATGGATATGGTTTGTGATGCATAATGGTTTCAAGATTAATTTTATTGACTAAGTCTTCATATATTAAATTGGCTTGAGACCCACTATCAAATAGTGTGTCAATTTTTGTATGTTTTGAAATAACCCTCACATGAAATAGTTCAATCCTTGTTTCCTCATTTGGAGTACTAGTGTGAAACTTTGACTAACTAGTGTTAGCAATGGATTCTTTTCCATTAATACCCATGGCTGTAATTTTAGTTTCATCACCCAAATCAGATCCCAAATCTTGTTGAGTGGTTGAAACCATTTTCTCTTTCCCCTTGTTGTTGAATTTCTCAGGCCTCATCTCTGGATGAAGATTCCAACAATGGTATTCATGTGGCCCTATTTGGAACAATGTTTGCATGTCATTTTCCCTCCTTTCTTTTTAACGGATGCATTTTTATTTCCCTTTCGTTTCTCTCAACCCTTAAATGGCTTCTTTTACCCTCTTCTGCAATATTTTTCCCTCTTTCCTCAAGGTGAGTGGCTTACACACAAACCTCATATAGACTAGTGGGATTGAACATAAGGATAATGTGCCTTAGTTAGCTATGTAAACCCCCTATGTACTTCAGTAATGTGTCTTGTGAATGCAAATCAACACCTAACATAAGAGCTCTTCTTCTAAATTCTTGGGTGTAATATTGCACACTTTGTCCTTTAAGTTTCCTAAAGTTCTTCCAATTCATGATATCTTTTTGCATATATGCTAGAGGGTAAAATTGTGTTTTAATTGCAGAAATGAAATTAAACCAAGAGAGTGAGATCTTACCATGTTTTGTGATCTCATTTTTTGTCTTGGCTTCCCACCATGGTAGTGCTGCACCCTCCAGTCTTAAGGAACCTAGTTGAACCTTTGTATCATCATCTTAAACTTTTTGAATCTTGCAGTAGACCTCCATTCACTTTCACCAATATACATAGGCAACTCAAATTTAATATCATGTTTTAACAAGGGTTTTTTACCAATTCCTTTTGAGGTATGTTGATGAGTATGAGTAAGGGTTGTAGTAGTTGAAGAGGATGGAGATGAAGGTGAAGATGGTGGTGAGGATGATGGTGGAGTAGATGGTGGCTTATCACTATTTCCATTATCTCCTCTCCTAGAGAACCCTCTCCTTCTGGAGGCCTGGAGTCTTCACCCTGCAACCTTGTGTTCCTTTCTTCATAGAGGACCTTCACCATCTTTGTCATGTCAAAGAAATCCTTCTCCTTGCTCCAACTAGAGAACCTACACTCACAAGCTTGCCTTCTCCTCTTTTGAGCTTCAACCTTCTAAGAATTTAAACACTTGCAAAACAATTAAATTCTCCTTGCACAAGTAAACCTAGTGCTCTGATACCAACTTGATCTGAATGGGAATATTAGTGTTTTTTGTGCTAAGACCCAATTCAGAATGTAAACAAAGTGTTTGAGGATTATGAGGTAAATTTCAAGTTAATCATGAGTTTTTATGTGTTTTTATGTGAATTTATTGATAAAATTAACATAAAAAAAACACTGAAAAACAACATCTAATAGACATGAACATCACCATAAAAAATAACATAACAACACATGATGATGGAGTTCACCCTTCCTGGGCTACGTCTCCTTGGTCCAGCTTCCAATGGCTTGGCCCTCTTCTATTATGAGAATGTCTTCTATTATGAGAAAAAGTGTGATTACACATCTTTAAAATGCTCAAAAAACTCTGAAACATATTCCATCAGCTCCATATTTCCCCAAAAAGTTTGTGTAGCCTCTTTCTACATTGAATTTGGTTAAAAATTTAGTAAGTTATGACTTCCCCAAGTTTTGGCACTAATCGCTCCACAAATTCCTCAAAATCCGACACCATCCTACAATTTTGCCCCCGATTCTGCTAACCAAGTGCCAAATTCCCCAAATTCCAGGTAAATTTATTGGCGCGTTAATTTTTCCAATAAGGCTTAAAGATAGAATTTCAAACCATAGCACATATGGTTTAATAATGTTTTTATAATAAAAACCACACGGTTAATCTGCTAACTACCGACCTTAACATTAGAGTGGACATATCTCTGTCGATGCTGGAATTTATGGTTAAGGTTATGGAAAATTGGGGGGTATGGGGGCTAACCTCCCACCTATGGTCTTGCCCACGACAGTGACTAGGGTTGGGGCTAGACCCCAACCCCCTCCCCCCATGGCTAAAACATTATCACCATAAAATAAAGCGACAACCATTATATAGCAAGGAACATAGCTATGGTGCATTCATGAA
The DNA here is from genome assembly GCA_034641835.2 of Pinus albicaulis. Taxonomy (NCBI): domain Eukaryota; kingdom Viridiplantae; phylum Streptophyta; class Pinopsida; order Pinales; family Pinaceae; genus Pinus; species Pinus albicaulis. The sequence continues at coordinate 704,436,337 of CM076583.1, read as the reverse complement.
GGCTTGGTGCTAGTGATTTGACCCCCACCCGCTCCACTTAGACTTCAACATAAATTTTGGTGGCCCTTGGGCTGCCACGTGGCAGTCTGTGATTAGCCTCCACCACACCCAACCAAAACATGCCAAATAAAAAAAACCAGAAAGTGCCACTTGGTAAAATTTCATTCACCGAGGAGGTCCATTGAACAATAAAACCAACCACTGTGCATGCCCAGTCAGCAGTATAGACTGCTGATTGGGCTGTCCCTACAATTTTTTTCCAAAAAATTAACTTGTTTAACAAAGTGCATAGAATAGGTTTTTTGGAGCATACAATGTCAGTTTTCCGTGAGACGAGTTGCGCTGGATTCAAAAAGATGATATCTACGTAGTCTTTCCAGTTCCACACCATTCTGAAAAAATTCATTTTTGAGCATAAATTTGAGCACCTGATCACTCCTCCCCACTAGAAGCATTTGGACCCCAAAATATCACTTTCAGTTGTTTAACAGATGAGGGTGCAATTCCATCACCTTTTTAATCTCAATCCATTTGGAATTTCTTGGATTTGTGGCTTTGACCCTAACACGAAGGTAGTATACCCTCCCTCACTTTTATGTCCTTGTTCTTCTGTCAAGAATTATGTCTTGTTGAAGCTCATCAACATATTATGGAGAAAATTCCTCAATGCAAGGAATATGAACCTATTCTCCTTGATATTCAATCAACAGAGGCTCATACAACCTTAAGTTCTCGACATTAACAATAGAGTAAATTTTCATGTATGAAGAAAAATCTAGCTTGAAGGCATTTTCACCAATCTTTTCCAAAATTATGAAAGGACCATAATGGATTGGTTTCATTTTTTTACCTTTGTTGGGAAAAATACTGGGGGGCGGTGAATCAATATTTAGAATGTTATGATAACTTTAAAATTTTCTTTGCATAATACCATACGCGACTTTAATGAACCCAACTCGCTTATACACGTGCATATGCTAAAAGAAACTTGCGTATACTGATATGACTGAATTGTTAGAAAACTTTCAAAAACAATATTTAACTCAGTTTATCAGTTATGCATCTATTAGTTAAACAGTAAGTATGAGTAGTAATAGCAAGATAACAGATCACAAGAGCATCACACATGAACACCAAGATTATAGGTGGAAACCTAATTCGTTAGAAAACCACCGTTGCTCTCGTCTTTGTCTTCAATATTTATTATATGGAAAATTGTTTACAATATTGTACTGATGCAAACTCATATCAGTACGCAGACATCTGCCTACAGAAGGCTTCAACCTCCTCTCGTTTTCCATCTGCTACTGGAAGGGAGCTACAACCCCCTAATCTTGTTTACCAGCCACTACTGAAAGGGAGCTTCAACCCCCTGAGCAGAACACCAACTTCTACTGTCAGGAAGCTTCTACTTCCATACTGAAGGCTTCAACCCTTAGAACCACTATAGACCATGTTTCATCAATTTTCATATTAGATCTCACAGCTTCAACTCAACTCATCATACATATGATCAATAATAAGCTTAACCCAAAATTTAATCAGAACAGTGAGAACACTGTAAACAGAACACAAAAATAACCCTGACTTCAGAATAAATATGTAGATACAAAACTCAACCCTGAACATTCATCATCTTAAAATGCATACGCTACTTGGCTTCACTGAACCTGCATGTATACATGATTTCCTTCACATCAACCTGTGTATAGCTCCGCGAGCAGTGCTTTTCAAAAAATGATCTGGCTCAAAATTAGATTTGAGTCATTCAGTCAAATAAATTTTCAGAATTGTAGGACCCTTGATTAGTCAGTCATCATAACACATATTTTCTTACTGATTGATTAGATTTGGTCATAATCATTTTAGCAGCATACACAATTAAGCAACCCAGATCTTCATGAAAACTTCATTGAAAAACAACATATACTTAGCAGGAATAACATAAAAACCTCTGCAATAAGCTTCAGAAAACCCTAACTTCCATACGTGCATTTTTTGAAGTAAACCCGTGTATATACGCGCTTTCACTGAGACGAACTAGCATATAGATATGTAAATATATAACTTTGTAGAATAAACCAGATCCATAGAACTTACCCAGATTTCTTCACTTAGCTTCAGCAAACTTGCGCCAAGTTATAGATCAAATAATCTCTTCAATGGATCATGCAATAGTACAGTCATTACAAGTCTAGAGAACGTGATCCATCAATTTACCCAAGGGTGCATCATAACTTCAGATTTATCAATAAAACAGAATTCATCCCATGCAGATCTACATCAGAGAGAAGTATTTTGTTATGGCCCTTACACATGCACACACTTGCACTATTATCTTTTTTTCCTTATATAGTTTTAGCCTTTATCAATACCATGAGTCAAAACCACACAACAGCCTATGGTATTCTTAGACGGAATCAAATAGACAACTCAACGCTCAATATTGTGGGCTAATACCATGGTAATGCCCCTTGGTATCAAAATTTTTGGAGCGAAAAAGGCATACACGACTTGGAACGTACTTCTCCGCGTGTATACACGACTTTGTCTTTACAAACCCACATATATATCTTGCAATATCAAAATTGTCCAATCTTTTGTTGGATATTACACAATTCTTCTGATAGACAGTTGAGGTTCTCTAGAAATACATATACTCCATTTTTTTCCAGAGAGTTGCCATCAAGGACAACATTTACAATATATTAGGACATAGGAAACATATTTCCAACAATCTCCCCCTTTAGACTTGATGGCAACCATGATGGTGTTTGATCATTACTATCAGATAGATACATTAATCATAACCAAATACTCTCCCCCTTTGAGATCAAGGGAAAATGGAATATCAAGACCATTCTCCCCTTGAGTTCATGCTAAGTCGTCAGAAATATTTTCAATGAAGTACAGGACTCTATACTTATATCAATTATCCAGCCAAGTGGAAATACATGATTGACTTGACTACCCAAACAAGTGGGTTTACAAATTTGAAGGAGTCCTTACATGACTAAATATAGCAATTTTGCATCATAGATATCAACATGACCTTTTCATCAAATTACAAATATAACTATTTATGACCAAAACCAAAGAATCTCAAACATGAGATCATAACACAACAACCAATCAGAATGCCAACAATGCATCCTTTTCCACAAGACAAGTGCTCCCCCTTAGCTTGTGCATCCTAAACACCTTCAACAACCAAATCATCAAGGCATATTTATAAATATGAGAGAAAGATATAGAAAGATGAATATTGGAACAACAACAGAGATTACTCATCAACACCACAACTGTTCTAAACGATAAACCAGAGAATTTCTATCATCAAAACCCATACACGGTTTTATGCACAAAAAATCGCGTATATACGCGATTCTTCTTTATGAAACCCATGTATCGAAATCAATCTTCTGAAATTAAGCAGATTTGATCAAGAGGCAGAGACCACTCCCAGCTTCTGTCTAAGATATTCGAATGCTTCCCTGGGAAGAGGTTTCGTGAATATATCAACAACTTGTTCCTTGGATGGAACATACTCCAATTTAACCTTTTGTTCAAGCACTTGTTCACATAAGAAGTGATACTTGATAGAAATGTGCTTGGTCTTGGAATGCATAACAGGATTCTTTGAGATACTAATGGCACTTGTATAATCACACAAAATGGATATGGGAGGTGAAAATTTGATTTGAATGTCTTGTAAAGTCTTCATCATCCAAAGTAGTTGTGTGCAACATGATGCAACAGCCATGTATTCTACTTTTGTTGTAGATAAGGCAACATAACTTTGTTTCTTGATGAACCATGATACTAATCGGGGCCCCATATATAATCCACCACCACTAGTGCTTTTTCGATCATCAACATTTCCAGCCCAATCTGCATCTGTGTAAGCATGAAGAGTGAGATCAACTTTCTTTGGATACCATAGACCAAATTATTGAGTCCCTTGAAGATATTTGAAAATTGTTTTAACAACCTGAAGATGAGACTCCTTTGGATTAGCTTTGAATCGTCCAACAATCCTAACTGCATGCATGATGTCTAGTCTTGTCCCGGTTAGATAAAGCAAACTTCCAATCATGGATCTATATTAAGGTTGATTTACTGTGGGAGAATCATCATGAGAGCTGAGGTTACATATAGTTACCATGGGCATACTGACATGCTTGCATTCTTCCATACCATATTTCTTCAGGATTTTCTTAAGATATTTTTCTTGTGATAAGAATATGCAATTTGTTGCTTGTTGCACTTTTAAGCCAAGAAAAAATGTTAGTTCCCCAAGTAAAGACATTTCAAATTCTTGCTGCATAATAGAAGAAAATTTCTGACTCATGGACTCTAGATTGCCGCCAAAAATGATGTCATCAACATATACAACTAAAATCAACAGTTTATCATTCTCTATTTTTGTTAAATGTTACTATCAGTAGATCCCTTTGTAAAACCTTGTTGATGCAGATATTTTTCAAGACGATAGTACCATGCCCTACAAGCTTGTTTGAGACCTTTTAAAGCCCTTTTATGTTTACAAACAATCTTTTCATCATTTCCCAAAATGAATCCTTCTAGTTTTTCTATATAAACTTCTTCTTCTAGATCACCATTGAGAAAGGCAGATTTAACATCCATTTGATAAACTTTGATTTGTTGAAAACTTGAAAAAGCAAGAAACATTCTTATTGCTTGAAGTCTAGCTATAGGAGAAAATGTTTCTTCAAAGTCTATACCTTCTGGTTGAGCATACCCTTTACAATCAAGTCTAGCCTTGTTTCTTATAACATCTCCATTTTCATTTAACTTGTTTTTGAATATCCATTTTGTTCCAATCACATTTTTATCATGAGGTCTTGGAACTAATTCCCAAGTATGATTCTTTTAAATCTGATCAAGTTCTTCATTCATGGGTTGAATCCAACATTCATATTTACTAGCTTGATTGAAATTTTGTGGTTCAACAGTAGATAGAAATGCCAGATAGCTAGGAGATCGTATAAGAGTTCTTCTAGTTTGGACACCTGATCCCTTTTCTCCCAAAATTTGAGATTCTGGATGATTCTTTTGTACATACCTGGATGGAGCCTTTTCATATAGATCTTCTTCTGATGCTTCATTGGGTTCACCTTCTATATTGTTGCTATTTGATGCAGGAGTATATCCCTCATCATCATCTTCATTTGTTGTTGTTGTTTCCTTTTTGGGGGCTGAGAGAGACTCATCAATTACCACATCAATACAGTCCAAAATATTCTGAAGTGTTTTTTTGTAACATTTATATACTTTACTTCTAGAAGAGTAACCAATAAATATTCCTTCTTCTGCTCTAGGTTCAAACTTGCCAAGTTTTTCATCATTGTTCTTGATAAAACACTTATTTCCAAAAACTCTAAAATGCTTTACAGTGGGAAGATTTCCATATCAAAGTTCATAGGGGGTTTTATCACTGTTAACCCGAACATGAGCCTTGTTCAAAATATTTACTGCTATATGTGCTGCTTCTCCCAAAAAAGTATAGGGAGTTCTAGATTCATCAAGCATAGCACGAGCCATTTGTTGAACTTTTCTAGTCATCCTTTCTACCATGCCATTTTCTTGTGGGGTTCTAGGTACAGAAGACTGTCTTTTTATGCCATGATTTTCACAAAAGTCAAAGAATTCATCTAATATATATTCTCCTCCTCGGTCAGATCTGAGACATTTGATTTTTAGATCTAATTCATTTTCAACCAAAGCTTTAAAGATCTTAAATTTTTCAAATGCTTCATCTTTATGTTTTAGTAAACCGATCCAAAACATTCTAGAGAAGTCATCAATAAATAAAATATAGTATTGTTCTCCACCAGGTGAATTTTTCCTTACAGGACCACATAGATCAGTATGTATAAGTTCAAGAGGCTTACTTTCTCATCCTTCTTTAGCATTGAATTGCACCCTGGTTTGCTTACCAAATTGGAATTATTTGCATATGGTAGTTTCAGGTGGAGTGACGTTGGGAAGATCACGAACTGCTTTGAGTCTACTAGATTTTCTTATTTGAGAGAAGCTCAAATGTCCCAACCTTCTGTGCCATAACCAATTTTCTAAATATTTTCTCAAGTAGCATTGTGTTTGATCACATTTCAATACATATATATTGCCTGGTGTACTAGTTCCTTTTATTACTGTTTATCCCGTTTCAAGTTCACGTACAACACATTCTTTTGAACTAAAGACAACTTCATTTCCTTGATCACACATTTAACTCACACTCAACATGTTATGATTTAGTCCATCGACATACATAAAATTGTTAGCTTTCACTCTTTTTTTTAGAAAAACATAACCTTTTCCTTTAATGACAACAGGAGAATCATTTCCGAAGGTAACATTATTTTCTTTCTCTAAAGCATCGTATGAAAGGAGTTTATTTCTATCACTTGTCATGTGTTTTGAGCATCCATTATTAGTGTACCATTGAATTTCTTCCCCTTATGCAAATAAGGCTATGCCAAAGTTCTCAACCTGTAAGTCCATCTTTCTCCATACCTTGGAACTTGAAGGTATATGTTCTTTTGGCTGAAGTTTGCTCCTGCACTCAGATTCTTCATGACCAAAGTTATTGCAATAAGCACATTAAATCTCATTTTGAAGAGGAGAAAATTTGTTATAAGGATTCTTCTTTATTCCAGTCTCATTTCTTTGCTTTCTTTCTTCTCTGGTCATGATGGTTTTGTATGCAACACATTGAACAGCTTTATGACCAAAATTATGACATGTGAAACATTGTCCATTGAAGAAGAAATTTCTGCAATCATGAAACCTTCTATTGTTTACTTGTTGATTGAAATTTCTATTATTGATATTCCTGTTATTGAATTGGTCATGCTTTACTTGTGAAGTTTATTTGTTCTTCTGCTGAATGACAGAGTGTTGTAGGTTGGATTTTTCTACATTTAGATAGGTTGGTGCTGAATACTTAGAGGCTTCTCTGATATATCCAAGACCTGTCTTTACAAAAGGAGAGTGTTGAACCTTGATAATTTCATCTAAGGTTTCAGATCCTTTAGCAAATATAAGATTTAAAGTTTTCACTTTCTCAATTTCCTTTCTTAGACTTACTAATTCACATTCTAATTTCTCATTGTGCTTCTCATTTTCTATAAGTTGATTCTTTAGAGTATCTATGGAAATTTTGTTTTCTTCCAAACATATCTTCAAATGATTTATTTCTTCAAGAAAATCATTGTCTTCTAAAGCATCCATAAAATTATCTTTAGCCTCACTAGATTATTTTTCAAAAGCCATGAGTAGGCTAATATCTTGATCAGATTATCCTTCTTCAATATTAGATAAACCATCACTATCTTCATGAGTATAATAGATTTTTCTATTGATAAGTCGTTTCTTATTTCCTTTAGCCATTTCCTTTCCCTTTTCATGACTATCTTTATAGGGACATTTAATAGCATAATGACCAACTCTTCCACAAGAAAAACATTTAAAGGGAAGCTTACCTCTGAACCTTCTAGTGCCAAGTTGTAGATTCTTTAAAAAATTTATCTCATCTTCTTCTGAAGCATACCCTGATCCTTCTTGTGCTTCTTCCTCCTTTCCTTTTGCAGCAACTCTGAAGACAACTTCTTTGACTTCAAATGGAACTCCTTTTCTCATTTTACAAGCAGTCAAAATCCCTTTAAGTTGAACAACTGTAAGAGTTTGAAGATCCTGTTTCTCCTCAATAACAGACACTTTTGACTCGAATTTGGAAGTTAGAGATCTTAAAACTTTTTCTACCAGAGTAGTGCCAATTATGGTTTCACCCAAATTTCTCATACGATTTACAATATCATCTAGACGTAAAAAGAAACTGGCAATGCTTTCCTCATTATGCATCCTGAGATTTTCATATTGAATTCTGAGATTTTGGAGTTTAGCGCTTTTTACCTTGGTATCACCTTCATAGCTTAGAACGATTTTGTCCCATATCTCCTTTGTTGTATTCAACTGCATGATTTGACAAATTCTGATTCAGTGAGACTTCACAATAATGCCTTGAACACCTTTTCATTAGTTTCATAGTTCTTTCTTTCTGTTGCATCTATTGGAACCGAGGCTGGATATTGATAACCTCCTTCAACTATAGCCCATACATCTGCTCCAAGAGACTGAAGATAAGATCTAGTGCTTGTCTTCCAGAAGATTAAATTGTTGTCGCTGAATGGGGGAGGCCTAATAGATGCTATCCCATCTTGATTTCTCATCTTAGCTGATCTTCCTTCTAGCGGCTAAGCTTCTTCAAAAGGACCTGCTCTGAAACCAATTTTTGGGAAAAATACTGAGAGGGGGGGGGTGTGAATCGGTATTTAGAATTTTATGATAACTTTAGAATTTTCTTTGCAGAATACCATATGTGACTTTAATGAACCCAACTCATGTATACACATGCATATTCTAAAAGAAACTTGCGTATAATGATATGATTGAATTGTTAGAAAAATTTCAGAAATAATATTTAACTCAATTTATCAGTTATGCATCTGTTAGTTAAACAGTAAGTATGAGCAGTAACAGCAAGATAACGGATCACAAGAGCACCACACATGAACACCAATATTTTAGGTGGAAACCCAATTCAGGATAAAACCACCGCTATTGTCATCTTTGTCTTCAGTATTTATTATATGGAAAATTGTTTACAATATTGTACTGATGCAGACTCATATCAGTACATAGGAATCTACCCACAGAAGGCTTCAACCTTCTCTCATTTTCCAGCTGCTACTGGAAGGGAGCTACAACCCCCTAATCTCGTTTACTAGCCACTACTGGAAGGGAGCTTCAACCCCCTGAGAAGAACACTAGCTTCTACTGGCAGGAAGCTTCTACTTCCATACTGAATGCTTTAACCCTCACCACTGCAGACCACGTTTCATCAATTTTCATACTGGATCCCACAACTTCAACTCAACTCATCATACATATGATCAATAATAAGCTTAACCCAAACTTCAATCAGAACAGTGAGAAAACTGTAAACTAAACACAAAAATAACCCAAACTTCAGAATAAATATGCTGATACAAAACTCAACCCTGAACATTCATCATCTTAAAATGCATACGCTACTTTGCTTCACTGAACCCACGTGTATATGCACTTTCCTTCACATAAACCTGTGTATAGCTCTGTGAGTAGTGTTTTTCAGAAAATGATCTGGCTCAAAATCAGATCTGAGTCATTCAATTAGATAACTTTTTAGAATTGTAGGACCCTTGATTAGTTAGTCATCATAACACATATTTTCTTACTCATTGATCAGATTTGTTCATAATCATTTTAGCAGCATATACAGCAATTAAGAAACCCAGATCTTCATGAAAACTTCATTGACAGACAACAGATACTTAGCAGGAATAACAAAAAAACCTCTGCAATAAGCTTCATAAAACCCTAACTTCCATACGTGCCTTTTTTGAAGCAAACCCGCGTGTATACGCGCTTTTACTGAGACAAACTAGCATATAGATCTGTAAATATATAACTTTGTAGAATGAACCAGATCCATATAACTTACCCAAATTTCTTCACTTAGCTTCAACAAACTTGTGCCAGGTCATAGATCTAATCATCTCTTCAATGGATCACGCAATAGTATAGTCATTACAAGTCTATAGAACTTGATCCATCAATTTACCCAAGGGTGCATCATAACTTAAGATTTATCAATAAAACATAATTCATCCCATGCAGATCTACTTCAAAGAGAAGTATTTTTTTATGGCCCTTACTCATGCACACACTTGCACTATGATCTTCTTTTCCTTATATAGATTTAGCCTTTATCAATACCATGAGTCAAAACCACACAACAACCTATGGTATTCTTGGACGGAATCAAATAGACAACTCAATGCTCAATATTGTGGGCTAATACCATGGTAATGCCCCTTGGTATCAAACTTTTTGGAGTGCAAAAGGCATACATGACTTGGAACGTACTTCTCCACGTGTATACGCGACTTTGTCTTTACAAACCCACGTATATATCTTGCAATATAAAAATTATCCAATCTTTTGCTGGATATTACACAATTCTTCTGATAGATAGCTGAGGTTCTCCAGAAAGACATATACTCCATCTTTTTCCAAAGAGTTGCCATCAAGAACAACATTTACAATATATTAGGACATAGGAAACATATTGCCAACAACCTTCCCCTTGAATCATCTCTTTTCTAATGTGAATCCAAAATTTTTCACCAACTTGGAACTTGTGATCTAGACGATGCTTTTCATGCCTTGCTTTTAATTTCCTTGGATCTATTCAAGCTGATCTTGAACTGTTTGATGTATCAATTTGATTTGTTCTATGAACTTCTTGTGTTTTTCTATTTCGCTATGATCATCAATAGCAACATCCTTTCCAAAAATTAAATCCAATGGTCATCTAGGAAAGTATCCAAGACATTCCTAAAATGGTGATGTTTGTGTAGAGGAGTGTTTTGAACAGTTGTAAACATGTTGAATGTAGTGCAAGTTTTCATCCCACAACTTAGGATGCTTTCTGTAGTATCCTCGAAGAATATTTATGACTGTTCGATTCACCACTTCGGTTTGACCATATGTTTGTGGATGAAATTTTGTACTGTTTTTCAACTTGGTATCCATCAAGTCCCACAAACTTGATGAAAAATTCTCAACAAATCGAGAATCTCGATCACTAATAATGGATGTGGGAAAATCCAAAATGAACCCAAACATGTTGAAAGAATAAGTGAGTTATTTTTTCAGCTTTTTATTTTTATTTTTACATGTCATTAATATACACATATTTTTGAACCTATCCACAACTACATACAAATAGTCATGACCTATTTTTTTATAATGGAAGACCTTCTACAAAATTCATAGAAACACTCTCCCATGCACATGAAGGTACGGAAAGTGGTGTGTACGATACTAACTTCCTATTTCTATGCTTACTGATTGCACATAATGAACAACCTTTAATGAAACATGAAACACTTTCAAGCATACAAGGCCAATAAAAATACCTTTGAAGATGTGCCATTGTTTTTCTTACACCGAAATGTCCAACAATAAGAGAAGTGTGTGCTTCCCTTATGACATTCACTCTCTCCTCCTGTGGAATACAAATATTTCTCAAATAATAAAACAATTTATTATGTACATGGTAATCCAATTCCTCTACTTGGTTGTCTTGACTCAAGTTTGCATAAATATCTTGAAATTATTTATCAAATGCATATTTCTCAACATAACTTTCATGCAAAATAGAAGTAGTTGCACTAACAATAGGCCTAGAAATCATTTTAGAAACCTTGTTGTATATACATTTCTTATACCCGATGACCAAGTGGAATTGTTGTAGGAAACCCATCCATCTAAAATGCCTTGACTGCTGCAACTTAGTTTTCGATTGTGAGTATTACAATGGTTGGTGGTTGGTGTGTATGATGGTTTAATTTCCCATCAAGTAGTGTTTACACTTTGAACCAACGCATAAAGCTCCTTGTCATAAGTAGCATAGTTAATCACTGCACCATTGAAAGTTTATCAATGAAATGAAATGGGCTGACCATATTGCGTAAGGACTGTGCCCATGTAATTATAGTCAATTGTATCAGTTTGAATCTCAAAGGGTTGTCTAAAGTCCGATAGTGCAAGTACTGAGGCTGTAATGATCTTCTCTTTCAAAGCATTGAATGATTTTTGCTTCTTTCCTCCCCACTAGAATACCTTTTTCACACTATTCAATGCATACAATGGAGTTGTGACAAAATAGAAGTTAGAAATAAACTTCCTCCAATATTGGGTTGCTCCCAAAAAAATTCTTACCTCAGTGACTGTTTTGGGAATTGGACAATTCACAATGAACTCAACTTTCGAGTGGTCTAACTTCAACTCAGCTCCTCAAACAATATGCCCCAAGTACACCAAAGAAGTTTTACCAAAATCACATTTTGACATCTTAAAAAACAATTGTTCTTTCCTTAAGACATCAGGTACATTTCTTACATGCATGACATGTTCATCAAATGAGTTACGGAATATTAACATATGATCTAAGTAGACTATGAAAAAATCATCAATAAATTCCCTCAACACATCATTCATCACACGCATAAAGGTATCAATAGCATTACATAAACCAAAAGGCATAACAACCCATTCAAACAAACCTTGCTTTGTCTTGAATTTTGTCTTCCAAATGCCACCTTCAGCAATTCTAATTTGATGGTAACCACTCCTTAAGTCCAACTTAGTAAAATACTTTGCATCTTTCAATTGATCAAGTAAATCATCTATTCTAGGAAGTGTATAATTATTCTTTACAATACTTTTGTTCTGTTAGCGCTCAAATCTACCTTAGGCTGAAATAAGGTAAAACTCAAGGCTACATCAAACCACGCTCAGCCTCGTAGCTAGCCCTACGAGGACAGGAGAGGGCTCTCTTCGGGTCTATATCGGCAAAAGATATTCAAAGGGGCTGAGATGACTTATAACGAATACTAATTTTAGGCTAGTAAAGAGATAGGAAAGTTTGATTTTGATTTTTGGGTTTTTGTTGAAAAATTGGGAAAAACAATTTTGGGTCCGGGGATAAGGCCAGATCTTTGCAGAATTTCGAGTTGGGGCGAGGTAGGCAGTAGTCTTGATGCTTTTGATCAGGTGTATGGATGGATCAGAATGACAAGGAGCTGAAGAGGGCAAGGAAAAACATGGATCCTCTCCAAACAGGCGAAAACATGTAAAACTAAACAAATTTAAAGGCAGAGCACTGAAACAATGGATTCAACCTCATTTACTCATTCATTTAGTTTCAGAAGCATAAGAAGGGAATGACATACATTAAACATTAAAGAACTTACAATAAACTGAGAGAAAACACCATCAAGAACTGAAAACCACAAGAATCCCAACAGGTGCTGCAAAACCTCTGATCTTTCCTTAGCCAAAATATGAAAAATATGTACAATAGTGTGCCAAAATCTTCCCAAGAGTCCAACCTATCCAACCTCTGAAAATGATTGAAAAATTACATCATATAGACCATCCTAACCCCTTTCCATGCCTCTAGGGGTCGAATTCATCCTTCTAGGAGCAGTTCCAACTAATTCTAAACAAGGAGCTAGAATCTAGGCATCCAAACAACTTGCCTCTAAAAGGAAGGAAACTGATTCTTACACTTGATTTTTACTTTTTTGGGAGTGAATCTTCTAGAATAGGTGAAAGTGAGTCCAAGTTACATGCCAACCACAAAATTACATCAAGATAACTCAAAAATTACATCCACAAGCAAAACAAGTCCAACTGGCCGAAATCCTGAGCTGGAAGGTGAAAAATTGACCAAAAATCTATATGCGTAGCGCGCCTGAGCCATATGCATAGCGCGTCTTTCAGCCTACTTTTGGGGCACTTCTCGGCATCCAAATTGATCTCATGATAGCTCGCTAGAAATCCCTGGACGTTTTCTATCCAACCCAAGTGGAATTTTCCAATTTGGAGCTCATTTTCCCCTCCAAAACTTCATTATCCCAGAAGTACTTCCTGCTGGTGCAAAAGGTGCAGAAAGGTGGTTTTCATAAGGCTGTTTTGGCCATGCAGTCATCGTTTCAGTAGTGGTGAAATATTGAACATGTAACATGAAAAACCCAAAAATATAATTTTCCTTCAACAAGTAATACAATCTCATAAACGATAGGCAATACGACCTTTGTACTAAATGTCATTGAAAAATCTGTTTTGTGAAGACCAAAATATTTCAAAATGACAAGAATGTCCAATTTATCCAAATTAAGTGAAACCTCTTGTGTCATGTGACAGCGAAGCCTAGGCAAAAATCTAATTAGATCATGTATTCTTATCTTTTAGGTATCCTCTTTGTTAAATGGGTTGATAGTGAAAACACTGTCTCTGTTGTGATGTGTCGGTCTCTGTCATGGTGTCACAATGTGTATGAAAAGTATGCTGATATGGTTATGATGAAAACAAGATTTTGGTGTATGCTCCAATCCCAAATGTGTCACATGTGTATCAAGGTGCTATAGGAAAGCCACAATGATAAGGGTTCTGTCAAATGAGTTTGAATGGACAACACTCACTGCTTGACTACATGGGGTTTGAAAAGAGAATAGGAAGGAGTATAAGGTGATGTAGAACAAAGAAACAACCCTTGCAATGATAGTTAGGCTTCGTCAATGGAGAATGGGAAAAGTGAGTGTATGAAAGAATTGGGGAATGTGAACGAGTGATATGAGTGGTATTTTAGGATATACGGAGAAAAGGGATTGACAATAATGAATGAAAATATTTCAGTGAAAATAGGCCACATGTGGAATGCTTTGAACTAGTGGCACCAAAATGGTGCAGCAATCAAAAACTCAACCTAAAACCATTTATGAAAATTGAGGTTGTCATTCTTTAACATTCAAGCTAACACAACAATCTTGAAAGCAACAAAACAACGACAAAAAAAAAAAAGATAATAGCAAGACAATTGTTCCTTGGTAAAAGGAACTGAAGGTTGAATTTTAAGAGCGGTGGCAAAATTTGTGTTGCGGCCAAAGGGTGGCCGCACACTTTTATATGTATTGTATACATAATTAAGCTGAGCTTTGGAGAGCCTTGGTTAAATTGAACGTGTGATAGCTTGTTGATCTACAGGTATAATTTCCAACCCAAAGTAGAATTGTACAATTTGAGTTCCATTTACTATCAATCAAAACTCCCAACACTACTTCCTGTAGGTGCATCGGTTCTATCTCACAGGGAAACAGCAGTATTCTTGACATTTCATCGACAAATTTGCACCTGTATGGTACAGGGTTTTCTTCATACTTTCTTTAAAGACAACCTCTCTCATTTTTCCAAAATTCATCTTTGATTGCTCTGAAAAATCTTTTAGGTAAACCTATCCCAATGGGTGGGCTGAGGATTTTAATCGAGATAAGCAGAAAATAAGAGAATCGAAACCTAAATTCTTGGGGAAATTTGCAGGTAAGGAGGGATATTAAATGAGAAAATGTAATACCAGAAGATTGAGTGAGGAAGGGTCCAAAAGGCATATGACAACCTGAAAAATTGTGAAGGTTGTGGCAAAAACTTAAGTTTGTTAAGGAATTTGGGGGGTCTCGGTGATGGGAAGTGTTTAATAAGGTACGTAAGGATAGGGAAGGTGTGTGAACATCAGGATACAATTTTCTAATGATTTGACCATCCAAGAGAAATTACCTCCAAAACCCTAGGAGATGGAAATGGACCTTACCTAGGCACAACTGAAGCATGAACAAGCTGTAAAATGACCCAATGGAATTTGACATGATGATGAAAACCCTTTGAATGATGGTACACTCAGCTGAATGGTGACATGGACCGACATTTGGACAAATTTGAAAGAGTGAAAACAAACCCTAGACCTAATGCCTAGTGACCAAATTTTTCTTGAAGACTCATTGAAATGACAAAATTTGACCTTGACACCTTAAAATCACTTTGTAAGAGCATGTTTGATCACTGAAGGAAAGCTACAAAGGCTGACACTAACATTGGCTCCAATGGGGATGGTAGCTCCAGCTCCGTGGAGGTGCCAAGAACGGCAGATCTTTGGGAGAGCAGACCAGTGCCTTATCCATTGGGAAATGGAATCAAAACTAAAACTGAAATGCATGAATGAAAATTGATGAATTGATGACACAAATTGACTCTCACTCAACTAAAAACTGACTCGATACTTAAACACAATTGACAAGCTGGAAGAGATGCTCAAAGTAGAGCTTATTCATCAACCTACTCTAATTGTTCTTTTCACCACCCGATCAAGTGAAATGGAACAGCCAGTGCAACCATGTAAGCATCTTGGCTACTATTTGATTTATTCCCAAGTGCTTTCTGATGCGCAGGAAAAGGAAAGAATCGAAAGGCAACTCCCATGGAAATTTGAAGTCAAGCTGACTGCTGATAAACTTGCAAAGCACAAATTGACTGGATGACTGCAAGAATACTGCGAAAGGATCTTCATAAACATAGCTCTAGTCCATATAATCTCCATACCTTTATCATAAACTTTTCCTCACATCTGCAGTGCTTTTCTTTGGTGATTGCAGCAAGCCGTCAAAAGGATCCTAAAATTCATGAAAAACCAAACTCTGCTGCTGATTCCAGACAGAACAAAAGTATCCTTTATCAATCTCCTCATATGAAAAATCTGTTGAACAACACAATGAAATTGACTTTTGAACAAGATTACTATCAACATTCTTTTCGGGCACATGGTTAGCTAATGAAGGAAAATTTTTACAGAAAACATCATCCAACACACGAGCAATAGGATCATCAAAAACTTGAGAAGACTGCTGCACTGTATTCCTTGAAACTGTATGACATCCTACTGGCTTTTCATCTTTTTCTTGAGAGATTTTACGAAGATTCTGCCTTATAAACTGAAATGCTTCGAAACAAAAGGGTATAGAATTTTCCTGCATCATCAAATCATGTATTTCATCTTCCACACCTTCATCTGTAATCTGACCTTCAATTGCATTGGATGGCTGCAAATCTGATGCTACAGGCTGCTCAAAAATTTCGTTATCTGTCTCATCCTCAACATTAACACTGAGAGATTGTTGATTTCTTATAGGCTGCTCATTTGAAGATTTACTATGCAATTTTTCTCTCAAAAACTGAAATGATTCAAAACAAAATGGTACGGAGTCACCTTGTATCATTTGATCACATGTACCAGCTTCCATGTCCTCATCTGCAACTTGAAAATCAATGGCTTTCGAGGGCTGAAAATCTGAATATGAGAAGTCTTGAACAAGGTTTTCATTGCGCTCAAGATGGTCCAGATCAAGACTTGTTGACATTTGATTTCTGATTGCATGGTAGTTGTCTCTGATGAATTGAAATGAATCAAAACAAAAAGGCAAAGATCCTTCACTTACTTCAAAATTTGCTGCACTTTCCTCATCATTGTCATAGCTGATATGCATCGTTTGATCACTGTACTCGAGCTGCTGAAAGTGAACTTCCTCCTCGCACAAACTAGCTGCTGATTTGTCTGCAAGATTAGCTTCTGTTTGGAGAACATAATCATCATCATACTGATCAAACTGAGGCAATTCATTAGTATACAACACATCATCAAGCATACATGTCATATCAACAGCTCTCTCTTCTTCAAGATGATCTATAAAGAAATCACTATGACAACTGGGATAAGGAACAAAATTTTTTGGATCAGCAACTTGTTCTTGAATGTCATTTTCATTTTTTGCAGTCATTTTCCGCACCATCTCTTCTACTACATTTACGAAAAGATCAAGATTTTCCTCTGAAGGTGTTAGCTGCTCTGAAACATTCTTCTTTTCTTCTTCCTTCAACCTTGCCCTCAAGATTAGTAAATGAGCCTCTATATTCACTGCCTTGTTCTGCATCTCGTGAAGTGTTGCAATATTCCTTTCTCTCAGCTGAAACTCCATTTCTGGATCAAAGGCACCTGGGTAGTGCAAGAGAGAAGATCTAGGAGAAGGTCTTATATCAGCTAGTATCGAAAAATATACTTGATTAAATCTGGTAGAAAACTGTTGTACTGTCTCTTCAGCTGGGCATACTCGTCTAAAATCAAGAAAGGGTTCTGTCCAATCATCCACCTGTCGAGGAAAACTATGATGAACTGCTGGAAATCTGAGATGCTCGCATCAGGCAGGGCTTTAAACCAACTCTTCACTTGGCCTTGCAAAGAAAGAGCAAAAAGCCTAATACTAACATCCTCTTCATCAACTTCAAAAAGATCTAGAAAAGTCTCAACATTCTGCACATGTTGCTCAATGTTGACATTGTTACATTCACCGTCAAATCTTGGTAGATATAGGTCATAATTTGCAGGGAAAACATGAAGAACAGAAGGTAAAACAAGAGGTTTGTACCGATCTGGAATTTTACAAGGTGTAGGGGTATGTACAAGAGCTGCGGGATCAGTTTTGTTTCCTTTAGGCTCATCACTCTGAAGAGAGTCATCATAATATGTGGGAAAAGTAAGGAGACCAGGATCAAAGGGAAACTCAGCATTTACACTTTTTGAATGGGTCGAGTGAAGATTTTGATCACCTTTATCATACAACAAATTTTGAAAAACTTTCAGGACAACTTCAAGACCAGCAAAGAAGTAATTTACAAGAAAGCAGATTAGATCCTGAATACCATTCCACTTTAGATACCTGAACTTTGTGTAAGATCCTTCCATTTCTCAGAGAAAGATTCAGTCCTCCAGACTTTGAATTGGAGTCACCAGGTGAAAGATTTCAGCCTTCTTATGTCTGATCGTTGTCCACCATCAACCATCAGATCTGATCTTGATACATATACTGGGGCAAGACAATCTACAAGTCGAGTGTCACATTCACAAGCTAGACCGGAGATGGACTGAAGCAGCATTTATCTACTATGCACTCGTAGAGCAATGTGCAGTTCGAAGGCTTTCTGGCGTGACTTCAGACTCTGTCTGTAGCTAATGAAACAAATGACATCAACAAGCAAACCAATTCTTCCCCAGTATGGTCGCCACTATGTTAGCGCTCAAATCTACCTTAGGCTGAAATAAGGTAAAACTCAAGGCTACATCAAACCACGCTCAACCTCGTAGCTAGCCCTACGAGGACAGGAGAGGGCTCTCTCCGGGTCTATCTCAGCAAAAGGTCTTCAAAGGGGCTGAGATGACTTATAACGAATACTGATTTTAGGCTAGTAAAGAGATAGGAAAGTTTGATTTTGATTTTTTGGGTTTTTGTTGAAAAAATGGGAAAAACAATTTTGGGTCCGGGGATAAGGCCAGATTTTTGCAGAATTCGAGTTGGGGCGAGGAAGGCAATAGTCTTGATGCTTTTGATCAGATGTATGGATGGATCAGAATGACAAGGAGCTGAAGAGGGCAAGGGAGAACATGGATCCTCTCCAAACAGGCGAAAACATGTAAAACTAAACAAATTTAAAAGCAGAGCACTGAAACAATGGATTCAACCTCATTTACTCATTCATTTAGTTTCAAAAGCATAAGAAGGTAATGGCATACATTAAACATGAAAGAAATTACAATAAATTGAGATAAAACACCATCAAGAACTGAAAGCCACAATAATCCCAACAGGTGCTGCAAAACCTCTGATCTTTCCTTAGCCAAAATATGAAAAATATGTACAATAGTGTGCCAAAGTTTTCCCAAGAGTCCAACCTCTCCAACCTCTGAAAATGATTGAGAAATTACATCATATAGACCATCCTAACCCCTTTCCATGCCTCTAGGGGTCGAATTCCTCCTTCTAGGAGCAGTTCCAACTAATTCTAAACAAGGAGCTAGAATATAGGCATCCAAACAACTTGCCTCTAAAAGGGAGGAAACTGATTCTTACACTTGATTTTTACTTTTTTAGGAGTGAATCATCTAGAATAGGTAAAAGTGAGTCCAAGTTACATGCCAACCATAAATTTACATCAAGATAACTCAAAAATTTCATCCACAAGCAAAACTGGTTCAACTGGCCGAAATTCTGAGCTGGAAGGTGAAAAATTGACCAAAAATCTATATGTGTAGCGCGCCTGAGCCATATGCGTAGCGCGTCTTTCAGCCTGCTTTTGGGGCACTTCCCCACATCCAAATTGAGCTCATGATAGCTCTTTGGAAAGCCCTAGATGTTGGCTATCCAACCCAAGTGGAATGGCCCAATTTTGAGCTCATTTTCCCCTCCAAAACTTCATCCTCCCAGAAGTACTTCCTGCTGGTGCAAAAGGTGGCAGAAAGGTGGTTTTCATGGTGTTTTTGGGCCCTTTGATCATCCAGAACTTGATGAAATGCTTCGAAAATACTGGAGCATGCATAAATTACCATGAAAAACCAAAAAATATAAAGTTTTCCTTCAGCAAGTGTCCCAATCATAAGCGAGCGCGTCGACGCGCTACTCGTATGGCTGAAAAATCTGTTTTGAGACCAAAATATTTCAAAATGACAAAAAATTCTCTGAATTTTCTCAAATTCGGAGCGAAGACCCTCCATCATGTATCATGCCTAGCCAACGAAGCCTCGGCCAAAATCCGGAGTGGATCATGTGTTTCACCTCGTTTCAGTATCCTCCTGGTGCATGCAGTTTCAGTAGTGAAAACACTATCTCTGTTGTGATGTGTCGGTCTCTGTCATGGTTTCAAAATGTGTATGAAAATTATGCTGATATGGTTATGATGAGAACAAGATTTTGGTGTATGCTCCAATCCCAAATGTGTCACATGTGTATCAAGGTGCTATAGGAAAGCCACAATGATAAGGATTCTGTCAAATGAGTTTGAATGGACAACAGTCACTGCTTGACTACATGGGGTTTGACAAGAGAATAGGAAGGAGTATAAGGTGATGTAGAACAAAGAAACAGCCCTTGCAATGATAGTTAGGCTTCGTCAATGGAGAATGGGAAAAGTGAGTGTATGAAAGAATTGGGGAATGTGAACAGTGATATGAGTGGTATTTAGATATAAGGAGAAAAGGGATTGACAATAATGAACAAAATATTTCGTGATGGAGAAATGAGCTACATGTGGAATGGACTTGAACCACTAAGTGCACAAAAATCAAACTTTACAATCAAACTCCAACCCTATAAGAGCCATTTTTAACAAGAGAGTAGGGTTTGTGTTTTTCAACATTCAAACTCTTACAACCAATCTTCAAACAACTCCAAACACCGACCAAAGGTAATAGCAAGATGATTTAAACTTAAACGGGGCAAAGGAGACTGAGAGAATTTGAATTTTGAAGAGCAGTGGAAAAAATTTTGTGTTCGCCCAATGCGTAGCGCGCACTTTATATGCGTAGCGCACACTTTTCTATGCGTAGCGCGCTACATAGTGCATTTTACAGGAGGCTTTTGGAGGCCTTCCCGGTGTCCAAATTGGGCGTGTGATAGCTCGTTGGAAATATCTTGGAGTCTAATTTCCAACCCAAGTGGAATTTTGAAATTTGGAGTTCATTTACCCTGTCCAAAATCAAATCTCCCAACACTACTTCCTGCAGGTGCATCAATTCTCCTGAGGCAACGGTATTCTTGACATTTCTCCAAAAAAATTACACCTGTGTAAAAAGTGAAGGAGGTTTTTCTTCCTTGGCATGTTGTGTACAAAAACCTCTCTCAGTTTTCCAAAATTCATCTTTTATTTCTCTAAAATATCATTTGAGTGAAACCTATCCTGATGTGTGAAACAAGGGATTTTGTCGAAATGAAGCGAAATGAAGGGGATAAGGGGCTTCTAAATTCTTGGGGAAATTTTGGGAAGTAGGGAGGGATGTTAGGAAGCAGGGGAAAGTGGAATCTTAGAGATTGAGTGAGGGGAAGGGGTCCAAAAGGGCAAAACACAGGCCTAGCCTAGAAAATTGCCAAGTTGTGGCAAGAAACTAGGGTTTGTGGAAAAATGAGGAATTTGGGGGATCTCAGTGATGGGAAGTGTTTAATAAGGTATATTAAGGATAGGGGAAGGTGTGTGAACATCAAGATACAATTTTTTCTAATGATTTGACCATCCAAGAGAAATTACCTCCAAAACCCTAGGAGAGGGAAATGGACCTTACCAAGGCACAACTGAAGCATGAACAAGCTGTAAAATGACCCAATGGAACTTGACATGATGATGACAACCCTCTGAATGATGGTACACTCAGCTGAATGGTGACATGGACCGACATTTGGACAAATTTGAAAAGAGTGAAAACAAACCCTAGACCTAATGCCTAGTGACCAAATTTTGCTTGAAGACTCATTGAAATGACAAAATTTGACCTTGACACCTTAAAATCACTTTGTAAGAGCATGTTTGATCACTGAAGGAAAGCTGCAAAGGTTGACACTAACATGTTCAGTGCACGAAAATCCACACACATGTGCCATGTTCAATCCTTCATTAGAACCAACACAATATGTGACCCGCATGGTGAAGTACTTTGTCTGATGATCCCTTTGTCCAACAACTCTTGAATTTTCTTTTTGATTTCAGCACTCTCCATCACCAAAATTATATACATGCCAGTGTTAGGAAGAGGATAATATTGTTGCAACTTTATTTCATGATGGATTCCCCTCTTGGGAGGTAATCCCTTTGGTTCCTGAAATATTTCATTACCATGATTAACCACTTCAATAAAATCATATTTCAACTTTGGATCAAATCCTTGAAATGACTCATAGTAAACATCATTATTTGGTTTAATCATAAGAAGCATAAAATTATTGTTTAAATTCACTAGTCTTTTCATTTTCCCTGCATTAACAAATGAAATATTTAGTTTATTGCGATGAGCTCACACAATATACTCCACACCATCTTCGAAAAAGTGGTACTTTTTTTCATGGCGATAGAATATGGATTTTCTATCGTAAAGGTAAGGGCTACCCAAAACAATTCCTGAAATGTCAAGCAGTACAACATCTAATTCAACTTCGTCAATGAAGTTTGTTGTGATTGCAAACCAAAGAATACACTTTCTTGTAACTTGTAAATTTGTGTTCTTGCATATCCAACCCAATGGATATGGTTTAATGTGGAATGGTTTCAAGATTAAGTTTCTTGAATAATTCTTCATATATCAAACTGGCTTGAGACCCATTATAAAATAGTGTGTCGATTTTTGTATGTTTTGAAATAACCCTCACATGAAATAACTCAATTTTTGTTTTTTATTTTGAAGTACTAGTGTGATAATTTGATGAACTAGTGCTAGAAATGGATTCTTGTCCCTTCATACCCATGCCTATAATTTTAGTTTGATCACTTGAATCAGATTCAAAATACTGTTCAGTGGTTACAGTTTTTTTTGGTTTCCCCTTGTTGTTGAATTTCTTGGGCCTCATCTCTAGATGAAGCTTCCAACAATGGTATTCATTGTGACCCTCTTTGGAACAATGTTTGCATGTCATTTTCTCTCCTTCCTTTTTAATGGATGCAATTTTCTTTCCCTTTCCTTTTTCTCCACGCTTAAATGGATTATTTTTACCCTCTTCTGGAATATTTTTCCCTCTTGCCTCAAGGTGAGTGGCTTGTACACAAACCTCATCTAGACTAGTGGGATTAAACATAAGGATAGTATGCCTTAGGTAGCTATGTAAATCCCCTATATACTTCAACAACATGTCTTGTGAATGAAAATCAACACCTAACATAAGAGATCTTCTTCTAAATTATTGGGTGTACTCTTACACACTTTGACCTTTAAGTTGTCTAAATTTTTACCAATTCATGATGGATTTTTGCATATATGCTAGAGGGTAAAATTGTATTTTAATTGCAGAAATTAAATTAGACCGCAAGGGTGAGATCTTACCATGTTTTTTTAATATCATCTTGTGTCTTGGCTTCCCACCATACTAGTGTTGCACCCTCCAGTATCAAGGAAGCTAGTTGAATATTTGTATCATAATCTTGAAGGTTTCTAATAATGTAGTAGACCTCAAGCTTACAAACCCAATTGTCAAGATTTTCTACATTCACTTCACCATTATACATAGGCATCTCAAATTTAATATCAAGCTTTAACAAGGTTTTTTACCAATTCCTTGTGAGGTATGTTGGTGAGTATGAGTAAGGGTTGTAGTAGTGGAAGAGGATGAAGATGAAGGTGAAGATGGTGGTGAGGATGTTGGTGGAATATATGGCAGCTTATCACCATTTCCATTACCTCCTCCTACTGGATAACCCTCTCCTCTTGGAGGTCTCGCGCTTTCACCCTATAACCTTGTGTTCCTTTCTTCATAGAGGACCTTCACCATCGTTGTCATGTCAAAGAAAGCCTTCCTAAAAGCCTTCTCATCCTTTGTCATGTTATCATTTCCTCCTTCATGAGACATGCTTACTGAAGCCTTAGGTACAACATGAGGTGAATCTTGTGGTGGAGATTGTGGAAAATATGCCCTTCTTCTACTTGCTCCAACTAGAGAACCTACGCCCACAAGCTTGCCTTCTCCTCTCTTGAGCTTCGACATTGTAAATATTTAAACACTTGCAAAACAATTAAATCCTCATTGCACAAGTAAACCTAGTACTCTGATACCAACCTGATCTAAATGGGAATATTGATGTTTTTTTTGCTAAGATCTAATTCAGAATATAAACAAAATGCTCGAGGATTATGAGGTAAATTGCAATTTAATCATGAATTTTTATGTATTTTTATGTTAATTTCTTGAGAAAATCAACATAAACAAAAAATTGAACAACAACATCTAGCAAACATGAACATCACCCTAAACAGTAACAAAAAAACACATGATGAAGGAGTTCGGCCAGTCTGGGCTACATCTCCTTGGTCCAACTTCTAATGGCTTGGCCCTCTTCTATTATGCTCAAAAAGTGTGAACACATATGATTACAATGCTCAAAAAACACTCATACCTATTCCATCAGCTCCAAAATGTCCAAAAATCCTTGTGTAGCCTCTTTCTACATAGAATTTGGTCAAAAATTGAGTAAGTTATGACTTCCCCAAGTCTTGGCACTAACCGCTCCACAAATTTCTCAAAAATACAACACATTCCTACAATTTCACCCTCAATTATGCTAACCAAGCGCCAAATTCCCCAAATTCCAGGTGAATTTGTTGACTCGTTAATTTTTCCAATAAGGCTTAAATATCGGATTTTAAACCATAGTGCATATGGTTTAATAAAAGAAAAATATAATAAAAACCATGCAGTTAATCCGCTAACCACTGACCTTAACATTAAAGTGGAAATATGTCCATTGGCATTAGCATTTATGGTTAAGGTTATGGATCGTTGTGGGGTGTGAGGCTAGCCTCCCACCCCCGGTGGTGACCAGGGCTGGGTCTAGACCCTAACCCCTCCCCCCATGTCAGAAACATTATCACCATAAAACAAAGCAGAAACCATTATATAGTGAGGAACAAAGCTATGTCGCATTGGTGAAGGTTTGGTGCTAGTGTTTAGAGGTTGCGAGTTCGACCCCTGCTCGCTCCACTCGAACTTCAACATAAGTTTTGGTGGCCCTCAGACTACCATGTGGCAGCCCCTGGCTGGGCCACATGGTAGCCTATGATTGGCCTCCACCATAGCTAACCAACGCGCCAATTGAAACAAACTAGAACTGATACTTAGCACAATTTGATTCGCTGAGGAGATCTATTTACCAAGTCAAGCTGTCACTGTGCATACCCAGTCAGCAGTATGGAATGCTGACTAGGTTGTCCATGCAATTTTTTTCCAAAAAATTATTTGTTTGACAAAGTGTACAAATCCATTTCTGGGAGCATACGATGTCGATTTTATACGAAATGAGTTGTGTCAAATTCAGAACGACGAGATCTACATGGTTGTTCAAGTTCCACACAATTCTGAAAACTTTCATTTTTTATCATACGTTTTAGCACCTAATCATGCACCCCCCCCCGGCCCAATCAAATATAAAGACTTGGAAATCAGATATCGCCCAGACAAAACAATGAAAAACTTCTGCTACACTCTTATGGATAATGTTATGCATGTTTCCACTATCAACCAACACCACTACTAGCCGATGTTTAATAAAACATTATATTTTGAGAGTATGGGGGGAAGAAATGTCGGCCAAGGCATGGAGTGAGATAATCAACTCATCTGGCGTAGCTATAGTATCATTGTAAAAGGATGTTTGGGGTTTGCCCTCTTCCTCCTCAGGCACTTCAATGATGGAGCTTCATCAACAGAGCTATTATCAGTAGTGTCGATTTGAAATAATTATGGTTCCTTAAATTTATGTCCTTAGGAGTATTTTTCATCACAGTAGTATCAGAGTTTTCATTTCATTCTTTTGGCCATTTATGTTAGTGACACGTTTTGAACCTTAAGTGTTTGGTTAGGGCTTTTAGCCGGGGTGGGACGTGTCCGTGCGATGAAATTTGGATTATTGGATTGGGAATTTAAAGTGACTTCTACATCTAAGGCCTTGTAGCATGCTTCCAACCAAGTAATTGGGTGATGCATTTAGACATGGGCTTAGATGGATTCCTTTAGACCACTAATGAAACATTCCAATTAAAAATCATCTACTATTCCTCTAGTTTGGATGGCCAATTGCTCAAAGGATGCAATGTAGTCTTGTATTGTACCCATTTGTTTGGGCTTAATGGGATGACCTAGAAAGTGAGGTTCTCGATCAAAGCGGTCACAAATGGCTTTCAAGAACATGTTCCATGTTGGAATCCATAGATAGAATTTTTGATTCCATTTGCACCACTGTCATCACTCTTGGTCCAAGTAAAGAGCTCCCACATGTAGTTTAGTGTCATAATCCCATATATTATTACGTTGGAAAAATATTTCCATTTGTTCCGCCCATATTTCTGGGTTAGAGCCATCAAATTTGTACATTTCCAGCTTGGTTGTCCGATGGCTTCAATATTGGTGACCTCAATGGAAATTAATGTGATGGTTGGATTCTCCTTCTACGTGTGCATCAACACTATGTTATTCCTGCATAGATTCACAAGAGTTGCTAAGGGCTTGAAATACTATTGTTTTTATTATGTTGTTAAATGACGATTGGGAGTTGTTGAATTTTTTTTCTCGAGGGCTTTGAATTTCTCCGTAGCCATAACTTGAGACTTGGTACAGTGTATACACTAGCCCTAGTAAAATTTTGAGTTTATTTAAATGTGGTATGGTTTGAAAGAGAGAAATCTCATGAGTCTAGTGATGTGGGTCACTTGAAGTCCATTCGAGAAAAAATTGGGACCACATGAAAATTGGGGGGCTTACATGTGAATGGTACCACTACGATCAGCTCGTCATCCTGAATCTTATGGGCTAGGTCTCTTGCAAGCGTCTCGTGATAGCCCAAATTATTATTTTTTTAATTTCGAAAGGAGTTTTACTCCCAATTGATCAATACTGCAGTGTTTGAAATCCAAATTTATTGATATTGCTAAATATCCTATGCAAGTCGAGGCTCAACTGTAGTAGCAGAAACCACAAAGTATCGAAACTGTAAAATTTTATGTGAAAACCTAATCTGGACTATAGCAGCCAAAACCCTTACTACAGAAAGAGCCTGATCCACGTTGTGAAAGCCCCAACTGCTAAATTTGTTTTGTACGATGGTGGAAAAACCCCAACTGTTGGATCTAATATGTATAGCGGTGACTGAGGCTCAACTAATTGATTTTATCTAGATGAAAATGTAGGGGGTTATCTTCATATATCTGAGGTAACTATGGTCACAAAGGAGTGCCAGGTGCTACAAATTGCGATATCACAAGGGTCCAACAATAGTACTCAACTCAATATTTCAGAGCACTAACTAAGGAGGATCGACCTTACCCTTAGCCATTCTACCTGCCCACCCTTATGTACATGTGAGTAATCTCCCCAAGTTTTTGCTCTAAGTGTATTGTAGCGGCAAGATGGTTGACAAATTGTCTAAGGTTAGGTTTTAGGTTACCCTAGGGGGGTCCTTCTAATATACCTAAGGGTGCATGGGGTGCAGTTCATGTATGATTCTACCTAATGTGCTACTACTTGAAGGGTTACTCACAGGGGCTACAAGGGAGTCCAACAAGTGTGACCACCTCTTGTATTTCCTGCATGCATGCCTCCCAAAACCCGCAGGTTTATGTGCTCAAGGACAGATCCCATGTTTTAAAGACTTCGGAACATGTCTCTAGCCTAAAAAAATATTCTTCCAAAATTATAGGTACAATTGGCCTTAGAAAGTGCTCTGATACCACTTGTTATGCACTTAACCTATGAGAATAAAAAATGTCAAAAATACAAAACAATATTACTAGAAGTAGAAAAATATCACATGAATTGAGACAAGCTGCAATGATATTTTGTTATTCAGAAGCAGAATTCAATTTTCACTTGCCTCTTTGAGGGGGAAACTTCCAATAGAGCATAGCTCAATTACAATAAAACTCAATGATTATTCCAATGTTATCTAAGACTATCTATAACTTTATGACATCCAAAACCATAACTACTAGTGTTCCCTTGCATAATATGAGTTAACAACTTTATTTATTAACTATGGCATGTTTATAACTAATTGTAGTCCCTTTTATATAGTGTGGGTCAACCATTTACAATTATTACTAATTCGGATTACCAATTTTGGGCTTTGTTGACTCAACTAACTAACTATGACTTTGAAGAGACCCCTTAGGCTTATTACATAATAAATGGGTTAGGGTTGGACCCTAACAAAAATTATTAGGATTTTATTCAAATACAAGTATTTCTCTAATGATTTTAGAAGAGTAAAAGGGAACAAAGGTTAAATTTTTTCATTTTATTAAAAACATGATCTGTGTAGAGTTGTGAGAGTGTTCAACGATGAATGATTTAGATTTTCAATATTAAAAAATTTTCACAATATTCTCTTTAATATAAGTTTGAAATTATCTTCCATTCTAGCCTATGTGTGATTTTCCACAAGAGTAGGGGATTTGATAAACTCTTGGCCAAGCATAGGATAAAATTTTCCTTTAGAAGACCAGAATAATTGCTTAAGGGTTCTAAGGAGTTTAAATAAATTTTTTATATTCTTCTTCATGAAATTTTTAACAATAAGATAAGTGGTTTCCAAGATATAGGGAAGATAGACCATATCTAGAGAAGTAAGTAGAAGAATATTTTTCTAGGTTTGGGATAAAGGGATAATCGAATGACTATATCGATTTGAGAGATCGATTAACCATTGGATAAAAGGGCCTTGGTTAGGTGGATTTTATCATTCTCAAGGAACTGAGGGGCGACATTCTGAATGATTGAAGCAGTTAAGGTTTTCTGAGCAACATATTTTTGTGTTGGGTGATGGTGGAAATTGGCATGAAGATGTCTATATGGGTGAGTCTTTTTACTAAATGCTTGGTGGGATAGGGTTCCATCTAGTTGGCTTAAAACAAGGACATTGAGAAATAAAAGAGAGTTGGAATCTTGAATTTCCATAATAAGTTGAATTTGGGGAGGAATGTTGTTTAGATGGTTTAAGAAGGAAGGTCATGGGGCCATATTACACATGTATCACCTAGAAATTGATATAAACATTTGGGCTTTAAATGAAAGCTATCAAGAGTTATAGTCCGAAAGTGTTCCATAAAAGAGTTGGCCACCACTCAGGACAAGGAAGATTATTCCTTCAGTTTTCTCACAACGTGATCCAGGATAAATTCTTGATACCCTTAACCAAGGCCTTTTACTTCAGCTAATAAATTAGAATTGCATTTAATTAAAGCATCAATGAACATAAATGAACAGCTGCAAACTGTAAAGAAGAGGAACATAACATGTCAAGATCAGTAATCATAAGAACACTTCGTTTGATAACGAAGTTCGTCCAGGAGGGACTACATCTCTATTCCTCAGTGTCAAGATGGTGTAGGCCGCCATTAAGTGTTGTAAAGAATAAGATGTACATGGATGGTTTTTATCTGTCATCCAAGGAAAATTCCCTCACGTAGGAGTGGTTGGACCTCTCTACGAGATGTTCCACTACCAAAAATCTCATCCATAAAAAGGACTCCTATCAGTATATGACAATAACTCACACATAATAACTATGAGTATCCCGCCAACATGGAAGCAAAGGGATCTCAAAAAACATATATATCCATGATAGAAAGTACATCTCTCATCAAGAACAAAAACAAGATCCCACATCAAACACCAACAAGAATCTGTACAACACAATGCATCTTAGAGACAAAAAGACAAAGAAGTACATGAAATAAACTCATCATATACCTCACGCTGAAGATGACTGAAGAATGAGATGCTCTGTTGCAGGATCTGAAATCACCATCACAATTGTAGCGTCGAAAGGTGTGAAATCGACTTCTCACTTGATGAATACTGACACCTGCAACTGCACTTTGAAAAGTGGCCGAAAGATATAAAGCTCAGATGGAAAATCGGAATACGCCATTAGATTCATGGTGTTGAATAGTGCAAAATCAACATAAATTTTGTCCCATTTGGACACTGTCAAAATTTCGCCCTCCTAAAAGTTGGGCTAAATCAAGGTTCTATCTACCTCTGCACATGGCTCATGGTTTCGCATCACCTACAATAAAACATATTAAACCTTGATCTGTGCGCTCCATCTTCCATTACTTGCCGCGACACACTGTGCAAAAAATGCTTTTATATAAAATTTCGTGGGCAGACTTAACTAAGTTCGTCGTTGAAAGGTTGGTTATGAGATTTGGTCTGGAGGGGGGAGGTCGAGCAGTCAAACCCTGCCCCCTTTGCATTAAGTATTGGTTTTTTCATGTAACAAACGTTTTTTTAAATATGGCGGGTTGGGTCCGCATCGAGCAGCCCTCTCACCGTGCTTCCTACCGGCTCTTGCAATATATCACATATATATGGATGTTGGTTGGGGTGGTAGGGTTGACCATCGACCACCCCACCGCATATTTTTTTAATGCGGCGGTTGCCTCGTGGGGTCCGGCGGGGGTCATGGCCTGCCGACCCAAATTATGTTTTATTTGTTTTAATAGTTATGTGGTGGGTGGGGTGGTAGGGGTGGTGGTCTGCCACCCCTTTTTTTAAATAATTTTTTTTTTTATTAAAAAAAAATTATACATATTCAAAAATTCCAAAAATAAGCGTTAGTGGGCATTTTAAGTGTCCCACAATTTCGCCCGGAATTTGGCCGGAGCTAGCCAAAATCTGATGGTAGGATTTCGATGAAATTGCGCCTTCTTTAAGCCTGCCCAGTCACCAAGTCAACCCAAAACTTTGACTTCTCCTAACTCCTTCATACAGACTCAGAATTGAGTGTTGTCTGTGTTGTTGGAATCAAAAAGATGAGATATTCAACCTGAACCTAGTTCGAGAGAAATCCAAACACTTTTATTGTTGAGCTCTCTTTGCCCTCTGTGTCTCTGGAGCCACTTGGATCATAATGTGTTCCTTTAAAGGTAAAGAATAGGGGGGTGAGGCAAAAATATATAAACTTAAGGGTCTCTATATCTATGAATTTAGAGATAAACTCAATGACGTAAAGAATTACAACTTTGGTAAATAAGGATACTATATCAAAGCTCACTATGATATCATATTCATCAAGACAAAATTGTGTAGTTTTTTTATAAAGTTTGAGGAATATTTAATAAATGAGGTCAATTGATGAGTAAAGAACCCGAGCTTAAGAGAAATGAAACACATAAATGCATGTGTGGGAACACCAATGGCACTAACTAAAAGTGTGAGAGAAAAAGATAAAAAAGAATGGGAGTAACTTAAAATATTTAATTTTATTAATTAATTTAAATTAATTAAAAATATTTAAATTTTAAAATTATATATATATATATATATATATATATATATATATATATATATATATATATATCAAAATCCATATGGTTGTGGGTGGTAGAATAATTAGGAAAAAGCATGTTGGAAAGCCCTTGTGAATCCAAGTGATGGGAAGTTCAATCCCCAAACATGTCTCACCAATGAAACTTAACAAAAAGAAAAAAATCCATACACATATCATAAACTAACTAAAATTAACATGTAAGGAATGAGACAAATTCATTTGTTCTAGGAATAACAAAGATTTAGAGGATGCTACAATGTAGATAGTTATTTAATTATCTAAAGAAATAGACTAGGAAAAGTGAAAAAAAAAATCAGAATGTTGGAGTGTTTGAATTGTTTTTTATGGTGGAAATGGATTCATCACCATCAAGAACACCCGGGGCACCCAAAATCCTAAAGATTGAGAGTTGTAACCCAAATTTTCAAAAATTTCTACTAGATTGTCATAATCTTCAGAGAATTCCCATTATTTTTTGAGCTAATTTGTGGGTTTCTTAGCCTAAGCGAATTTGTATTAATAATTTCTTTTTTTTTAATTATTTTATAATGTTTTATTATAATTTTTATATTTATTAAAAAATATAATATAAATTATTATAAATTTTAAATTAGAATAAATATAATTGAATATAATTAATATTTTTTATTATTAATTTTATTTTCAATAAATTTATAGGGCATGTCTTACATATAGGTTACACTTCTAAATCTTAAAATGTTATTTTAATTGTTTTGAAGTGATATATATTATCAAATGGTTTATATATTTTATTGAGAGATATTTTATAACCCAATGTAAAAGATATGTGTCATGTAATGTTAAATTTAAAAATAATATTTACATTAACAAATTAAAAAAAATTAATAACAAATTTTTTTAATGTGGAGCATAAATATTAAATACTTCAATTTCTATGTTAATTTTACATCAATTTTATAGAGATAAAAGTAATTTAAAGTATCCAAAAAATACTTTTTAGAATGAGAGATATGTAATTTCTTAACTAATTTAATTTGAAATTGACAAATGGCATGTAAAAATAATATTATTCATCATATATCATGTGTAATTCATTCTATGTAAAGTTGACATATAATATTTAAAACAAAAGCACATTAATAACAAAAAGATAATATTATTCATAATACTTTTCAGAATGAGAGATATGTAATTTCTTAACTAATTTAATTTGAAATTGACAAATGGCATGTAAAAATAATATTGTTCATAATATATCATGTGTAATTCATTATCTGTAAAAGTTGACATGTAATATTTAAAACAAAAGCACATTTATAACAAAAAAATGAGTGTGAACCAAAAATAAAACATTTCAATTTCCATATTAAATAGCATATTTTATATCAATTTTTATACAGGAAACGATATACATATATATAAAGAGAGAAAGAGTGTTTTCTTATTCCCTAAAAAATTCTTTCTAACTCAAAATATAAAAAAGATTTTTAATTCTTTAAATGTTTAATATGAAATTGACATATAACATTTTAAAAATATTAATAACAAAAATAATTCAATATATGTGTATATAAAGAGCTAGATGTGTCACATTTTAAAAAGTATATATATATATAGTAGTCTAAATTAGACATTTGTTTCTTTTTCCAAACAACTTTTCTAATTAATATTGACTAAACTTTCTCAAAAATTAAATTTGAGCGATAATATTTGCATATCTGAAATTCATTTGAGATTAATTTGTTGAAATCTTAAGTTCTAGTAATATTAATTTGTAGAAATGAAATGCCTCAAAAGTTTTTGAGAAAGCTTAATTGATTTATACATTTAAAAATATATTTTAAACAACTCAAGTTCACTATTTTACCAAAAACTATAACTTTAAATTTAACTGAGAAAAAAAAACATCAAATAATTAGACTGTATATATTAATTATAAGTCTACCATTTATATATTTTAAAACCGTTGAAAATATTTTTTTATAAATAATTAACTAAAAAAGAAATATTGAATAATTTTTTTTTCTCATAAATAATTCATCTCCTCGTGACTTTATAGATTTGGACTGAAAATTAATATATACAACCAACCTATTAACTATAAAAAAAAAATAATAATAAAAACCGTGGCATGAAACAATCATAACAAGTCAATGGCTTGACATGAACTGGATCCATTTTATTTACGTCATATAACATTATTCCAACGATGATAACAACGAAAATGATCACCATAAATACATTTTATTTATGACTTATATATATTTGATATCTTTATTGCTATCATGATCACACCGAAATACATAAAGGCAGAATATCAGAATATATAACAACACTGCACTATTTAACTCCACATTTTACGTAGTACTACCTATGCATATTTCCACCGCCAATGCAACAACGGGTAACAACCCTTTCAACTGATCCTGCAACCAATGAAAACAAAAGCAAAGCAAAATCAGAATCACTGTGGAAATATCAGTCAGAGAGAGATAAATGGTACATGGAAATTAAAATGATAACAAGGGAGGGAATGGAAAGTACGTGTTGCAGTTGGTCTGCAGAGAAATTTTGAAGGAAAGATTAACACCGCAGGAGCCCGGGAGACCAGAGACGGCAGCTGAATTAACGTTGGGGAATTGGGAATACGCAGTCTTCAGGCAACTGCACACTGCACGCCTTGCAGGGGTGGTGTTGGCGAGACCTGCCAACTTCTTCACTCCTCCGCAGCAACCGGGGGTTGGTTTTCCCTTCCCGGACGTGAGATAACCAACACACTGAGTCAGATCCGAGGTGACAGTCACACAACTTACGCCAGCAGATTCTGCCCTCCTCACCATCATTTCCATAGAAACCAGAAAAATGACAACTGCTCCTACCAACAGGAAAATCTTATTGTTACTACTAATACCCGCCATGATCATAGTTCTCACTTCTCTCCTCTTTTGACGGA
This sequence comes from Pinus albicaulis, assembly GCA_034641835.2. Taxonomy (NCBI): domain Eukaryota; kingdom Viridiplantae; phylum Streptophyta; class Pinopsida; order Pinales; family Pinaceae; genus Pinus; species Pinus albicaulis. Next base: position 704,402,034 of record CM076583.1, on the reverse strand, counting down.
TCGACACTCACAGTATCGTCCCTTCAAGCAGTTGAATACACAAACATCGTATGGAAGACTATAAATACACAAATTTTTCGGCAGGACGTTTAATTTCCCAACAAGAACCTCTGTGGATATCTAATAATTTACCTGTCACCTTACCTGTCACCACGGGTATCTATCAGTACACAGAACCATGGGACTCGCCTTGAAGTCGGGTCCCTCTCCAACATTGAAAACATTGATGCCTCGGTAAGCCGTCCGATTCAATAACCGTTACTCTACTGTTCACTTAAACCATGTTTGCCATGGCGTAATTCGGCCAGTGTCTTAAAGTTGTGCTGGCGATGATGAAAGGTAAGTCTCTCCAGACAGCTTTACGCTTGGGAGGGTTTTCTAGAGATCTCGCCGGAAACTTTGGAATCACGAGTCTTTTTATATGAATTTTGTAAATAAATTTATCATAGTTGAAAATCAATTTGGATGTTTGAAATCGTGTTGTGAAAGATTTCAAACAAAAACAAATTAATCACAGTAAGATTTTCAAGATATAGTTTCATATCGAATCTGTCTAAAAACTTTAATTTGTGTGTAATATTTTCAACAATTTAGAAATGTTATATGGATTAGGTGTAAATTAGATTTTGTGAGGGTAGTTTTTATTTTCTACTACAAAGTTCAAGTTATTACATTAAAATTTAATATGTGATTGTGAGTTTATCATGTTTTAGTAATTATTTTTTCCAATCACCAAAACTTCTATATTATATAAGTGGTACTAAGTTAATTTTTTTATATAAATAGTTTGTCTATACAACTTGGAAGATAATGCTTCCTGAGATTTGGAGAGAGATTTTCTCAACTCTTACTTAATTTTCAAATATATATAACACGTAATTGGCTGACTGCTTCGCCTTTGGATATACAGTTTTGTAAAAGTTTTTACACAGATAAGATCGGGTACATAATGTAAATCAGAGTATTTTTATGCTGAAAAAAATATATAACACGTAATTGAATGAAGTATGTAATAAAAAATATATTTTTGTGAGTATTTCTTAATATTGTCTCCAATTTTAAGTTCTAAATTCGTGGATGGCCCAGGAAGATTAAAAAGATCTCAGGTTTTGTACTTTGTGAATAAATCAGATAGTGGGTGCGAGAGTTTAGTTTTCATGTGAAGTTGGAGCGTTGGTGTGAGTTTTATTTCCCTGTGTGCCTATGTGTTTGGTTTGACTCCATGATCTGCTTGTAGACGATGAATTTTGGATTGCACAAGATGACATTATTTCCATCACGATAAATTTGCTCGATTGTAGCAGCACTGCCATGTCCAAAGAATACGCTTATGATTGTTACTTCCGACCACGAAATCCTGAGTGAGAAAGTGGTATCTTGACCACGAACACTTGTTGAAGTACTTAGATCTCTCAATGTCCCCAGCATTACTACATAAAGGGGGTTTTAAGACAATATTTAAGACAATTTTTGGGTAAATTGTCTTAATTTGAGACAAAAGAAAACTTGTGTATTGTGTTAAATATTGTCTTTAAGCTGGTGTCTCAAATTAAATCGTCTTAAAATTAAATTGTCTTAAAATATTGTCTTTATAAAGACAATACATAACACAAGAATTTTGTCTATCCAGAGACAGTTTCATTTTTGTCTCTCTAGAGACAATAGTAGCACTACAATACAAAGAGGGGTTTTAAGACAATTTTTGGGTAAATTGTCTCAAATTATTGTCTTAAAATTTGTCTCTATAAAGACAATAGTTGGAACTAAAGACATATTGTCTTTATGGAGACAATGTCTATAATCCTATTTATTGTCTTTCTAGAGACAATAGAAAACAATGAATCCAGAAAAATATCTCACCATTAAAATAAATCAATATAAAAATATTTAATTAAAAAAATCTATAGTATCATTGAATAATTCATATTAGGGTACGGTGGAATCGAACCACCAACCTCCTGCATGGCAGGTGCTCTTCCATTGAGCTAGCACTCTTTAAAGAATTATGTGAGGAGTTATGGAAGTCTTTGAAATTGTATAATAGGCATTGATTTTTAAACTAGCAATTGCACCGGGAGGTGCAAGGGAACGCCGAAAGGAGACCTCCCAATGATGTAGGGGGGAAAACATTTAGATTTTGAGTTGCTGCATTTTTGCGAGGGTTTGAGTTCCTGCTAGCCCTTCCAAAAAAATTGCTTTCCCGTTGCATTCTCTTTTCTGGTTTACTGCGCTAGCTTTCTCTCTCGCATAGACAACAAGAGCTCTTTGAATCGTGGAGATATGAATTACCGATTTCGCTTTTCTCTCTCTCTCACAAGCAACGAGAGTTCTATGAATCGTGGAGATCTAAGTTGAAGAGTTCTTATTTATTATTCTTTAAATCCTGGAGATCTGAATTGAATTGCAGAGTTTTGAATTGTTTTCCCGCTCTCTGGCACATTCTGCATGCACATTCTGGAGTGATTTCTGTACGCATATTTGTCCGAGGATGACGCCCGGCGATGAGCAGATCGGTGGTGATGATTGCCATCGTTGCCTGCCTTCTGGTTTCTTGTAATTGTTGGCAATAAACAGAGGAAAATTAGGTCCAGCCCTGATGCTCTCCAACATTCCATGTCTACGCTAGTCACATATCCAGGTCTTGATTAGCTGGTGGAACCCAAGGATTTTGATCAAGCCACCATTGAAGCAACCATGGAGCAGCTTTTGCAATCCTACTCTCTGAATGTTGCGGCCCCTATTCATGTTCGATATAAAGAGAATATAAATAAAATTGTGACATTATCAATGAAATAAAATTCGACACAAAGAGAATATAAATAAAATTCGATATATCATAACAATGTAGTGTAACATGGTTGTCTTGAACGCATAACAGATTATCAGAATAAATGCAAGATCCTCATGTAGATCATCAGGAAGACCAGGTATAACTTGCGGATACATGAATATCAATAAAATGCATGCATCAAAGTGTGTCATTACTAATTAGACGGTAAAAAACCAATGAAATTGACAACAAAATAAAAAATCCCAAGCCCATCGTTCAACTTAACCCTTCCACTGGAATGTTCCTATGGAGGTAATCCCCCAGTTGATACTCAGTTGTTTGATCTGGTCTTTATAGGTCTCCCAAACAAAAGCAAAGCTTGGAAATAAAATTTCTATAAAGCCATTGCAAATCTATGGTTTTGTGTTTTTCTTACCTTAAAAGCTACTGCATATGCTGCCTGCAAGTTTGACATACCCTCAAAGGGCATGCGGTTAGTTATTAGTTCCCAAACAATAGAAAAACTATATACATCGAGCTTAAGGTTGTAATGCTTTTTTTCACCAAGCCTTAACGTTACTGTATTGTACAGATGCACCCAATAAAAGTTGGGTTGTATCTGAGTGATGCTTACGCCAGTAAACTACAAACACTTTTGAAATTAATTCATATTATGCAATTAGAAAGGACTCGTATTTTACATGGAACATGGCATGAACTACAAACCTCTAGAGCCATCCAACGACGTGTTCCTGTCTCTGCAGTCATCATCTCTGTAAGAGATTCTTCTTGTGAAAGGCCGAAATCAATTAGCTTCAAGGACTTCTGATCTGCAGTTAACAGCAGGTTATTTGTAGAAATAACAGTCACACCTCCAATTAAAGTTTAAACATACAATTACTACTAAACTGGAGTGCAAACACTAGACTAGAAATATATCCATCATAATTATTTCACACATTGCAACAGCAGCAACATATCTCATCCATGCAACAGTCACTGGAGAATTTAATTGAAAATGTCAAGTTGCACTTTTTAGTAATTTATGGTTCCCTGCAAATGGATGGAGGAGACTCATGGGAGGCAAAAGAGATTTTCAGTGAAAATTAGTTAGCAGATAGAGAAAAGCATGAAACTTCCAACCTAAGGCAACAAAATATAATTGAAAATTTTCCACAATTTTAAGATGCCATGACTAATAACAGGAAGCCAGATGACATTCTATAGAGCAAGGTAGACGGTGCTTTTGATAGGGTGGAGGGGAAATGGTGTGGCACAATAAGTTCTCACATTTCAATATTTATGTTGATATTTAATGGAAATATGTATTTGACTGCCCAACAATGACATACCAAAACACAGACCTGTCAAATTAGAAAATGCCAAAAGTCTGGAGAAAAAAGACCTTAACCAAGATAGATTGACAAGATATCAAACCCCTGCATATGGAATTTATTTTCTCCTCTCTGAATTATTTTTCTGGTTTCTAAAATCAGCTAAAGCTCCAACGTCTAACTTGGCTCCATCCAGATGTGAACTTAGATGAAAAAATAAAACATAACGGATTTCTAATTTGAGGAAATCAAAATGAAATTAATGTTATGGTTTATCAAATCAAACACCTTCAATCAGTTGTAGAAGTTACCAAGATGTTCTCTCTTGCTGCCATCATGTAAACATGTTAACACGAACAACATAGATGATTAGAAATAAAATCCAGCATGCATTACTTATACTCTTTAATCTGCTAAAATACCTGATTGTATTGTCCATGAATTCTCTAAAACAAAAGAACCAAAAAAACTCAAATTTATTTGCCACCAGAGAACTGTTACTGATCTCTTTAGACATCATGTATAGAGCACAACAAAAGCGCAACTTAAAAGATCTGTACAGAATAGAATCTCACAATTTCAAGCTATCACTGGTTAGAAGTAAACCTATTAATATTACCAGGTGTTAGATCCCTGTGTATAATCCCATTGGCATGTAGACAGTCCATTGCTTGTGCAATGTCAAGTGAAAAACTTATTGCAACACGGAGATCAATTTGATTGGGACGTAAACTCATCATGTACTTCTGAAGTGACATGCCTGGGAGCAGTTAGGTAACTATTGCCTTGATTAGATCTTTGCATGCTCCGATGAACTGCAGTCACAAATACATGTTTGATTATAGCTGATTTCTTGAATCACAGCTGAATTGAAAAGCACCTATAAGTCATGCAAAAGCAAATCCAAAACAAACTACCCTGACAACATAATTAACCACCGTTCCAAGCAAGAATCCTAGAAGCCAATGAAAAGGTTAGGGAATGCAATAAATTATAAGCAACACAAATGAAGCTATCCTATTTTTTTCTTAACACACAAAAGCTCACATCAATGTTGGAAAGAAAACAGAGTTGTGAGCATATCTCAAATCAAGAAATTTAAAGATCAATTTGAACTGAACCCCCAATATGTTTGGGATTCACATGAACGCCTCAACAAACTGATGTATCTACATGTTCAAAATTTGTGCTTTCCTATTCCTCTAAACACAGTAACTGCCTCTTTTACTGATTCAAATGGTGCTGCAGTGTCTATTTCAGGCCTGTTTGTGATCACAGTTTCTTCTGCATGATCATGCTGGGGAGGACCATTTTTTTTGTCTTCGCCTGGCACAGTTACTCCCTCTGTTTGAGAAACACTAGGTTGAGCAGTAACTAGGTCAACATCATCTACTCTGCCACTCTTTCTTTCATTCAGGGATGTGAATGGCTTAGCACAGCCCATCTGAGAATTTTGGACGTCAGTAATGATCTCTTCAATTTTAAGTTGTCTAATGGCTCCTATAACTATAATATTGTATTTTATAGTTTCAACTCCATCAGATGAATAGGATATAGTGCCAGAATCAGTATCCGTATTCTAAGATCCACTGATCATTACTTCCTAAAAATTCTCTGCTTGCATTTGATGGCAATACAAAGCATGTTTTTGATACTTAAAAAGTATTCCCTTCTGACGATGAAGAAGCATTAGGCACTAATGGCAACCCAACATCTACTTCATTTATGTTGCTTTCTTGAGAAGGTAAAGAAGAAGGTACAGTGGTCTTAGCCCCTTCCATATATTTTTCTATCAGAGATATTTCATGTTCAGTTGAAGGAGCAGTACTCCTGTCTTGAATGCAAGATCTTTCAGACATCTGATATAACCCATTATCAAGATGTATTAAGTGTTCTACCAAAGCACCTTCTGGAATGTTTTGCAACTATTTTTGCTAAGATTGGATCCAGCTACGGTCTTCTACAGAAGGCCCCCCAATGATAGGCGTCAACTACTTGCTACTGGGATCTACTAGTATCAAACTAGAAGACATGCACGTGATTGCTTGTTCAGAGGTTTTGGCACCTATCTGTTCAATTTTGGTCTCCCTTGCTTGATTTATGTGGACACTCTGCGCACTCCTTTCCCAATGGGGAAACTAATTCCTGTTGGCTGGAAAGAGATCTAACTTTGATCCCACTGTGGTATCCCTTAGGGAAAAATTGCCCATAGGGTTGAAAAGAGCACATAACAAGATTTGTATTCTAAATAGTGTGACAGTGTTCTTTCAACTTTTGAAAATAGAGACAATATTGAATACGATAAACAGTGTAACCAACATTTAATTCCACCAACAACTCATATGGATGAAACCAATCGAGCAGTACATAATGGGTTATAAACCCATAGTCCTTTCAAATTGGACACTACATTTTTAGATACGTGACAATTTCTAATGCATCAACCACCCCTTTTATTATAATACTTTTAGTCCGACCTGACAACCAGCCTCAAGAATCAGCCATATTTCGCTGCATCTTTGCTGCTACAGGCCTCCCTTGCAGCCTAGATCAAGCCCCCAGTACACAGTTTTCCTTAGAAAATGTTAGCTGCTTCTCCAAAAACCCTTGAACCAGCATATGATTCCCCAAATAGTCCTTCACTGCCCCAAACCAGACCTCATGAGGGTTTGCTGCCATAGTTTCCACCTCAGATAGACCAAATGACCTCAACAGAACTTCGAGAATGATTTTGTGTCCTCAGAATTGATGTTATGGATCAGCTGCTGCCATAAAGAACCCTTCTAGGGTTGTCTGCAGCCTCAACAAGGTTTGAGAAAACCCTCGTTGTCACAGAGGGTTCCTTTGGAGATATGCTGTCCAAATTCAGACTTCCTGTGCTAGCATTTGAAGAAGGGTTGCTGCCTAAGATTTGGCCTCAGGGCTACTTTACTGCCCCAAATATTTACTCTTTAAACAATTTTGCTGCCACATAAGGACTCTTCAAGGTGGGCCGCATGCCGCAGATAGGGTTTCAGGGTTGTTTTCTTCACAAACCTCACTCGCTGACCCTCGCTATCCCTGGAAATGCCTTGAACAGGCCTATGCTGTCACAGAGTAGCCCTTTGCTGCCCAAACAAGGCCACAGAACCTTGATGCCACATAATTTCTCCCTTAGAAAACCCTTATTGCCACAAATAGGTGGATGTTGCCTCTGGAATTATGTTTAAACAGAGTAAAGAGAAGGGATTGGCTAGGGTGGCATCTTTCACCATTGAAACCAATCAGAGAAAAGGGGTCAGAAAACCCTCCAAGAGCCTTAGCTCAAAAATGAAAAAGATCCACATTCCATGATGATTAAAATGATTCCTCTCTCTCCTTTTTATAGATTTCCTTTGGGGTCTTCCCCGTTAACAAGTTTCCTTCCATTTTGCCCAAAATTTGGCTTTTATTACAAGTTTCCCTCCATTTACTCCAAATTATCTAAAGTTACCCCAATAACATTAAATAATGGATTTCCCCCTTTACAAATGGCTATAGCCTACGGGGTTGGATAGGCTACTTTGTGAGACGTCCTCCCTTGGCAATTTGAATTTAGTTAGAAGAGGACATTACAGGATGTATGCTTTTAGTCCCAATGCCCTACTTTTATGGTCATTCGTTGGAAATAAATAAGATTATTTTATCATATCTTCTTGCTTAGAGTAGTATCTATTTTTCTTTATTCTCTATGGCTTCAACATGTAATAGTTCAAGATGAAAATTTTGTCAAAAGTTGTCCAAGCCTAAAATATATGAAAGTTTAGTAAGGAACTTTCAATATCTCCATTCAAGTGCATCATGGTTTTAACTGGGTCTAAGTCTCTAGATGGACCCAGTTCACATTAAAAGTGGAACCCAAGTAGTTGACTCCTAAGTTTCTAATTTTGTTCAATTGGATATTTAATATTTATACTGTTTATTTAATATTTCTGGTACTCTGTTAAACTCATTTCTTTCTTAATTCAAAATGAAAGTATAAATGGGAGATAAACAGGTTGTTGATGAAAACAATTGATTATAAGAAAAAGCAAACCATTATTTAGAAGAAGAGTTTGTTTGCTGTACATTTCTCAGAAGTAGGAGACTCGAGCTTGCCTTGACCATACTTTGTAATTGTTTTGTTGATGTTTGGGGATGGATTTTATAGTAGCAATTGAATTGTATTTTAATATGTAATGTTGTATTTAATTGCTTTGTTGGTTTTGTACATATTTGAGTGGTGCTTCATGAATTCAGAATGAGCATTTAACTCTACATTCAACTCTGTCAGATGAGAGTAACAGTTTTCAATATTCTGTTTTTCTCCTGCATAGGAGATGCAGTGTTGCATATATGTTTTCATACTCATGCTGAAATACATTCAGGGATCCTATTATGACATGCATTGTTGGCAATGCTTCCTGTGCCTTCTGAACACTCTTTTTATTGTTTCTTGCTGTGTCACAAGGTTCCCTCAACTTCAAACTCGAGGTTCAAAATTCAATGAGCCTCAAAGATCATGGCGATTGACCAAGTCTATAGCTCAAATGCATAACCTCATGTCACAGATCAAGTTTTTAATCTATCCTTTGTGTGTCCAAGTCGATTATAGCATTCCTTATGTTTATTGATGTTGATTTTTACTTTTATATATGTCATATTAAAGTTAATATATCTATATATATATATATATATATATATATATATAGAAAATTTATATAGACAAACCTAGTGGTGAATCTTATCCAAACCTCATCAAAAAAACTCAAAACAAATCTAATCATTCCATAACCTGAACCTGAACCCAAACTTTGTGACTTAGGTTGCTTGTTGATGTTTGTTGTGGCCTATATGTTTCAATTTTATATTTCTGCTACATCAATTTATTTGGCTTACGTATGTTTACTTGAGGAAATGTTTGTCTTATTCCATTTGTGCAAACTGGAAAGTCCAGGAATTTTTTCTCATTTAATTAAAATGATTCTTTTGTCTGCTCTTGTGTTGCATTGTTACAGTTCTGCAGGGGCATCTTCTCCTGCTGTACCAGTGAATATTGGTAGTGCAGACAGCACTGGATTGGGGTAGGGTCCAAAGGGAGGTAGTTTATCAGGGGCTGGTTCTTGGTTACCATGGACTTCTATAAGCATAAGTGCAGGAGAGTTAGCTCTGGGATCATCACAGCTTTCATGCAGGCCTTAGGAGCAAGCAGATTTACTGAAATGACTGGCCACATTCAAGCCTGCAAATTGGTCTGGGAAACCTAAGGTTTGTTTCCTTATCTTTTGCACCCATATATTTTTGCGGCCATGATATTTTTCCTTGAGAGACATGAGGCCTTTTGAACAACATATATTTGATGTTTTGGAATCTAGATTAATCTAAGGTTTCGACCCTGGTACTAGGGCATCTCCCAAAACAGCTTGATATCATGAAGCTAATCTAGGTGGCGGCAAGGAACTTTCTTTCGAATAGACATCGTAAAGCCCAAATTTTGGACCCTCTTTATAATGGTAATGATGGGAGTCACTCTAGTGAATCTGACAGTGACTTTACAGCTACCCTATCAGGTGGCAACGTAAATTATTAATGACAGTAATTCGGTGGTTGAAGAACTATCTCCAACATAATCTCAAGCCTCTACATAGTAGTGATGTATTTTACAGAGCAGGAATTGTGATGACTCAAGATCTGTATTTGCATGATCATGCTTGAATCTGTCTCACCGTTCTAGAAATCTGAAGGCACAATTTTGAGCATAATTCTCTTGCTAACAAAAGATAGAGGGACATGTTCTTTATGTGGCACATCTTCTGCATGAGCTGAAGTCTTTATCCTAGAGTTTTTAAGCTTATTGAATCTTGACCTTTGAGGAGTAATATCTATCATGCTGGTGACCCTGTTATACATTTTGATGCATGACAGAGATTCCATAACAGTGACCTGAGTTTGTTACAATATTTTTGGCAAAGTCATTAACATATATGGCTCTGATCTAATTTGATCTTGGATATCTATACCTCTGTTAAACACCAACTCATCTTCAAAATCCTCATCATTCATATGAAGTATAACTTAGAAGTACTCCTATCAAGGCTTGCATAAGACTCATAGTCATGAACTAATATTTCTACTTGGAATCTCATTGTTAAAAATCCTTAAGTGAACGATAGGTTGTGTACTGTTATTGTTAATTTGCTTTGAAGAGTTTGATGCAATGGTTGAAGCTTTCAACACTAAGATACTAGGCAGAGCCTCAATTATTGAGCAGAGCATGTAAGACAGAATGTTAATGGATGCAAGTTGCTTAGGCAGATCTAAGGATGTTAATGGATGGGTTTAATTATTAGTTGCACATATCTTAATTTTTGGTGGGTTGGTGGGACCAGTACTATAAAAATTACTGGTCTATGCACAACATTAGACATCTCTCCCCTATCCAATGATAAACATATACATTATACAACCCCACATTAATAATTTAAAATCACCACTGTAAATATTGGCACTACCGCCTGACCTCTTTTTTTTATGGCGGGTGAAATAAAAGCACAGAACATGCAGGCACAAATGCTGATGGAATGGACCACATGCCATGACTTTGTACTCGTTGACATAATAGAATACCTCCATGAATGCCCATGCCCATCGAATGGACCACTGACCAGATGCCACGATTCTTTACTTAGTGACACAAGACAGCTTATATTGGCCACTGAGCTGAGATCCACTGTATATACCAATATATGTGGTCACAACGCCACCAATTTTCATTACAGTAAGCAAAGACTCCAACAGGTTTCAGCTTTCTCATTTTTGCATTGATCTCATTAAGCATCCAAATCTGGAGAGCATATTTACTAGCATGCAGTACTCACCTGATCTCATATGGCTCTGCTGGAATAACATTCCCCACTCCGTCCTCCCTCACTGGCTTCCAATAAAGAAGTTAAGGGTTTTGCAAGTGATAGGGGAACAACCATTACAAACATTTAGGCAAAGTGAAAGTGAGGTACATCTGCATTTTAAAGCAAAGTTTTGTGTTTATTTTTCAATGTTCCAAATTAAATTCTCTGCTTGTACCAGCAAGCATACAATTAGTCAGGAGGTAGTCAGGTTTTCTAAATGAAATAATCATATCTGAGAGTTAATATTAATATCCTTGTAGGCACCAATGCAATTGAGGGAGTTGATTGTTAATGTTCCCATTTCACAGTTTCCAAAGTCTATGTGGCAGTTGTAGCACCTAGAAAAGATTGAACTGAGAGATCAAAGAAACATGATAATTTTGCCAGACTCGTTTGGCAATATTACAAACCTCCAATATCTTGACTTGTCTGGGAGCTGCAATTTGCAAAAGCTACCACATTCATTTGGGAATTTAACTAGGCTTGAGCATCTCTGTCTGGAAAATTTATCCAAGTTGCAAAAGCTGCCACATTCATTTGGAAATTTAATTAGACTTAAGCATCTGTCTGGCAGATTTCTCCAAATTGCAAGAGTTGCCACATTCATGTGGGAATTTTATTCAACTTGAGCATCTTTGTTTGGAAAGCTCCTCCGATTTGAGCATCTCTCAAGGAACGCTTGGAAATATCACCACACTTGTATCATTAGACCTTTCATTTTGTCTGAAAATGAAGGTATTTCCTCCCCAAGTAGCAAGCCAACAATCCTTAGAAGACCTAAATTTGTTGGGCACAAGCTTAGAAGAGCTACCAAGAGATCATATCGGAGAGATAGGCTGTTTGAAAACATTAAAATTGGGAAGACCTTTTTTGAAAGAGCTACTACCTTCACTCTGTGATCTAACGACATTAAAGGAACTCACTCCCCTTGACTGTAGGAGTTTGGAATGTTTGCCCTATTCGGTTGAACAGTTGAAACAGAGGAAAAACATGAAGATTCTTAATTCAGAAACGGGAACGGAGATATCAACAGAGTCTGTCATTAACAACTGCATGGTTCGGCTTGAAAACTCACAGCTGTACGAAACTCGGGTATCAGAGCTATCGTTTGTTGAAGGTATTTTCCCCAACATTCAACATCTGAAGATTGAGTATTGTAATTATTTGGTGGAGATTGGAGCATTGCCAACATCACTAATAATGCTACAGATGCGGTTCTATGGTGTATTGAGAAAAATAGGAGGGCCTTTTGGTCTTGCAAAGCTTCAACAATTGGACATAAGTGGTTGTCAGCAACTAGAGGAGCTGCCAAGCCTGGAGACATTGACATATTTGGAGGAGTTACATGCATGTGAATGCAAACAGCTCAGGAAAATATGAGGATTGGTGCAGCTGGCGAAGCTTCGGGTATTATATGTTCAGGAGTGCTCTGAGATGGAAGAATTGGCGGGTATCGAAAATTTGAGGTTGGCGTTGAAGGAGTTTCATTACTCTGGCTATCTAAAATTGCAGGCATGTGAAAAAATACTAGACCTGCCACGTGTAGGCGTAGCACAGGGGAAAGCCCCAAATAAATTGCAGGCATGTGGAAAAATACACGAGCTGCCACAAATAGGCATAGCAGAGGAGAAAGCCCCACTACTTGAGGATCCCAATAATTGTGGGTTTTCATCTGATGCTACCAAATATCACCTTATCAAATTGGAACTGACTGCCTCAAAATACTCAAAGTCGGGGAAGAAACTTGGAGACTCAAAGGCCAGGCCATATGGTTAAAAGTAGGGGATGAAAATACTAAATTCTTTAAGCAATATGCCAGAGGTAGACGGGCCATCAATACCATTTGGGAACTTGAAAATGTGGATGGTACTTCAACTACATCCTTTGAACAGCTGGCCAACTTGGGCACTTCACACTTCAGAAACCTCTTCAAAGCCCCTCACGAAGCCACACTGGCAGAAACCATCAAGGTCGTTGGATACTTCCCTAGGTTTGTGGACCGGGACTCTGCAGAGGAACTTTTAAATTCAATCACGATGGGAGAACTTGAGGGAGTTCTCAAATGGTTCAAGAAGGACAACAACCCTGGCCTTTATGGATGGTCAGTGTAATTTTACCTAGCTTTCTTTGATCTTATAGGACAAGAGCTACTGAAGGTGGTGGAAGAAACCAAGAGTACATATCACCTATGTGATGCATTTAACTCTAATTTCATTGCCCTCATCCCTAAGTCTGACCATCCCTCCTCCTTTAGGGACTTTCACCCTTATTTCCCTGTGTAACTGCATTTACAAGATCATGGTCAAAATTATTGCCAACAGACTCAAGCCCACTCTATATGAACATATCTCCCCTGAACAATTTGCATTTCTAGAAAACAAATGGATTCATGAGGCTATTGCCGTTGCACAAAAGGGACTTCACTCTATGCACACTAAGAAGATCAAAGGCATGATTCTTAAGATTGACCTTGCAAAATCCTTTGACCAGACCAGCTGGCTCTATATCAGAATGCTCCTCACTCACCTTGGCTTCCCCGTATCAGTTATCAACTGGATCATGTGTTGCATCACCTCTGTCTCCTATAGTGTTCTCATTAATCACTACAAGAAAAAAGCACATTGGTGAGGGTCATGCTTGTGATGGACCTTTAGGGTCCGTCACCAATGTCACATATGGTGACGATCCTTAAAAAACCGTCACTGTAAGTGTATATAGTGATGGTCCTTTATGGTCCGTCACCAAAGACATTTTCAATGACACTTTTGGTGAGGGTCGTTAAAGTCCCATCACTAATTCTCTCTTTGGTGACACTTCTAGTGACGAACTTTTAATGACCCTCACCAATGCTTTTTTTGTTACTTTTGGTGACAGTAAAAAAATGTCCGTCATCATTGATCATTAAAATACCGTCACTGTAAGTGTATATAGTGATGGTCCTTTATGGTCCGTCACCAAAGACATTTTCAATGACACTTTTGGTGAGGTTCGTTAAAGGCCCATCACTAATTCTCTTTTTTGTGACACTTCTAGTGATGAAATTTTAATGACCCTCACCAATGCTCTTTTTGTTACTTTTGGTGACAATCAAAAAATTCCCATCATCATTGATCATTCCAACGAGTTTTTGATGACACTATGTGCCTGTTATTATTTTTTTGTCAAAATATAACGATTTAATACCATTATTGTGGAGTATTTTTTATAATATGTCCAAGACCATAGTGGTTAGGGTCAATCAATTTTTTTAGAAGTAATTAGTGTGTATCATTTCCCTCAAGTAATGACTAGTCGAATAGAGATTTCCTATGGGTCAACACATGATTCATATTAATTTTATTATCTAGCAAATTCCCTTCAGATAAATTTCCACTATTGTGTGTAGGAAATATATTATTAATACATAATCAAGCTTTGACAATTCTATTAATGAGAAACACCTAAAAATCCTCAACAATTTGGGCACGCCTTAAATTAATGCTTTGGCACACACTAACATTCCTTAGCACCCCACATGTCTTGGAACATCGTTGTACCTAGAACATCTTGTGATGACACCGACACCCAAGCACATGGTGGCATGCGCTAGCACAACATGGAACTATCCTAGCATGTATTGAAATGCTGCATATAGTCCCTAGCATGCCCTGGAACACCTTGGTTGAATGCATTGACATACATTAGAACTTGGCACAAAATGCCACTTGGCATGTACTGGGACCTATTATTAGTGTGCATAGCATGCCCCTTTTAAAAAATATAAATTATTGACTAATTAACCCTCTTATTGGTTCTTCCTTTTTTTCCTTGACACATATTGACATACCCTGGCACCCTGTGCCACATCCTTAGCAGCTAACATGTATTGACATATCTTGGCACTATTAATTTTCACATCATATAATTAGCACACCCTGGAACTCCCAAGCACACTTTGGGAATTCTTGACATGCCTTGATATTCCCTAGCATGTCTTACCAATGCTTAGCATACCTTGTCACTCCCTCCTTGGCATGACAACTAACACTCATTAACACTAGTCTCTGGCACAAGTTCCTCATATTCATTAACTTCCATGAATTTTTACCTAGTGCTCCCTTAATGTTTTTTCCTAGTAATCCTTAACACTCATCAACATGCATTATCACTCTCTATCACACCTTAGCACTCTTCAACATTCCCTTCCACTTTATAACATGCATAAAACTAGTGCCTGACACATATTGGCACTTGGCATGTGTTGGCGCTTGGAAAGTCTTAGCATGATTGGAATACGTTGAGATGCCTTGGTATGATTTGGCATGGTTTAATATTAAATTTATTTGTGATGATCAATTGTTGGAAAGTAGATGAGAAGCAACAAAGGAATACTTGGCACTTAGAATGCACTAAGACTTTGCACTTGGCACCTATTGGCCCCTGGTGTTGGTGTGCCTAGCATGCCCCTCTTGGAAAAGGTAAATTGATGACTTATTAAACCTCTTACGTGTTCATTTCCTTGTAGTTTAATTTTTTTCTCCCTTTTGTTGTCTTGACAGTCTCTAACACGCATTGACACACCCTTGCACATATTGGCATGCCTTATCACTTGGCACATCTTAGCATGTTTGACATGTATTCCCACTATCTGGCACATCAAGGTGGTGAAGAGAGATGTAGTCCTAAAGTAGGTCGAGTACGAGGGCCAAGTAAGGGTTGCTAAATGGAGGTCATGATCATCCTCCAAGAGGAAGATTGGAGGATGATCATCATGTGAGGGTTCAAAAGAATGTTGCATACCTTAATGGTCGGTTTGTGCTAGGAAGTAGGATGGCATATTGCTGGTTCTCTTCTGGCAAATCGAGCTTAAGAGAGGTTTCTCATGAGAATCTGGGCATGTGATTTCAATGGTATCTTTGTGTGAAGGCCGCATCAAATTCTGAAACGTTGAAATTTGCAACAAGAAACAGTGAGATTGGAAACCAGAAAGGACAAAAAAAATGCACCCATACTGGTGAGGAATTTTGATGCACCAGGAGTGAGGAATGTGGGGCGTCTAATTTATTTTTCCCTTAAATAAATTAGAAAATAAATTGTGATTTCATCTCATAAAAACTTTTGTCAATTAATTAAGTCATGATGACCAAGTTAGCTCAATAAATTCAAGTACTTGAGGGTCTAAGATGAGGCATCTAGAGGGATTCTAATATTTTTGGGGTCCAGTTGAATTCGATGCATTAGTGGGGTGCAAGTGTAATTAACTCAATTAAATGAGTTAAAAATAGTTTAACTAGTTCTAACTAAGTGATGAGCTAGTGAGAGGTCCAGTGAATTAAATTAGATTTAATTCAAAATGAGTGATCAATCATATAATTGAAAATTCGCTATTAATAGTTGCATGCATGTCAGTTTCGAGGAATACCCAGCTGAGACAGAGGTTAAAGGGAACATAACTATCAGTTGTATTCATAGAAAATTTCCCGTGTGCAATTATAAATTCATTGGGATGCCATGATGGATTTCACAATCAAGGAAGACTGATTTTACTAATTAATAAGGAGTTAATTCCCTAGGAATTGCATGAGCAAGGCAGGCTGAAGTAAGGATGAGAATTGGCTAAGTACTAGATTGAGTTTGCCTAGATCAACGGGAGACAATTGACAGAGTGCTAGAGAATCTCATGAGAGATTAAGCATTAATGTATTGTTTCATGATTCCTTGACTTAATACATAATAGAGATAGAGGGGTTTTGAGCAGTTTCTTTCCCCAAATACATCATGTTGTTGTGTGATTGATAATTTATTTCTCTTACTTATATGTGATTGTGCGATCGTGTTTTGTTTTCGCAAATTGTAGGAAGGATTCAATATCTTGTTTTAGTAGATTACAAGATCAGATTGAATCTCGTTGGTTATATTTTCTACATGGTATCAGAGAAGGAATTTTTTGGGCAGTGAGTTTGCAGAGAATATCTGAATATATTGGTGTAAAATTTTCAAAAACAAATATAATATTTGGATTCCTTGCGAAAATCTACCCAAATGGAAAAAAAAAAAATTTGGTTGAATCGGAGCTCGGATGAGGGAGATATCATCGATTTAAAATCAACTCTTTTTTAGAAAATTTTTGTAACGTCGGGACAATTACACTATGCACGAGTTAAGAACCTATATGTACTTGAGGTACCAGATGCATGCAAAGCTTTTAGGAGAAAGGCAGAAGTTAGAGACTTGGTGGTTTAGAGGGGGCATAAATTACCTCTCAACATGAATCCTCATGAGAAGCAGAGAGGAGACCGAGTGGAAGCGTTGACTCAAGCAGAGACCTCCATGAGGGGGAAATTTCGAGCTAGATGGGAAGAGGGAGCAACCATACCTCGAGGTTTATTGTGGGGTGATGTGTAGACATAATCCCAAGATAAGAAATTTGGGCAAGGTCCATTGACATGGCGTGTCTCATGGACTGAAACTGGCTACGAGGAGCCCATAGTACAACAGTAGTAGGAAGGATCAGTTAGATTGATGTAGTCATATGTCAGCAAGACAGAAATCAGAGTGATAGATATCAAATAATGGAGCAAAAATCAGAGTTAGCAACATTTCAAAGGGCACGGATGCAGATGTCAGTAGCAGCGCAAAGAATCCAGTACCAGACAGGTGCAGTAGCTAGCATCAGTCAGAAGACTCTGATGACATATGCAATATACTGATTCAGTTGTTCGAAGGCTATTCAGTTTCAGGATTTGCAGGTGCAAACAACACTAGAGAAGTGTAGCATGCAGAACATTCCAAAGGTACCAGATGGGGATAGATTGAATTCCTTTCTTGTTGAGAGGGAGTGTTGAAATTTGCAACAAGAAACAGTGAAATTGGCAACTAGAAAGGACAAAAAAAAATGCACCCACACTTGTGAGGAATTTTGATGTACCAGGAGTGAAGAATGTGAGGCGTCTAATTTATTTTTCCCTTAAATAAATTGGACAATAAATTGTAATTTCGTCTCATAACAACTTGTGTCAGTTAACTAAGTCATGATGATTGAGTTCGCTCAAGAAATTCGATTTAAGGTGTTCGAGGTGGATATTGGTGGCCACCCGCCTATTCCACTTGGGCCCTCGCGATTGTCTCTTTCAGTTTTTCAGTTTCCTTAATTATAGCACAATTTACTGTTTTTGTTAGTTTTTTGGGTCCTGAACTTCCAGAGTCGTTTTGAGGCCCCAAACGACGTTTTTTGGGCATGAAAGGTTTCATGAATTCATATAAATTGTATTAGTAGTTGTATTCCTCGGAGAGATCTTTCTAACGAGGTATCATGTACGTCAAACGAAGATAATATGACCAAGTTACGACCCCGGGAAGTTGGCTACCCAACTAACCCTAATGGGGCCCATAAACTCTTGGTGTTACATCTCCTCGGGTTAGGGTTTTGGTTGTTTAGGGTTTTTCTTATTTTTAAATAATAAAAATACCCTTCATCCTTATTGTAACACAGTTCAAAGGAACATAACTATCAGTTGTATTTATAGAAAATTTTCCATGTGCAATTATAAAGTCATTGGGATGCCATGATGGATTGCGCAATCAAGGAAGTTTGATTTTCCTAATTAATATGGAGATAATTCCATAGGAATTGCGTGATCAAGGTAGGCTGAAGGAAGGCTAATAATTGGCTAAGTATTAGACCTATTTTGCATAGATCAGCAGGAGACAATTGGCAGAGTGCTAGAGAATCTCAAGAGAGATTAAGCATTGTATTGTTTCATGATTCCTTGACTTAATAAAAAATAGAGATAGAGGGTTTTGAGCAGTTGCTTCCCCAGATACATCTTGTGTTGTGTGTTTGATAACTTGTTTCTCTTACTTATATGTGATTGTGCGATCATGTTTTGTTTCCACAAATTGTAGGAAGGATTCAGTATCTTGTTCTAGTACATTACAAGATCAGATTGAATTTCGTTGGTTATATTTTCTACATGAAATAGAAGAGAGGGTTGATACCATCTTGCCTTGTGGTGGTTAGTAGGCTGCAAGGTCTATGATAAAGACCAACATAAATGGAGGAGGGCTTGCACTGTAATTTAGAGCCATAACAGAAGTCAACACAGGCGTAATATTGATTGAGTTAACCCTAGTTTGAGGGTCGACATTGAGATCTGAAGTTCATGTCAAGATTCAGTCAAAGAAATGCCCAGAATATATGGATCCATATGAGCTAGGTCGAGTCTCTTATGGAGGCAAAATTCGTGTTTTTTCTCTGTGTGAATAGGGCTTGTTCTACAAAAATTAGAAGTACATAAGTATAATGCCCTAGTTAAGATAGTTTCCTAGCATGTTTAGTTCATAAGGTATGCCCTTAAGACTGTGACAAATTTGCGTAGAAGAAGACGGGTTGTGACCCTTAGAGTGAGGTTTATTTTTGCAATAAAGACCACAAATCTGGAAGATGGTTTGCAGATTCAGTATGTGTGGAGACAAAAGATCCAAAGGAGGGTCGAACCTGAGCAGAAGATTGATCATGCAGAAGATATGTGCCATATGAAGAATGGATTGACATGCAGAGGAGTTGATTTTGCTGGACTTTCCATAGAGTTTTAGACAAAGATCTGAAGAAACCTATGAAAAATTAGTAAATGGACTGTTAGTGGCTAATTTGTGACCCTAGTTCAGTCATCTATAGATTGTTAGAAGTATGATAAGAGGAGTAGTTCATATTTGTTCATAGATTAGACAACAAATTAGATCAAATTGTCGATACACAAGAACAGTGATCTTGAGAGGACTCAAACCATTGTTAGGTGGAATATTTGAAGAGCCCTAGATGAAGACAATATTGTGGGCCCTAGATCAGTAAAAATAGTTGACTGTGGTTGGGCAGATTGATGGTAATCCAAGTACAGTTGGAGGGTTGTTAGGTTATTGTCAAAGAAAATCCCTGACTCTTGTTCTGGTGAAGGACAACACAATCGGTAGAAGGGTAGGTGTATAGGGCCTAAGGATGTTCAGACTTTGAAGGACTAAAGTAACAATCAAGTGGGCCAACCAACTAGCCCTAGTTCACTATATTGTAGAGGATTGATTCAGAGAGAAGAAGGGTAGCATCCATAGCCCTGGACTTCTCATCTTGGAGCTGTAGTATGGAAAAAATGGGCATGCCAAAGAGTTTTTCACAAATGGAATTGTGAACAACTTGTTACCACTCAAACTAGTAGTGGACCTAAAAGGGGTTCCTAAGAGGGCAACTGCCAAGACAAGGGAAATGATGGAAGCTTAGCCTATTGTCACCACAGCTAAGGCTCCTTTCTCTTCACGGACTTTCACCGATGGGTGGAGTCCCGGTAGTTTAGGAAGTCACTTTTAGATTATAGGTCAATGAATAGGTGGGAAGTGACCCTTGAAACCATTTCCTTAAGATAAAATAAAGAGTGGGACTTGTTTTCCTTTTAAACATGGGAATTTATCTTCTAGGGAGAGAGGAGGGGGATTGAAGGGTTGAGGGAGAAGAAAAAGACTTATGAAGGAAGTTCTCAATCCCTAAAATCCTTTGGGAACTTGGATTCCCAAATGGTCCTTGATGAAAGGTCTTTGACACCAAATGGGACCACACTTGGCCAAGTGGACCCAGCCTAGGTTTGGGGATGGAATTTAGCAACCAATGATGTTCCTATCCTGGACAAGGTGAGGGGAAAGGATCAAACAAGAGTTTTTACTTCGATAGGTCAAATTGATCCTACTAGGTTTTATCCTTGGGAACACCTAGGCAAAACTTGATCCTAGAGCTAGGGCTTGAGGTATCTGGAGATTCCACCATCAGAATTGGCCCAAGTTCTGAGGAGAGTGAGGGCACCCAACAACGCAGCTGCCTCTAGGATATAGAAGTTTTCCTCTAGCTAGATTCCTAGGAAATTGTTTCCCTAGGTGACCTAATGGGGCTAGACCTAGGGAATGTGAAAATTTCTTAATCTAAGAAACCCTACTGCAGTATCTTGATTTACTTCTCCTACTTGAATTAAGTTACAAGTTAATTTCTGAAATATTGAATAAATTAGCGAAGTAAATAGTAAATACAACTAGCAACCTACACATATAGATCAAATATTGAATAACATGCTCATAGACAAAGTGACACACAGATTTTCTAGAAAAATGTCCTCGGAAAAAACCCAATGCGGGAAAACCAGTGCAACTAGCTCTGGAGGGTTTTCATTATTATGCATAATCTAAGTACAACAATCTTGGGCAACAAAACTGCTTCACCCAACAGAGAAATAAAAATGGCAGTAATACGCTACTCTGAATCCCTCTATGTCAGCCTGACTGGCCTGTTTCGGCCTCTGCGCTGCTCAGTAAGGGCCTACGTCACACCTAAAGGGCTTACACTGCCCCTGTGCTGCCCTGAATGGGCCTACATCAGCCCTGCGTGGCTCCTGCTGCCCCTGGTGGGCTTTAGCTGGATTGAGTGGCTCTTGCTACCCCTGCTGCTCTGGATGGCTGGAATGCTTATGCAGAAAAAGCATAGGTAAGAAATAAGGCACTGGCTAAAGGTAATGCATAACAGTCAGAAAAATTGAAGAAATGAAATGAAATTAGATCAATGTCCACAAATAACTGAAATAGCTCAATGGGACTAGAGAGTAAAAGCTTTGAAAACAGCAATAAGTGCTTATAGCATCAGCTAAGAGAACAGAGGAGACTAGTTCACGAGGTTAAAATTTTGTATAATTGTTGGCACAGGAAAACTGTAGAATTGTTAGAGTAAATATTTGCAGGTACCATTAGTTGGTGATCATTGATTATCATTTTATTTCATCAAATACCCTGATGAATGGGCCTTACAAGCTATTTGCGTAGACAAATGCCACAGAAGCTGTGTGATGGAAAAATATTCACACTATATTGAAGAAAACACCTACCAAATAAGGATGACATTTCAAATGGGGCAAGAAACAATAGAGAGATAAACATCGAAAAATTTAAAATGCTAGGGCAACAAGAAAGCAACTAGGTAGCATGGTAGAAAGCACAACAAAGAAAATTATAAAAATGGAAAACCCTACAAATTAGCACCCATCCAAACATCACCACAATTTTTTCTTTAACTCTAAATCTCCAAATTCATCAAATTATATCCTGTATTCAAACCCGATCCTCTCTGTTAGCCATTCTGAAGATAAGGCTGAGAACTTACTACAAAACCATCACCTACATGTAGTGATCTTATTCTGTGACCAGACAACCTACTTTCATGAAGACACGGAAAGGTAAACACTCTCTGCCAATATTTTCCATACAACCCAGGTTGAGCAACCACATATATATCACCAGTTTTTTCTCTTCAGATTTGTAACTTAGAAGAGCTTTGTCTAACCACCTCTGGGTTGCTCCCATAGTCACCCAGGCAAGCCCTCTCAGCATCATCCTCTTTTTGTAGTACCTAATTAGTAATTTAATTAACCATAACAGTTTCTTGATCATGCAGGTATTTCAAATATATTTCCAATAAGCATAAAGCTTTCATGTTAAACAATAAGGTCAAAAGACTTTAGACTATGATGCAAAAAATACAAAGAAACCTCACCAACACTAAAAGGAAAAACAAAGTCAAACCTCTACAAAGTATAAATAGATATCTGATAAACTTCATTCCACCACAAAAATGTGCTTAACTAAAGAAAATTCTAATTATTGTGCTTTCAAGACAAAGCTTTCAAGGGCAGTGATGTTATAAACATACCCCTACACCTCGTGAACAATCAATGTGTATAATTAGACCATCATAAGGCTCATTTTAAACATCATTATTATCATTTTATAAATCATTATCATCAAATCAACAAGAAGCAAGCAACAATTGCACTCAATTCCACTGAAGCAAAGTATATGGAAGTTTCATATACTTATTATGAAGCTATCTAGATTTGCAACTTGATTGTAGAGTCAACCAATCAGTTGTTGAAGCCCAATATTGTCTCTTGTGAGAATCAAAGTTACATCAAGCTCTATGAAAATCCAATGTGTCATGACCATTTCAAACACATTGATATTCAATACAATTTCCTAATATTCCAAGTTCATTAGGGAGTTGGTAGTGTTGGATCACATTCTGACAAAGTTGCATATGGTTAATAGTTTGACAAAGCTCCTAACAAAGGGGAAGTTTGACAAGTTGGGGGAGAATCTTGGGTTATTGGTCACTCCCTCCTTAGCACATCCGAAACTCACTGACACTTCCTGTCACAAACTCTTATTCATTCATTTTTAAATATAGTTTTATCTGGTCTGTTATGATGAACTGTCTAGTGGAATATCCATGATAGTTTATGAATCACCCCAGTATCTATCCTTTATGCAAGTCATATGATGATATTTCTTCACACTTATTTATCTCTAGTTGTCCAAACACAGTGCAGTTCATCACCACCACCCTTGCAAAATTGAACATGATAGGCTCGTGGTCCTATCTAAGCTTGGAAGAAAATTTCAAAACTTAGTTAGACAACATGATGGAATATTATTATAAAGGTTTCCCATGCATTCTAATCAACAATATCTAGTGGGATTGGAACAACAACACATTTTTTTCACAAGAAATATCCATGATATTTTACGAATCACCCCTTATTTATCTCTTTTCCCAACACGATGCAGGTCATCACCACCACCCTTGAAAATTTTAACATGATAGGCTCGTGGTCCTATCTAAGCTTGGAAGAAAATTTCAAAACTTAGTTACACAACATCATGGAAAATTTTTAAAAAAAGTTTCCCATGCATTCTAATCAGCAATATCTGGTGGGATTGGAACAACACATTTTGTTCATGAAAAATATCCATGATATTTTATGAATCACCCCAACATCTATCCTTTATGCAAGTCATATGATGATATTTCTTCACACTTATTTATCTCTTGTCCCAACACAGTGCAGGTCATCACCAGTACCACCCTTGCAAAATTGAACATGATAGGCTCATGGTCCTATCTAAGCTTGGTTGAAAATTTCAAAACTTAGTTACGCAACATCATGGAAGATTTATTAAAAGGGTTTCCCATGCATTCTAATCAACAATATCTGGTGGGATTGGAACAACAACACATTTTGTTCACGAGAAAAATCCATGATAGTTTACAAATCACCCCAACATCTATCCTTTATGCAAGTCATATAATGATATTTCTTCACACTTATTTATCTCTTGTCCTAACACAGTGTAGGTCATCACCACCACCCTTGCAAAATTGAACATGACAAGCTCGTTGTCCTATCTAAGCTTGGAAGAAAATTTCAAAACTTAGCTGCTCAACATCATGGAAGATTATTCTAAAGGTGTCCCATGCATTCTAATCAGCAATATCTTATGGGATTGGAACAAAAACACATTTTGTTCACAATAAATTCTAACAAAGATCATAACTAAATTGATAAAAAATAGTGTTTGGAAGACAAGATTCATCCTAGACCACAAAATAATGGATTTTGGCAATTCCTCCACTCCCTCTTGGATGCCCTTGTGACTTATTTGATGGTGTTGCACAAGTTATCCCACCTAGATGCAAAGTGGGTGTGGTACTCTTCCTCTCCCAGTCTTATAGCGAGAAAGTAAGACATACCCAAAGTTAAGGCTCCAACAACTGTGTTGATTTCACTGCTCTTCGTACCCTTCTGGAAATTGCATCCATCAAAAGAGTCAAATCCCTATAGATCATGGGGGATTCAAAAATCATGATCAATTGGGTCAATAATTCATGATAGAAAACATCTACCTACACCCCATCCTACAAGATATCATATATTCCCCCAACTCTTTGGTCTAGCTATCTTTCAAACACATTCAGAAGAAGATAAATACCACAACATACAAGCTTTCAAAAGAATCTCTCAAATTTCCCATAGATACCTTTGTGGTATCAGACTCCATCGATAGGATGGAGTATGACCAAATGATTATTCATGTCTAAGCTCGAAAAACAAGCCAATCTAGATTGATGCATGCACATTCCAATCATGACAATTCATTTCTACATCTTCTCAACAGAAAAAACAAGTAATATTTTTTCTATGTTCCCTTTACAACATAAACACCAATTTCACCCATATTGTTAGGACAAGTTGAATGATATGACCGAAAAGGTGGAAGGAGTATTTTGTGGTGTATTGAACAGGACTGGGGGACACACATGTAGCATGGATGGGTAGAAGTGGGATGTCCAAGCATGGTTTACTAAGATCTATAATCCAGGCATTAGAGAATGAGAAGGGGGATTAAGACCTAATGTCATAGGGGCTAGGGGACCTAGAGGGAACGTAACAAGAGAAATTGAAAGGGGAACCCCTCATAGTGGTGATAAGGTCATTAGGGGCCCCATTATCACAACCAATAAGTCATTAACCCATAACCATTAAATTCCCTATCCCTTAACCCTGAAGCCATACTCTCTTAACCCCTACACTCATACCTCATAAGCCACCGAACCCTTGACGCATTAAACCTTAAGCTATTAACTCATAACCTAGAATCCATGAACCCCTTAAGCACTAACCCCTTATTCTCTTAACCCGTGACCCTTAAACCTTAATCCATAACCCCCAAACACCTTAAAACCTAACCCCTTAGCCCCTGACACCTAAATCCCTTAATTATTAAGCCCTTAACCCATAAATCCCTTTCCCCCAAGCCCTTGGCCCTCAAATATTAACTGTTGAAGCCCTTAACCACTTAGTATCTAAGGCAAAACACAACACCTCAAACCAACAAAATAACCTCTAAGGAAAATCCTTCACCTCTAACTAAGAATATTGGTACCATTTGATTTTTAGAGAACTGGGTATTGGTCTCGAGGGTGTGCGTTTGTGGGTAATGCGCTTATAACATGTATACCAAATGTAGAACAACTGGATAATTTGAAAAACCTCGATAAGAATTTCTCACAATATCTACTCTTCATGTTGACATGGAGCTTATAGTGTTCTCCCACATAAGGAGTTGACAATGAATAAATCACTCATAATGACACAACCTATTCAACCCTAATGAACAAGGAGCTAACCCTTGACATAAATATTTTGTTTGCTAAAAAACCACAATTTTGTCAATGTATAATACTATACATAAGAGAAAATAAAATGATATTATCCACATCAATTCTTGAAATAGCCTCACATTTTCCACGAGTGGTGAGCCAAGGGGTGAATGTAGGGCACTATTAAAGTTACATCATGTTTAAATTCCTTTTACATCACGAGATTGTTCTCCATTAGGGTTGATGCACCATCACAAGGGAACATGGCACCTTTTTGTGGGGGAGCGATTAAAGTTGTAATACAATTCAGGTGACATACACCTCCAATGTAAATGACATCATTATACGTTTGTGTCAATTTGTTAAATAGGTTATTTATAAACAATAAATTTAGTACTTGGACTTCATATTTTCATGGCCTTGACTCTAAGATGGATTTGTACTAGGAACAGTTCATGCAAATAAGAGGGGGCCTTAATTTTGAACCCTCATACACACAAGAGCACTAGATGTTGCCCTTCAGATCCCCCATAGTGGTTTCAAAGTGGGTTTACATTAGTGTCTAGTTGAAACCAATGACATCATGATATTCCTCTTCTCAATAACATCTTCTAGCTTTGTCATATACACAACATTGAGTTAGAGGATCACCTCATCTAATGATCTTACAATTACAAGTTGTAAAAGTTCACCTGCTAAATTAATACTAAATTTGAGAAATTTTAAGTGATCGAACTAAAAATGACTAACTTAAACGGCTAAGAAAGTCATAATACATTGCATGTATTTCTTTGATCTTTAGGATGAAAGGGAAACCAAACTCAAAGCTAGACAACATACATACATTGAAGATGGATTCAATTTTGGAAACTATCATTTAAAAAGAGGCTAGCTCTGCCCCAAAATGACAGTGCCTCCTCCAATACCTTGCCACAACTTCCATAGTTGTCAATTTTTACAATAATGGAACCTCTAAGTACAAGCTTACCATATACTTAGAACTTAGGTTGGAATTTATTTGATTCTTTAACTCTTTAGATGATGACTAAAGATCATTAAATATATAGATTGAAGCATTTGCTTGTAGTTATTGATGAACTTGTTAACCATCCATAGAGGAATACTTGCCTCAGACATGTACTTGATTTTGTCCACAATGAAAGAATCCTACTATGTTTTTGGTATATTCGACAAGACTACATCTTTAAAGTAATGAAGATTTAATTATTAATGTTTGAAAATCCTTTAAGAGGTGGAGACAATCAAATTCACATAAGAGGAGTTATTCCCTTTGTTTAGCGAACCTCCATGGAGAGAAAGCAATAAATGCAAGATTAACCTATTGTTTATGTGATAATTAGGGAATGTATATCCATTCTCTCAAAAATTAGTCTTAGATAATGAGAAAGAATCTCCTATTTATTCTAAATAATCCTTAACACTATTTATAGAATACCTTCTCATCATCACAATCACAATAGTCATTTTTTAAAGAAAAAAACTACAACAAAACTTTAAATATGCAAATAAATAACCTCCATACATGAAGGTGAAAACATATTTTAAAAAAATTTAAAATAAATTAAAATATAATATAGAAAAATTAACAAAAATCTTGATACAACATTAATTTAAATAATTTTCTTTAACACAAATATATTATTAAAAACTACAAATTAACATTAATAAATAAATAATTTATATAA
This sequence comes from Pinus albicaulis, assembly GCA_034641835.2. Taxonomy (NCBI): domain Eukaryota; kingdom Viridiplantae; phylum Streptophyta; class Pinopsida; order Pinales; family Pinaceae; genus Pinus; species Pinus albicaulis. The sequence continues at coordinate 704,374,321 of CM076583.1, read as the reverse complement.
AACCCCACTTTAATAATGAATAATTACTTAATTTATAATTGATTTATATATCAATTCAATGTGACTCAAAGAAATGACACTTAGTTTCATTCCTTTGCTCTCTTGTTCCATTTATTTTTCCAAATTAAAAAAATATTAAACTATTCCAAATTCTTTGAAATCATTCGACTCAAATACAAATATATGGCGCCCTTTACATTTAATGCCTCTTTGTATTTTGGTGCTATTGCATTATCCCTCTCGCTGCCCTGAAACGAGCTCACGCACCGAAACGAGCTCAGGAGCTCGCTTTTGTACTATCTTGGTGTGCAATCACTCTGGAATAAATCCCCGAGCCCCTAGATCCCTTCATGCACGGCTTCCAACAGATCATTTATGCATGACTTCCAAAATATCATTTGGGTTTCTTCACCGAGTTCAGAAAAGGTATTTTTCTACAAGAGAATGCTTAAATTGCAAAATCCCATAATTTTTTTTTGGCTGTCATGAATCCTGTATGCTCTGTCTTGGAGAAAATTCATTAAATAAGCCACTGTATTCTCTAAACTAAATTTTTCGAAATAGGTCTTGCTCAAAACACTATTTTAAGCAGCAGAATTAGAGAAAAAAAAAGTTGATTAAAGTATCTACAATGGTTCTTTGGTTCCCTCAGTTCAATTATTCTAAGCTTTCAATGGAAAATTTTAACCCTATTTTGGCTTATAGACAATATTTCATAAGCTAAGGCTCTCTATAAATGGACTAGAGGAGGTTGTGCTCAAAAATTTGTTTAAAAAAACGACAGAGTTTGCGAATAAATTCATTGAATTAAAGGATGGGGATTCTGATACATTTCGAGTAGTTTGATTGAATGATTTCTCTTTCTGTTCTGCACATTTCAAAGTCTTGGGAGGATGGACATTGATTATTCTGGTATTTGACGGTATTCTATTCAAATTACACAGAGGAAGATAGAAAGTTAGGGCTTTTAGAGGCTGGGCGTACAGAATGCCAAAATCTTTACAGGTTTTTGTGAGATTTTTAAGACTGTTAAAGAAGATAGAACATTAGGGCTTTCACTAAGCCAAGAAGGCTAATGTCACATTCTTTACAGATTTACTTAAGAGTTACAAGACTGAACATTTTTGATGTTCAGGTGGTTCATAGATATCTTCAAGTGGTTTCTATTTGTATGGAACAAGAAATTTCTGTTTGTATGCAACCGAGAATTTGATACGTCAACTGAAATACTATGCTTTAACAGGTTTTCCCTTTCAGATCATCTTTGTGCAATAGAATACAATCTTTAATGTTCTTTAGTGTATGGATATGTCAAAACTAATGGATCAAGAAGCAAGGACTATAGAAAAAGTTACTAATGGAGGGAAACATTATCCTTCACAAGATAACAACGTAGAGGTACTTTTTTGTTGTTTTGGCCAGAATAGGCCATCCAAGTAGGCCTTAGAAGTTACAGAGAGAAGCTCTTTGTTTTCTTTTACAACGGCTGAAGTGGAAAACTATTGCCACATTCTGGGGTCACCTCTGTCCATTATAGAAGGAGGTCATGTAACCTGCTCCGAGTTGCCAGTTTCTCTCTAAGAAAGTTTGTATGGCAAACCAATGTTCTATTGAAGGTTTAATCATATAAAGGATGCGTAAAATGAAACTCCTTTAGTGAGTCCAAGAAAAAGACCCGGCGAAGAGTTGGTGCAAAATGATACCTGTAGAAGAGCTGACAAAGTTCCAAAATTAGAGTCAACTTCGCCAATTAAAAACTGCAAACAACCTGGAATCCTATCTTCAGGACAAGATTGTTTGAAGCACCCAAAAAATTCAAGTATGTTGCTACTGTGTTACCTTTCTATAGGCTGGAATTATTTCTTTTATTGCTGTAATATCAGTTATATATTCCTGGTTCAAACATTTGAAATATAGACTTGATTTTTCCTCCAGTTGATTATGAGACTTTGTACTCAAGGTCATGAGAAAAAAAATCCAATACTTTTCAGCTAGTCAAGCATAAGTTCTTGAAAGTTAAATAGTAACTGTCTCTATCTAGTTTCCCACTGTGCAGCGGGCATATCGCTGATTTTAGAAAGCCTTAGCATTTTCCTCTCTAACTACATAAGGAAGCAAATTTTTGAACTCTCCCCTAACACACATGAAAGTCAGATGCAGTTTCGGCAATGGCATTCGCAAATTATAATAAATTATTGTACAAGAACCTTCTTACAGTCCTTGTTTCTCAATGCCAAGCAGATGCTACAATGAGAATTTTGTCCAACCATCCTTAGACTTTTAGCTATTGCAGTATGATTGATGGAGAAAAAATTTAACCATGTCCTTATTGTTTATTTACTCTTTCCAACCTGGATTGTTTATCTGCTCTTAACAGTTCATTTCCTTGAGAGCACAAGGCTGCCTTTTAAGTGCCAATTTTCCCTTCTTTATTACACAAATATCCAAAACAACCTTGTTACCTTGCATATATTCTTTGACTCCTTCCTTCTTCCATTGATCCTCTAGATGATAATATGGAGGTTAATCATAAAAACAAGACAAGATACACTGCTCATATTCCAGACAGGATTTCTTCATTTCTACATGTGCCAGAACCCAGTTGAATTTTCCTTCTTGTGATAAATACAAAACGATACACCGCTCATATTCCAGACAGGATTTCTCCATTTCTACATATGCCAAAACCCAGTTGAATTTTCCTTCCTCTTATCATCTTGATTCTTGCTTAGCTTAGTCCAACTTCTTACTTTGGAAGTTTACAAAAAATTTACAGAATCCATAACAGCTTGTGTACCTGAGTGGTGCATTTCCAAAATCAACAGGTGAAGTCCAATTTCCCAGCGTCCAAATTCCTTCAATTCACTATTGATACAAAACAAGAAATTATAGCTAGCTGCTAACATTCTCACTTAAAGCTTTAACAAGATTCCCAGGAATTACATATATCCTTTAGTGTTTCTAGTCATCAGAATTTAAGGAGCCAGTTTAGAAAATCTCACACATAGAGGGAAATCAACAAGAACATTCTTCAAGAGATTAAAGCCAGACTCTCCTTAAAAATTACATCTCTATGATTCCTACTAATAAAAATACAAGTCGATTAGGCTTGTACTAGTGAAATAAGAACATATACCATGCTAGGGACTAATGTTTTATTGTTACCAGGTTTATCCCCATTGCTAGCTTCCAACATGAGTGGTTCCCTCTGGTGATTTCTCACCGTCAACATTTAGCCTACATAGGGCTTGGTCTAGTGGTAAGTTGGACCAATTTCGATGCTGGAGACCAAGCTTCTATTCCCTATAGGCATAGAAGTTTACTAGGACTATCTTGATTGGCTAGCCTGCAACGTTAGTGGCACCCTTAATAGGGCTTTTGGCCATCAACATGAGCTGCAAGAAAAAATGATCTACCAATAAGGGGGAGTGCATACGATGACTTGGGTTCAAACCCTGACAAGTGCACTCCATTGTGTTACTAAGGGCCCATGATGAGGCCAAGAGGAAAATACAAAATTCAAGTCCAAATGGATTTTATATGGGCATAGAAACCCCTCAAATGCGACAACTTAGCCAATGTTCCACTGTGTTTGACAATGCTCTTCCCCATGTTATAGTGGGGAAGTGTTTCCCCTGCTTTTGACCAAAAATAAAATAACAACCTAGAGAAGATATTAAAGCCAGACCATCCTTAAAAATCACATCTCTATCATTCCTACTAATAAAAATATGAGTTGATTAGGCTTGTTCTAGTGTAATTTAAGAACATATACCATGCTAGGGACTAATGTTTTATTCCTATTTGGCATAAAAGTGACCAGGTTTATCCCCATTGACTAGCTTCCAACAACAGTGGCTCCCTCTGGTGATTTATCACCATCAATATTTAGCCTACATAGGGCTTGGTCTAGTGGTAAGTTGGACCAATTTCAATGCTGGAGACCAAGCTTCTATTCCCTATAGGCATAGAAGTTGACTAGGACTATCTTGATTGGCTAGCTTGCAACATTAGTGCCACCTGTTGTGGCCCTATAATTTATAAGATTGGCAAGAATAAACGACATAGGACAACATCAAACCGCTTTGGAGTCCAGAACCTATCCTTCCTAGACTCAGAGAAGGCTCTCTCTGTTTTTATGATCTAGCTTGATGGTTATAAAGGCTGATATTAGGCTAGTTATAGAAATTTTGAGGGCTATTTGTTTTGATTGATTATGTGGTTGGACAGATAGAGCTATGAAACTTAATCCATTGGGCTATGGAATCATAAAAGGCTGAATTGTGCATCAACTTTTCAAGGGCATTCACAGGGAAAGCTAACTATGCAGACTAGATCTTACTGGCAGTGTGAATATGAGATGGAAGAAAACAATGAGTTCAGTAATAGCTAAAGAGCAGTTAAGAATTCTTTAACTATACTTGAGAAGAAAACATTAAGATAGTAAACACAGACAAAATTAAGGTGCTCTCTTAGAAAATCTTAATCTAAATTTTTTGTTTCACAATCAGACAAATTGATGCTCAGCATGAAAGGCAGAGAAAAACATTAACACAGAAGAAACATCACCATTAACATATCTCAAGAATCCTGCGAACGGTCTCTTATTATTGATGCCCCAACAAAAACTACAGCGCTCCAATACAATGATATTTACAACGCAGAGTCTAACAAGGTCCAACCCTTGATAATGAAAATAAAAGAAATATTTAACTACAACTATGTTGGTTGCCCTAATCTACTTCGGCAATCTTCATTAACTACAATTTAATTAGAATTTGACAACTATGGCCATGCAAGGCCCGAACAAAAAATATCTCTTTCAAAACCGACTGTAACATTAACTTTGGTAGCTCTTCGTAAATCAAAAAGGTATGCTGAAAATGGCTGAGGTGGTCACGAAGAGGCAACGCTGGGTGGCTCTGACATCTGGCTTTTCCATTCAGACCGCCTTTGCTGGATCATTAGTTCTAATGGGGCGCTGGCTACCATGTGTACCCTCGAATATCTCTGTCCAATATTTGCCATCGGTCACCAATTTTTGCATCTACATCGTCAATTTCTTTTCCTAGCTTGTGAAGCATAGCATCGATCCTATTTATCAGAGAAGACGAAACATTTCTTCCTACAGAAACTTTAGTCGCATGACACTTTGCATCCTTTGATAGCTAGACATAGAGAATCCTTCACCCCTATTAGGAAAGGCTGAATTGGTGGCTTCACATTGCTGTTTACGCTCAGTCACACTGTCTGAAGGAAGATATTGTGTTGACTTCTGTGGTATCTCAAATATACCCTTTACAAAACAACCAATTCCTCCTGCTATCTTAATTTCCTCCATGTAGCCCTCAATTATATCTTGTAACACCTGTGTTGGAGTTCGCTTGACCTTTTTTCCACGGTATGACATTTGTTGCCGCTTGTAATCTCTTACTTCAGCTAATGATTCTTCTCTTGTTTTCTCCCTCTTTTTCCCCTAATAGGAAGAATGCTGCCATATAAGGCCATCCTGCTCAAGTATGGGTTTATAATCGAAATGCCTTTTTCACTCCTCTGTAGCCTTCCTCACGGCATTTTCATGCTCAACTAATAGCTGAAAGCATTTCAAAATCACAGGAAGCTTTGCCTCTTGGACAAAGCAATTAAGACCTCTGCATGACGAATGATGAACTCAGTAACATCCGAACCGAATCAATAGCAGAACACTGGCCATACACATTCTCGAGGTTTTCCACTACAACGTATTCTCCTTGTGAAAGCTTAAACTTTTGAAAGTGCATCATATCCCATTTTAGGGACAGACTCAAGGAAAACATCAATATTCGAAATAGGTGGACCAACAGTCCTGATTGTTGAAATAACATTTGGAAGGGAAACAAAACTTCCCGCAATTTTTTTTGTCAAACCATAGTCCTGTGCAACATGGAAACATGTCACTACTCGTAGAAACTCTTCTACATGTCTTGCAAGTGGAGCTGCTCCCGATGACATTACACGGACACGTCCTCCCAGACCTTGTTTAATCTTGCTAAAGACAACTTGATCAAAAAGTGGAGATTCTTTTTCATGTTTCAACCCTTTGTGCATATTATTAAGCTTGTATTTGTATGCAAATTCAAACATCTTTCTATTCAGAAATCCTCCAACGAAGATCTTCTGGTTTAAACATGAATATATGTGATCAAAAAACACGTGGGACACCACAGAAGACAGTTGGTTTTAGTTCTGCAATATCCTCCACCAAAAGCTTCACATCCCCGCGCCGGAAGCCTATTGAAGCACTTTTTGATATGAAAAATTCCTCTGTCACCCAATAAAATATATGTGCTAGAGGAAGAAACCAGAAATAAACATCCTTCTCTGTGAGCTCTTCATTCTGACATTTAAGAAAATAAGCAATTTCGGTCACCATAGAAACAATGTTTCCATTTGTGATCAATATGCCTTTAGGTTCACCAGTTGTGCCATTAGTGTACATTATCGTGCAAATATCGCTCTTTTTGGGTAATGATAGTTCAAACCTCCTTTCCTTTCCCAGTAACAAAAATTCGTTCCAAGTATAGACTTTGAGCATTTGTTTTACGAAAACTCGAAATCGGATTTCGGAGAGCCCAACAGATGGTAAGCTGTATTGTGATGGGGGGGAGGGGGGGGGGGGGGGTACCAAACATATCCTTCGCTTGCCACGTGGTTAATGGCTGGGTTTTAAAAGTACCCATTTGAACCCCCCCTCCTCCATTAAAATTTGAAACACTGAGGGGGTCCGAAATCAACTTGAACCATCAATATAAACCAACGGTTATCCTTCATAAGTCGAACATGCATGAGGTTTAGCATAATATCAGCAGAAGCTCCACTGCCACAGTGTTATAGTTCTTAGCTCTTAAATCTCCTTCTACCAGACCATCCCCTGTCGAAACACCAATACGCATAGCGTTACATGCATCAGGTTCATCTTGGGATTATCTTCCTCCTCTTCAGGAGATCTCTGCTCATTTGTAATAATAGATTCTGAATTGACAAAACATTCAGCCATTTCATTGTTTATATTGCTTTTAGACACACCTGTCGCTGTTGATATAGTGTGGGGAAAAGACTTGTTTTCATATTTATAACATTGAACCACCGGCTCAATCATTTGAGAATTTTCACTGCCTCTATGTATCTGCTCAATATAATCTTTACTGAGGCTTACTATGTCATTGTTTTTTTTTTTTTTTTTCTGATTCAATGTTTTGCAATGTCATATCTCTGAAACATGGGTAGTCATCGACTGTCACTCTCGCTATCTCCCTGATTTCTCTGTTACTAATTGATAGCTCTCCACTAGCTTTATTTGACGAGCAATAATGTCAACACATCTTGGAAGAAGTTCAACTGGCTGCCCTCTAGGGATCACAATATATTCAATAGCAAGTCTGGCCTCTTCTAAAGCATCAATCTCTTCTCAGGAAGATCTTCTCTTGGCTGCTCCATCTGATATCTCAATATCATTCTTAAGCTTTTTGAATGAACTAAAATAACTTGCACCAAGAGTCTCCAAACCAAGAATAGTACGCATGACCCTTACCATCTCCGCCATCGTGTTTGTCTTGATCACAAATATGGGTAGACGCTGATATTTAGCCACTCCTCGAATCCATGAATTCTTCTTGAGCTTATAATGTAAAGCAAGAATTGCATCAACTGCTCCAATGTCATTGTGAATTTAACTGCATTCTCTAGGCCCATTACTTCCACTACTTGCTCTAGATCAACCTCCATGATCTTTTATAAGTATATAAAATAAGTGGTGAATCATCATCCTTTTGAAATTGCTCATAACTACCTTTCAACCCAAAAATATCATCATCACCACTCTCATTACCAGCCTCAAAAACACCATCAAACTCTAAACATGTCAAAGTGCTCCTAAAATGGCTTCCAATGCCTGGTTCTGTTGTGGCAGGACTTCCATTTGTCACTACCTTCATAACCATTTGGCAGACCTCAAATGATGGAGATTTTCCTATTCACAACATATCATGGAAATTTTATATGAAGTTTGAACAGGCCAAGATAGATACTTGATTAATTATTTCTGTTTTTGAATTGACATTGCATACTGTATCATACAGCATATTTATCCCCTGGGATGGATATGAAAAACTTTACAGAGCACCTGCTAATATGGCATCCACAGTTGCTTCTAAGCTGTGATGAATACGGCATTCGGTCCCTGATGTCATCTCTACAGCATTAGTAAATGAGGATGGTCCCTTTCTCTCAAGTATAGCCTTCTGAACTCCCCTTCTCTTTGCCTCATCATCTCCAAGGGTAACATTCTGCACACCCTCTACAAGCATCTCTAAAGAAGGATTCTTTATGAGATTTTCAATAGTCATTCCATGCGCAGTTCTAACCAATTGGATTTCACGCTGAGAAATAGTATTGGCTGCCATTGCTTCAGGCTCTATTCCAATTTTATCAATAATAACTGTTTGAGGCATATGATTTTCAACTGCTTCAATCACGACTTTATGTTGCATATCAAAATTTGGTACTTGCATTCTCCGTGGCCAACCAATGCATGCATGAGGGATGTCTCCATCACCAGCTATTTCATTTGATGTATCAACTACCACAGTGCGCTTCTTATCTAGTTCCATATTAGGCTGATTGGATGGGAGAGACATTGATGTTTCTGAAACGTCAAACATATTTCCCAATTTCATATCTACTCCCTCACTTATTTCTTCAACACTATCAACTGCAATTTCATCCACTGTCAAGACACTCTTCTTCTTCATTATCTGAATGTGAATCAAATTCAGCATCAGAGGAAGATGAGTTTGCCTCTGATTGAACTTCAAACCCCTCATCGTCAAATGAGTTAAACCTATCAGTTCCATATTTATGTTTCCCATTATCATCTGTGCCATCCACAACTTCACAAATTCCCTCAAGATTGGGTTCAGTTGAAAAATCATTTGTGTCTACAGTGGGCTTTGATTTTTTGAGAAATATCTTGTATTTTAACATTGCTTTTGCTTCTTTTCACAAAGGCTTTCCTCAACTGTCTGCATAGAAATTACACCTCCTTTTGTCCTGTGACAAATACCAGTATACCACCAAGTGGTAACTTCTTATGAATAGCTAAGACCTTTTTGTAAGCCTTCCCAAGTAATCTACCAGCTCTGTCTTTGCTGAGAGATGAATGGTTACGGGAAGTTGCCTTATAGCCACTTCTACTACAGATGGACTTGAAACAGGAACTACAAAATTTGTGCCCAAAGGAGCACATTCAAAACCCTTAGAAGTGGCACTGGTTTGTGTATCTAGATTTGTTAACAAGTGTCTAAGGGCTTCATTGTTGTGAGTGTCATTAAGATTCAAGATACTGAGTCAGTATACAACGTAAGTAGCAGGTCCAGGTGGTGGGGCACTAGTTGGTGAAGCCATTTCAAATTTGTCCCATTTTCGCTAATGAATTTGAAAATATGCAGGAAAAAGTGTAAATTTAAAATTTATCCCGTGCCAACACCACCCTTAATAGGGCTTTTGGCTATCAAAACGAGCTGCAAGAAAAAATGTTCTACCAATAAGAGGGAGTTCATATGATGACTTGGGTTCAAATCCTGACAAGCACACTCCATTGTGTTACTATGGCCCCATGATGAGGCCAATAGGAAAATACAAAATTCTAGTCCAAATGGATTTTATATGGGCATAGAAAACCCTCAAATGCAACAGCTTAGCCAATGGTCCACTGTTTTCGACAGTGCTCTTCCCCATGTTATAGTGGGGAAGTGTTTCCCCTGATTTTGACCAAAAACAAAATAACAACATAGAGTGTTGTAATATGTGCACCTCAATGCAATTGATTAATATCAAAGGCGGGTCTTTTTTCCATCTTGGTAACTCCCTCATTATCGCAAAAAGTATTATGCTTATCCTAATGAACTTGCATATCTGCAAGTATTTTCCCAATCCAAATTGCTTCACATGCCCATTTTGTTGCTACTCTGTCTTGAGTTTCCTACATTCAACCTTGGAAGTTAGGGGAGAGACAGATCTAGTGGACTATAACCTTGTCCAAGGACTTTGATACCTTTTGCAGGGAAACAAGGATCGAGAGGATGCTAAGAATGGGCTTGTAGAGTAACAAATCCATCATTGAGATAGCTAAAACCATGATCCAGGACATGGATTTACCCATGTGTCTTTAAGCCAAAGCTTGCAACACATTGTCTATATCTTGAACTAATGTCCTCACAGGATCTTGAAGGACAAAACACCAAAGAAATATTTTTTTGGTGAGAAGCCACAAGTATTACATTTTTGTTTCCTTTTTCTTGTCCAATTTATATTCATATTCATGATGAGAAAAGGACTAATCTTTAACCCTTGAACATAAAGGCGGTCTTTGTTGGATAGAGTAAGATATCCAAGGCCTACATGATCTAAATTAAAGTGCAACTTAAGACATTGGTGAGCAAGGATATGAAGTTTGATGAAGATGAATGGTCCTCAAAACCATAGAAACATCCTATAGTGATTAATGCATGTGAAAATGTTGTTCTAGATTCTGTTCTAAAATTGAAAAAGAAATCAAAGTCATATCAGCAAGATTCTAGTCAAGGAACAGAGACCTAATTACTTACTAGTGTAGCCAGGAAGTTAAGATGGCTTACTCAAACATTGTAGGGTGTACAGGAACAAGTGGGAGCATCTAAGTCCACGTCTCAGGCGAGTCGTCAACCTAAGAAATTTCCTACTCATGTTGCACTAATGTCTTCTATTCTTCAGACAATGCCCTCCCTTTTTTACTTCAATTTTGTCTTTGAGAAAGGATGTTTCCTTGGTAAATTTTTGTCATTGTATGTCAAGGGGATTTGCTGAGATGAGGAGATAAATGTGGCACTTGATGAGCAGTGGCTCACAATTGAGGTTGAACTAGCTTTCAACTGAAAACACATAAGTGTGTTCTTCCAAATGATCATTGAGAAATGTCTTTCAAAGCTGCTGAAAAAAAAACTGGGCACAAATTTGGACTAAAATTGACATCGTTGTTGTGCCCTTGGGATTGATTTTTTTTACATGTAGTTTATAAGTTGCAGATATAAGGATACCATTTTGAGATCATGATGTGCAGATATCCCGAGCTCACATATTTTTGGTGAATGAAATAAGAGGTATTGGTGGTACTAGTGTGAGAAAGAAAGACCATCCTCCTTTATGAATTATTCCTTATAGGTATAACTGCTGTAATGAAGTGAGTTCTAGGTGGGAAGGCTATCTTGAGTAAGCTACAATGGTCCATCAAAGTGTTTTTTCTGTTAGTTCTACTGCTAGACTTGGCAAGAGATGGCTCAAAATTCTTGCAAGTGATCCACCAAATATATATCATGGAGAATTTTCAACTCAAAATGGCTACGATATAGACTAAGGGATGCATCAGGGATCTGATTTATGATTTTTGGTCATTTACCTTGTGTTTTTAGCTGATTGGATTGTTGCCTTAAGGAGGTCATGCTAGTAAACTTCCCTGTGGACCCATAAAAGAAATATGTTCATAATCATTTAAATTCCTTTCCTGTAGGTTGTCATATCAAAGGACTTAACCATGGCATGATCAAAGCAACTCTAAAGAAAAATAAAAGCAAACTTTTCTAAGCTTAATGAATTCTTTCCATTGCTAAGCTAACTAGGACAACCTTGAAATATTTTCAAGGAATTTCTATGATGATGCTAAATTGGTCTTGCAAGGCCTGTCAATGGCAAATTTTACAGCTTGATTTCACAAATGGAAATTTAGGGTGACTAAAATATCTTCTATAAAGTGCAGAGGACCAGTCACTAGAATGCAAAGAATTTTTTTGCTACACTGTTTATCTAAATTGATGGATAGACTCTTAACCAAACTCCTCAAACGATGATGTCATAAAATGATTGAGGGGCTCTTCCAATTCAGCACCATACCCAGCTTATTCATGATCATCTTGGATGATATTTAGGCCATTAATGAGATTGGAAAGAGGGCTCTCATATTGGAATCAAATTCAGCATATAAATAGATCTATCTAGGTTTGTACAATAATTCAACTCATCTCAAGGTGGTACAAAAGCCCCTTCAGCTCATCAAAAGCAATGTCTTTCTAATTTATTTCGTCATTTGAGTCAATGCTAGTGCTTTATGCCCTACTGATATTAAATTCTTAAATGTCTGAGTAAAATCACTAACTTCTGCAATTTACCATAGTCAAACTGTATAAGTCGCCTATCAGGAAAGAACAACTGCCTTCACACAATAATAGGTGTAAGAGGTTCAAGAAGCACACTGAGCTCTTTGCTAGCATTATCTTATAGGATTCAATGGCTGATTTAGTACACCACTAAATTGGTAGAGGTGCTCTTGCAGCTAGAATTGCAAAGACAAAAGAATCTAAAATTCAGCAACATTTGACACCACTATGAATGTAACGAAACAAGATCAGTAAGTCTTGATGAAGACTTCAGATAGCATGAGATTCATCCATTGTGTGAAGATAAGTATATTTATGATACCAAATCCCTTGAAATAGAATTGGGTATAGGGTGGTGGTCTCACTCTGAAGACAAAGGGTTCACAGCTGCAGCAAAAAAGACACTAGAAATATTTAGTTGTGTAAAGTTTAAACAAGGCCTCTTGTCTTGCAGATTTTTAGTTGAATGCCTTAAAAGCATTGATGACTGTGTTAGCCTTGTCAATATTCGACAAAAAGGTTGTAAGTTCATTCATGCTTGAGAACTATCATACTTATCCAAAACAATTTATGTGCTTGTTATGTATCTAGACTCTACCTACTTTCCTTGTTTATGGTATAACATTTTCGGTTCAGTCCGTTTTGGTGCTTATCCTTCTGTTTATAGGACCTCATATTGTGTCTTGTTGGATAGGGGATGCATTTGGGATCAATAAACCTAAATGCATCCTTGTCAGAAGAATCAATAGGGTTGTGTGTTGAAGATATTTTCAATTATATGTTATCAATTAGGCCCCCTTGGTGACCCAACAAATTACATGCTAAATTTTCTCTTTAAATAGGCCCAAATTTTGATAATTTTTGTGAGATGGATGTCCAGCTATATAGTATCAATAACAAATAAGATGCAAACTTGGACACTTTATGCAAAGGAGATCAGAATAGTGATCACAAGCCTAAGATCATTGATGTATATCAAGCCATTTATTCTAGATGGATTGGAAACAATGCTTAGATGAATCCTGGAAGTGCTTGTGACAACATTAGATATTATTCATTCTCAACATAAAAAGTACTAGGAAAATGGAGAATCAAAGATAGGAAGAATGTGGGAGATGTCCTTTCTGATGTTTCTCTTATGAGTTTGGGATTTTTTCTTGTTCTTTGCAGTTGTGTTGAAAAAAATAAAGTTGCAAACATATCTTTAGCTGTAATTGATATGCTCTTAAAAGGTTTCCTTCCATCGAATACATGGATTCCTGTTTTTCAAAAGAATTTTCCCACAAAGTGTGTAATTAGTCAGCTTCGACATGATAGTTGGAGAGATTCAGCTCTAGTAATCCTGAATTTATGTTTATCTTTAGCATGTGTTAGAGGAGGTGCTGAGATATTGCAGTTTGCTGGGATTTTTTCAAGCTTGTCAACATTTAGTCACTTCCTATGGGATGAACTTTCATCGGGTTTTAGAGATAGAGAGGGTCCATTCTCTGTGTGGCATAAAGATAGACAGTGTGATGCGTTATGGGGTTTAGGGCTAGTAGTTGTAACAACGAGGGTGAATTATATTGGGGAAAATGCTACTGTTGTTTCAGTTCTAGACAATGCATTGCCATTTTTATTTTCCGAAAAAGATTATATCTTGTGTGCATTGTATGTCGCTGACCTTCCAACCGATTCACTTGGTAGGAAAATAACATAACATAAAGACCCTAGACTTCTCTTGTTGCATTACAAGAAACAGAGCATGCCATTACTCTTATGTGCCATCTTGCAAAGAACCGAGTGACATGACTACATGTTATGCAATGTGTAGATTTATAACTCAGGGAAACTAGTATACATCTATTAGCCTTTATTGTTGGAGGTGGTCTTATCTATACTCAAGATAATACTAGGGAAAGTATGTTTTTGCAATGCCCTCCCATTCAAAAGGAAAATATAGCTACACATGAAAAACCTTAAACAACAAAAATGGATGGTTTGGTGTTTTAACAAGGGGATCTATGGCTAAAAGAAAATGGTGGATAGCCTTGTAATAATTTTCACTTGATCTTGGAACAAACATTTTGTCATTATTCTTGGTAAAGGGTGAAGCTAAATTAGAAAATATCACTGCTTCCTTTACGAAATATTCAGATTTGGTTTCCTTACAAGTGTTCATAATAAATTTTCTAATTTTGAATTTTTTGTAAAGGCAAGCAAAAGCAACAATTGAAAGAGTAGAGGAAGCTGACAATATTGATCTTGTTCATTTCGTAGAGCTTCCAGTGTCTAAATATAACACATACCCAGTAAGAATGAATATTTAAATATGAAAGTCGTTGGTTTGATGTATTGTTTCTTGGGTCCAGAGGTGTGGCCAAGTACAAGTGAGGTTTTCCTTTGGCATGGACAGTACATGCTTGAGACCTTGAAAAGATTCCAAATGATTGTTTGTAAATCCATGGTCACCCCAATGATGCCAATTCTAGTTTTCTTGCTGACTTGAACTTAGACATGGTAGATCCTTTGATGTATAGACAATTTATTAGATACTTGATGTAGCATCAAACTTGATGTATGTTTCATAGTGAACACCTTGACCTAGTTCACAGTTGATCTGAGGCATATTCATAGGGTAGTTGCAAAACATGTTCTTTGATATTTTAAGGGTACAAAAATTATGGTTTGAAATATGAAAGAGATGGTGAGTTGATGCAGCATGGATTTATTGATTTTTATTGTGTAGGAGATGCAAGTGATAGGAAGAGTACTTTTTGGTGCTGCTTCAATTTGGGTTTAGAAACAATTTTCTGGTTGACTAGGAAGCAACGTTTAGTGCGATTGAGTTTAGAAGAGACAGAGTACATTGAAATCAACATTACTAGTTGTAAAGCCATATATGGCTTCACAAGTTGATTGCAGCACTAACATGTGAGATGTTGGAGCCCACTTGGGTCAATTGTGACAATTAAAATTGTGTCAAACTCTATGATAATCCAATATTCCATGATTTTCCCAAGCACATTAAAATCAGGTACCATTTGGTGGGAACATGTTTTAGAAGGGAGCAGTTGATCTAGAGTACATTCAGACAGGTTGCAAATATCTTGACGAAGCCCTTGGCCAAGGGAATTTCAAGATATTCATGGGGAGACTTGGATGGGTGGAGAACAATTTCCTCAATAAGAGGTAGTATTCAAATATTGTACCTTGGATAGTCTTTTACAATCTGGTTGCACATGTGGCACTCCTTGGCACATGTACGAATGAGGTATGAGTGCTTTAGTTGCAGAATTTCGACAGGATAGTGAGGGGCACACTTCCTCTTTCCAAATTCAACAGTATGGCACTTTAATTATGAGGGAGTGATCAATCCTATAGATTGGATTTTTGTTATGTTCTTAACATTCTCAGCAATTTGCATGTGTTTTCTATGTAAAATAGGGTGCATGCACTTTGCAAGTGTTAGTTTTAAATTCATTTAAGTAGTTTGCTAATTTTGACCTAGTCTGAAGTCTAGTTAAGAAGGGTGCAAGCAATCTAGCGATAGGGTGTAGATCTCAAGGAGATTTTATCTCTTCCTTAGAGCACACTAATTAAAATTTTTCCATCATGCAGAGATAGGATGCAGATCCCAATGACCTTAAAACATGTACTTGCATATTTTTAAGTTTTGTATTGTCACAATTATTTGACATGGGTCTGTAGTATATACTAGCAAGTTGTACTAGTCACTATTATCAGAATTCTAGGTTGGGTTTGGAATAATGAACAATGCCAAAATGGAAAGTATGCATTAAGAATGTCTACAGGTTTCAATCTCCACCTATTGGTATGAATGTATGCATGTTCGAAACTTTACCTTTCTTATTCCATTACACTTCCCTAACATTGTGCTGGGATAAAAATTCGTACAAAGTTTTGTATCATGTTTAATTTGTTGAAAAATACAAAAGAAAACTGCAACTTAGCTACTGAATGTCCATATCTAGATATGAATCTGACCTATCCATGCTAAAATTAGAATCGTATGCCATTGGTGTTCACGTCTTCTCCTTTTCCCCATCTTAGTTTTCTTTAGTTCTGCTATATGAAATTGATGGTAATACCAGGTAAGGATGGACTTTATAATGCTTTTTATTTTTTCGGAAAACATGTCTTATATTTGTCGAAATTATTCAAAAACAGTAGAGAAAAAAGTGGAGATCATAAACTCTTATCAAAATATAAGAGCCTATAAAAATAAACAATGGGATCTAAACATTGGGCATCTTTGATCAGTAGTGTCTTTGGCCAAACGGTGATGGTATACCTTATCCCTCCATAGAACATAAACATAGAATGAGCTATCCTCATGGTGAAAAACATAAATCTTCCATAGATTGAATAATGCCAAACTCTGTAAGGACTGCCATATCCCAAAGAGGGAAATACGAACTAGAGATTGACAATCTCCAAAAGATGTAAAACACCAATGAACCTTTCCTTGAAGCAGAACTAAACATTGATCATCTATATGTCTCCAGTAGTGTTTGAAAAACTAACACTCACAAAAGATAGCTAGGACACTGGTCATCAGAAAGGATGGTGGAGAGGGAGGCATTCCATAGGTTCCATGGGATGTGTCTTCCTTGTGGCTGAGTAGTGTGGTGTTTAGGGGGTTCAGTGCTTTGGAAGGGCTTGTATCTACATCTTCTATGATTAGCGCAGGATTAGACACTGGAAGCTTATCAAGAGAAAGAAAAGTTGCAATTGAATTAATAATAGTGAAATATGAACTTTTGTAGTTCTACTTAGGTAGCTACGCCAATATTGACAATCAACTGCTCTAGAGATTGAATTCTTTATGGAAGAAATCCAAGATATTTGTGGCAATTTTCAAGCTTATTATGTTTGTCGATGAAATATTCCTTACCCATTACTCTTATGTGCCATCTTGCAAAGAACCAAGTGACATGACTAAATGTTATGCAAGGTTCCTTACCCATTACTCTTATGTGCCATCTTGCAAAGAATCGAGTGACATGACTAAATGTTATGCAAGGTGTAGATTTAGAACTCAAGGAAACTAGCATACATCTATTAGCCTTTATTGTTGGAGAAGGTCTTATCTATACTCCAGATAATACTAGGGAAGGTATGTTTTTGTGATGCCCTCCCATTCGAAAGGAAAATATAGCTACACATAAAAAACCTTAAACAACAAAAATGGATGGTTTGGTGTTTCAAATTTCAACAAGGTGATCTATGTTTTGAGAATTTGTAGGGCTGGAGATTAATTAAAATTCTCTTCTTGATAATTACTTGTGAGTTTACTTGAGTTACTTATGTCTTCTCTTGCTTAGCTTATTTAGTCTTTCATGGGAGAGGTTTTGCCCTCACTCTAGGAGCCTAACTTTGTGTCTTTTGTATTTTAGTAATGGATGGTTTGGTGTTTCAACTTTCAACAAGGTGATCTATGTGCTAAGAATTTGTAGGGATGGAGATTAATTCAAATTCTCTTCTTGATAATTACTTGTGAGTTTACTTGAGTTACTTATGTCTTCTCTTTCTTAGCTTATTTAGTCTTTCATCAAGTAAATTACCAAAATACAAAAGACACAAAGTTAGACTCCTAGAGTGAGGGCAAAACCTCTACCTCTTGGAGAGGAAAACCCACAAGAAATTCTTCTTATAGATCTTCAAATGACAAGTACCATGACCAGGACTTAGACCCTTGACCTATGAATGCTTCCAAGACCTCACCACTACTTCCAATGCTGATCCTTTATATTTTCATCGTCTTACACTGATCTTCTCCAACATTTAGAGAACTTGGTTTCTACTTCTATTTTCCTTGGTTTAGTCAAGACACTGCTTCTTACTTCATATTCACTTGAAATATATATATTACTTTATTTTGAATACTAAGAATAGGAAGGCAAATCTCCGATTTACCTTCCTTCTTTTACTTTCTCTCTATGCAGATATACACCACTTCAGACTTCATATGATTAACTTGGCAATTCATGATTTACCTTCCTTTCTTTTACTTTCTCTCTATGCAAATATACACCATTTCAGACTTCAGATGATTAACTTGGCAATT
This sequence comes from Pinus albicaulis, assembly GCA_034641835.2. Lineage (NCBI taxonomy): Eukaryota > Viridiplantae > Streptophyta > Pinopsida > Pinales > Pinaceae > Pinus > Pinus albicaulis. The sequence continues at coordinate 704,356,027 of CM076583.1, read as the reverse complement.
CATATCACAGTATTTGCACACTTTTTCAGTCCTGATTTGTATATCTCTTCACTGGATTCTAATTCTTTAAAGGGTGCTAGCTCAATGGAAGAGCACCTGCTTTACAAGCAGGAGGTTGGTGGTTCGATTCCATCATGCCCTGATATTCATATGGAATGGCGGCGATCAATTTTTGGTGACAAATCTCTTTTGACCATCACCAATGAGCTTATGGTGACATTTCTCGACCCTCACCAAAATATGAAATGGTCAGGGTTAATGAACACCACCATATATACCCATCAATAGTGATGACCATGAAAGGTCCGTCACCATAAATCATTGTTGTTGATATGAAATGGTGAGGGTCACTGTTTGTCATTATAGTCATTATTCGTGACAAACCTTGAAGTCACCAATGAACTTATCATGACATTTTTTGACCCTCACCAAATATGAAATGGTGATGGTCAATGAACGTCGCCATATATATGCACCAATAGTGACGGCCATGGAAGATCCATCACAATAAATCGTTGTTGTTCATTTGAAATGGTGACACTATCCATCATTATAATCAATATTTGTGACGCACCTTGAATGTCACCACAACACATACTTTTGGCGACGCCACCTTTGGTGACGTTCAAATTTTTGGTGACGGAGGCTATTGTCCGTCACCATTGCTCATATGCAATGGTGACGGCCACTATCCGTCATTATAAATCATTATTGGTGATGAACCTTGAATGTCACCACAACACCTATACTTTCGGCGACACCACCTTTGGTGACGTTCAGTTTTTGGTGACGAAGGCTCTTTTGACCGTCACCAATGAGCTTATGGTGACATTTTTCGCCCCTCACCAATGTCCTTTTTTCTTGTAGTGAATGGAGCAGTAACCAAATTCTTCCATGTAGAGAGGGGCCTCAGACAGGGATGCCCACTCTCCCCTCTACTATTTCTACTTGTTATGGAAGGCCTGAGCAGGTGCCTGATGGATGAAAGGGAAAGAGGCAGGCTGAAAGGTATCAAAATCACAGAAAACTGTATATTGACACATTTTATCTTTGTGGACGATGTCCTCATATTTATGAATGGCTCCCTAGGTGACATAATAGTTGTCAACTCAATACAGGTATGTCTTGTAATAACTCAAAATCTACTATTACCATTCATGGATGCTCACCACATGAGACTCACTATGCTTTGGAGCAGTTCCCCTTCAATTCTATTAGACTTGAGGATGGTCTAAAATATCTAGGGTTTTACCTAAAACCAGCCAACTACAGAATTGTTGATTGGACCTGGCTGATTACAAAAATTGATAAGATGCTTAATGCATGGCACCACAGATGGCTCTCTCGGGTTGGTCGAATTGTACTTATTAAATTTGTCCTGGAGGCCATTCCAGTTTACTGGAAGTCATTGTCTTGGATACCTAAGGGTATTCTCAACAGGATTCAAAGAATCTGCTGACAGTTTCTGTGGAATGGATCAAAGAAGGGACACACTTATGCTTGGGCTAGATGGGATCTCATTTCCCTCCCTAAAAAGTGGGGGGGTTGGGGCATCAAAGAGCTGAACTCTTTCTCCATGGCATTGGCTGCAAAATTGGGGTGGCAGATCCTAACTCTCCACAGTCTTTGGACCAAGGTTGTCACACATAAATATATCCATCCACTACAACCGATTGAATGGATCAAAGGGGGACTTTGGCTGAGAACTAATATCTCAACAATATGGAGAGCCATCTTGAACTCCATAGACCACATTAGAATTGGACTTGCATGGCAAGTTGGCTCTAGTAGACTGGTCCGTATTGGTTGTGACCCATGGTTTGGTTGTGGAAATGCCCATTTACTCCCACCAAAATTCATCCTCGAATTGAACAATGCTGGATTTTATACCCTTGATCAGGTGGCTGACCCAGAAAACACAACATTTTCTCTCAAGGCTAGTTGAACTACAATGACCTAGCTAGATAACTAGAGGCCTTATGAAACCATCTTGGGGAGCTCGAGGAACAAAATAATCTATTGATGACCAAGCTTAGGGACATAAACAATTACATCTAGAATCAAGGAAGAGCACGACCTTGATATTAACATGCCATTCATTGGGAAAGACACCAACTATCATTAAAATATGTTACAATCTAAATTTTTATTTTTACTAGTAGAAATAGTTTGAATTTTGATATAACTTGTAATTTTATAACTATTTCACTGACTCTCTTTAGCCTTATAAACCTATAAGAGGATACTCTCCTATATATGCCATGATGAGAATTAGACTTAAAAAATAATCTTAGAAATAAAAAATAACACATAAATCAATAATTTAAATAATTCCTAAAATCTATATGTTTTCAATAATTCCATGAAATTTTAAAATTCTAAGTCCCATGATCCATCAGAAAACAAACTTGGGTTTGTTAAATTGAACTTGAAATTTGTCCTTCATTAGGATCGTGAGAATTTATAAATGGGATAGAAACCACAATAACATACTTATTTTTTTAATGAAAAAAATAGCATTAAGTCAATAAATTATATTTTGTGAAAGATTCATCCACGAAATGATTTATCCAATTTGGATGAGGGAGTGTCCAATGAAATTTCTGATAAGAATTTTTTTAAGAAATTTTATTTTGGAATTTTATTTTATTATTGAAATGGATTCAGTGTTATCAAAAGTTGAGGTCATTCAAAATTTTGGAATTTTATAGTTGTAACCCAGATTAAAGTTTGTAATTGAGATTTCGAAAATTTTCTCACAAAAATCCCAAAAATTCCATTATTTTCTAAAAGAAATTGTAACATTAATTACACTTGCGAAATTGCATCCTCGTTAGACTACGAATTTGGATGATGGTGGTGTTGGGAGCCAGCCATCAAAGGGCTTTATAAATTCAATTTTATAAAGGTAAGTCCACAGTTGTGGCTTCAAAATTATAACTAGCTCCCCAATATGGCTTCAAAATTCGAAGGTTTTGCATTTAGGTGTGCATTGAACAGCCAAGGCTTTACAGAGGTTGTAATAATGAGGCTTGATAGGGGTTACATGTGTGGCACCCTTAATTGAAAAATGGGCAACTAATACAAGTTGCAACTATGAGAGAATTGTTAAAATGAAGGAAACGAATTTTGTATTTATATGAGTGGGATAAATGACATAAAATTCCAGGTCATCTTGGTTTGTAGACATTCCCTTTAAGCGCTGATTTTTTCACCCAAGTAGTATATAAATAGAAGAGGGTTTTGACTTCATTTGGCACATCACAAGAGAAACACATCATAGGAGAATAATTTTTGAATCAACCACAGCCTTTAGGAGCCTTATCAAAGGACGAAGGAGCTGAGTTTCTTATGTCTTTTTCTGTGATTGGCACAAGCCAAGTTTGGGCAGTTGGTGGCTGAGGTTGAGGGTAGTTTTGTCCTCACTTTTATAATGTAATTTACTACCTTGGCTTCAACCATGCCAGAAGATCAGCTAACAAAATAGCAAACTAGGTAAGAAAATCATGCAGTCGCTACAAAATTATGTTCTCATCCAAATCAAACCACATAGTCAAAAAGTCAAAGGGATGGGAGGATAGGTCGAATCAATTTATCAACCCCATAACCAGAATAAATAAACTGACATGAACCTTGACCCTTGACTATGTAACCTAGATTGAGGAAATCTAGCAAAAGGCATGGAGGTACCTTCCCTCTCGTTAGAGTCCTTGCTTTCGTGGGGAGAACAAAAGATGCCTGCCTCTAGCCTCGAACAACTCTAGGAGGAAATAAGACCTCCCTACCCTCGAACAACTCCAGGAGGAAATAAGACCTCTATAGCATAATGTAGGCTCGTGCCTACAAGCTGTGGAGAAATCAGTTAACAGCAGTACAATAAATATTGGAAAAAAATGGCCACACTATAACCATCATAAAGACAATGATGAAGGATTTCAAAATGCATGATGAGGACAGCCTTATTAAGAAAATTCAAACAGCGTCTGATGTAGCCGTTGAGCACCAAAATGTGGACATCTATTTCAATGCCTTGAGAGACTACATATCTGAGCTATGGGGAGTGAAACTTTATCAGCGTTTCAAATTCAAGAAGGTGGATTGCTTTCTTTGGCATCTATCCTCAATTTTCTGAATCATTATTTTTTATTAACATAATGATCTTCCATGTCTTGTTTTGTTTCTGATAGGAGGGGAAAAGGAGGTTACCACCAAGGGTGACTTTTCCGACTTCAAGAGGCTTCTATAGGTTAAAGAATCTCCTGTCGGAGGGAGCAAACAATGATTGGGTTGTGCGTATTAAACCTCTCCATCATTTTTCAACTGTTCGAACAAGAAATTCATTCTAGGAGCTCCTATATATCTCAAATATTGAATCTAAAATTTTACTTTATGCTTTTCAGAAAGATGTCATTTCTCGTCGTTCTGAAGATTATTCTTTAGATGCGTGCCAGACCGTCATTAAGAGTGTCCTGAAGAATATAGACGAGACAGAGTGGGCTACTGCAGGTCTTCTTGCAGTTGTGGATCTTTTGGAGCGATTGGAAACTGTTCCTTCTGAACGAATTGAGTGTCTGTTTGTTGTAGACGAGATGTTTAGATTTGCCCAATATTCTAACCAGTTTAATCAAAAGGATGAGCTGTGGAAGAAGATCAATTGTGGAGCAATAGCAGTTATAGTGAATTACTCCACTATAGGAATGAAAATTCCTATAGAGACTATGAGTCTCTCGTTAAAATGGCCAGTTCTCAGTTTTCAGGAGAGACTATGAGTCTCTGGTTAAAAAGGCCAGTTCTCTGTTTTGTAAAGAGCAAATGGCTATAGTGTGGCCATTTGGTTCAATTATTTTTTAGTAGAGACTATGAGTCTCTGGTTAAAATGGCCAGTTCTCTGTTTTGTAAAGATTTGCGAGTATTTTGGAATTTCAGAATTTTGTAAATGAGGAGCTATGACGAGTAGAGCCAACCTGTATAAATAAGATTCCTATTACATGAATGTCAATGGTACAGGGTTCTGTCACGAGGGCATCTAAAAGCTATGAGAAAAATCTATGAATCTATGCAAAACTGTATGTATCAGTTTGCAACAGAGGCTTCACGAAAATACAGTTATTCTTATACAACATTAGAGGAAAAAATCAAATCTGAATAACTAACAAACACATCCATCAAAACAAAAAAGAGCCCTGATCCAAACAAAGGAACTGTCCACATCCTGAAAATTTTAGGGTAAAATACAGGCAAGGAAATTTTCAGACATGATCATGCTAAGGTTTACTTCACTTCATGTCGTAAAGACCGACAGGAAGAGCATTAGGATGTGTATGGAGACTTACTGGGTATGAGAGCTAGGAGAGCTGAGAAATTTAAATGTGCAATCTCTGCCTATTTGGGGATGACCCACATGATTTTTCAAAGCCTGCTCATTATTTTCATCCTTCGGAGCTACTTCCAACATCTTTACAACTCTAACTAAGAGAGCTCAAACAACTGTATCTAGAATGGTTTCTACCCTATTTTTTCGAAAATCTCATTTATTCACATATTGCAGAGGATCTATGAATTTCAATCCGCGACCAGCAGCGTGGAAAGGTCGAACCCATCAAACAATGGCGGATGCTTGAATTCCAGGTTCCATGCATTATATTACGTATTAAATTCTTTACAACTATTGTATTTTTCCCCATTCGAAAACGAGATCTGTTGCAGAAAGGAAAATATCGTGAAAACTCCAGTTTAAATGCTGAAAACCCCAGTGAATAAAACAATAATAACATTTAGAGATGTCATCCTTCAAAGCTGGGGGAAATCTGGGGGGAATGATCTACCCTGATTGCTCCTGTTCACATTTTCCATTCTGTGGCAGAGTCCCCAGTATTCCGCCTAATGTTCATGGGCAGGGGCCTATGCCCATGCCCCTCCATCATCAATGTGTGCAGAATGTAGGTTCATCACCGTTTTTTCCAGGACAACACTTTAATCGACCCCACTCACCTCCCAGGGGATTTGCAGGGCAGTTAGAGCCAAATTATGCTAGAAATGAAGGATTCTTGGAAGATCACAGTCTACAAGCTTTACAAATCGATAACTCGGAACTGTTGCAATGCACGTTGCTATTTCACCAAGAAAACCCAAATTCTCAAGAAGCTTCCGCCAAGAAACCCCAAATTCTCAAACAGAAATGAAATAAAGGTCATTCAACCCACTTTTTCTTTTTGAGCCTTTTACATATTTTGTTTTTTTTATTTAACGGGCCCTAAATTTGGGTATGAATTTCCTGTGAAGATTCACGTACGTATGGTTTCATTTTTATTTTCTTTTTAAAACTCGTTAACATAAAATCAAAGAAAACTATAATTTAAAAGCTTTTAAATTAGTGTACATATATGTAAATTTATTTATGATATTTTTTTTTTATTTGTTTTATTAAAAAATTTAAATGTTGTTATGGGAAATTATAGAGAATTATAGATGAGATGCTTAATTTAATTTTAATATATTACAATTTTGTATTTATAAATATGTTATTTTTAAACCATAATGCATTTTCTCTTTTACCCATGATTTTTTTTCTTGTTGATTTGTCTTTTCTAGAGAAAGATCTAAGAGGGAAGGGAGTGTGAATTCTTCTTGCATCCCTCTCTTTTAAGGTGATAGCCTTCAAGATCCTTGCTTCTTCTCTTCAACCTTTCCCTATGCTTAAATCCATTACGTTATGTTTTGTTGAGAAAACTCATGATACCCCTATGGTGAATCACCCCATGCAATTTCTATCTTAAATCCTTTGCTTTGGTGGAACATGGTTTAGTAGGGCAATTTATTGGACCATGGCCAATTCTAATATCAACGGACTTGTGGAGAGTGAAGAATTGGAAGGTTGTGGTTCAAGTTCATCTCTTTCATTATTTTTGTGGTTGAGAACTCTATGCCTTCTTGTTTTTGGAAAAAAAAAGTGAGAGATTTGATTTTTCACAATAGACCGTATTCCATGGGGTTGGGAAACACATACATAATTCAATGGACTTTAGAATTTGACCTAGAAGTGGATGTGCCCTCAGTTTTCCCAGTCTAGGTTCGTCTTCCTCAACTGCTCAAGAAATTTAATCTATATCAGGAGACACAATTCTACTCTACTACTCTACAGAAATTAATTCACAATTTAGAACAACATTTGCAAACATGCATCAATCACATACACAAGTACAAAGATTTATCTAGGGGAAACCAACTCGTAAAAACCCCTTAAGCTTGCTTGCTTTAATCAAATGAATAGAGAACCTATTACAATTGCTAGCTTGCTCTTAACTCAACTTGCAAAAGAATAATTATTCTCTCTGTTCAATGAGAAGTTATGACCTAGACTTAATCAATTTATGCCTCCACCTAAGCTCTTACTTCCTTGCGCAAATCCTAAGGAAATTGGCCCCTATTTTTTAGGAATTTCCTCCAAATTGATTGTGTAATTCCCAAGGATTGATCTCTGATTGCATGCAACACCTGTACACTCAAGACTAGTCTACAACTGATGTTACATTGGCTTGGAATCTCCACCACACTTGAGTAATTTGAATTCCTTGCATGCATGATCTATTTTTGGTTGATTGATCAGTTAACTCGATGATCCTTAACTGAGTTAGCAGTTAAGGATTTTAGGGGTTAAGGCTCATTAGGAGTTAATGGGGTTAGGGTTTAGGGGGTTAAATGGGTTAGGGGTTGGGAATTAGGGTTTAAGGGGTTAGGGGTTAAGGGTTAGAGGTTTAGAGGTTTAAGGGGTTAAATGGGTTAGGGATTTAGAGGTTTAGGGGGTTTAGGAGATTTAGCAAGCATAATCAGTTATGGGTTAAGGGTTTAGGGTTTATGGGGTTAAATGGGTTAGGGGTTTGGAGGTTTAGGGGGTTAGGGGATTTAGCAGTTAAGGATTTTAGGGGTTTGAGGTTAAGGGTTAATGGGGTTAGGGTTTATGGGGTTAAATGGGTTAGGGTTTTAGGGGTTTAGGGGGTTAAATGGGTTAGGGGTCAGGAATTAGGGTTTAAGGGGTTAGGGGTTAAGGGTTTAGAGGTTTAGGGTTTATGGTTTAAATGTGTTAGGGTTTAGAGGTTTAGGGTTTAGGGGGTTAAATGGGTTAGGGGTTTAGGGGGTTAAATAGGTTAGGGGTTGGGAATTAGGGTTTAATGGGTTAGGGTTAAGGGTTTAGGGTTTTAGGGGGTTAAATGGGTTAGGGGTTGGGAATTAATGTTTAAGAGGTTAGGGGTTAAGGATTTAGAGGTTTAGGGTTTCGGGGTATAGGCGGTTAAATGGGTTAGGGGTTGGGAATTAGGGTTTAAGGGGTTAGATGTTTAAAGGGTTAGAGGTTTAGGGGGTTAAATGGGTTAGGGGTTGGGAATTAGATTTTAAGGGGTCATAGGTTTAGGGTTTAGGGGGTTAAATGGGTTAGGGTAGGTTTAGAGGTTTAGGGGGTTAGGGGATTTAGTAGTTAATGATTTTAAAGGGTTAGGGGTTAATAGGGTTAGGGTTTATGCGGTTAAATGGGTTAGGTTTTTAGGGGTTTAGGGTGTTGAATTTGTTAAGGGTTGGGAATTAGGGTTTAAGGTGTTAGGGGTTAAGGGTTTAGAGGTTTAGGGGGTTAAATGGGTTAGGGGTTTAGAGGTTTAGGGGGTTAGGGGATTTAGCAGTTAAGGATTTTAGGGGTTAGGGTTTAATGGGGTTAGGGTTTAGGAGGTTAAATAGGTTAGGGGTTGGGAATTAAATGGGTTAGGGTTAAGGGTATAGGGGGTTAAATGGGTTAAGGTTTTAGGGGTTTAGGGGGTTAAATGGGTTAGGGGTTGGGAATTGATGTTTAAGGGGTTAGGGGTTAAGGGTTTAGAGGTTTAGGATTTAGGGGTAAAAGGGGGTTAAATGGGTTAGGGGTTGGGAATTAGGGTTTAAGGGGTTAGAGGTTTAGGGGGTTAAATGGGTTAGGGGTTGGGAATTAGGGTTTAAGGGGTCATAGGTTTAGGGTTTAGGGGGTTAAATGGGTTATGGCCGATTTAGAGGTTTAAGGGGTTAAATGGGTTATGTCCAGTTTAGAGGTTTAGGGGGTTAGGGGATTTAGCAGTTAATGATTTTAAAGGGTTAGGGGTTAATGGGGTTAGGGATTTATGGGGTTAAATGGGTTAGGCTTTTAGAGGTTTAGGGTGTTGAATTTGTTAGGGGTTGGGAATTAAGGTTTAAGGTGTTAGGGGTTAAAGGTTTAGAGGTTTAGGGGGTTAAATGGGTTAGGCGTTTAGAGGTTTAGGGGATTAGGGGATTTAGAATTTAAGGATTTTAGGGGTTAGGGGTTAATGGAGTTAGGGTTTAGGGGGTTAAATAGGTTAGGGGTTGGGAATTAAATGGGTTAGGGTTAAGGTTTTAGGGGGTTAAATGGGTTAGGGTTTTAGGGGTTTAGGGGTTGGGAATTAATGTTTAAGGGGCTAGGGGTTAAGGGTTTAGAGGTTTAGGGTTTAGGGGGTTAAATGGGTTTAGCGTTTAAGGGTATAGGGGGTTAAATGGGTTAGGGGTTGGGAATTAGGGTTTAAGGGGTTAGAGGTTTAGAGGGTTAAATGGGTTAGCTGTTGGGAATTAGGGTTTAAGGGGTTATAGGTTTAGGTTTTAGCGGGTTAAATGGGTTAGGGCCGGTTTAGAGGTTTAGGGGTTAGGGGATTTAGCAGTTAAGGAATTTAAAGGGTTAGGGGTTAATTGGTTTAGGGTTTAGGGGGTTAGATGGGTTAGGTTTTTAGGGGTTTAGGGTGTTGAATTTGTTAGGGGTTTGGAATTAGGGTTTAAGGGGTTAGGGGTTAAGGGTTTAGGGGGTTAAATGGGTTAAGGGTTTAGAGGTTTAGGGGTTTAGGAGATTTAGCATTTAAGGATTTTCGGGGTTAGGGGTTAATGGGGTTAGGGTTTAGGGGGTTAAATGGGTTAGGGGTTGTGAATTATGGTTTAAGGGGTTAGAGGTTTAAGGTTTAGGGGGTTAAATGGGTTCGGTGTTTATAGGTTTCCCTGTCATATCCATATTTGTTCAATTTCATGATTAATTAGGAATTTTTAATGTCTCACTACTTGGTTAATTAGGATTAAGTAATGATGCAACTAAAGGATCAACTAAAGATCTAATTATAACATTGGGTTTATGAGTCATCTTTGAGTCTAGAAACCCATCTCCTATTTCGTCAAGGCATGCGAGGAGTCTGTCCATGTCAAATTTTAGTTCATAGAGTAAGCATTTGAAAAAAAAATCAGTGTTGGCCCCATTCACAGGTCACTCTTGGTTTATTAAGATAATGGTGCAGGGTAATATCATGTGATAAGTGACCTAATTTTTTCTAACAATTTTGGCGCTGCAATAATCTGAGAACAATGATGACATTTACAATGATGCAAATAAAGATGAGTGAGCTTCTCTTGGTTTCAAGAATAATTTATTCTCTACTGAACAGGGCCAACCACATGAAGGTGGAAATAAGCTTTGAAATCAACATTCATCCAATCAAAGGAGATAAGCTTTGAAATATTGTGGCAATGCTTGACAAGTGCCCCGATAGCAAACCTGTCCACGTCCGCTAGCCCTAACAACTAGAGCTTCTTAAGCCTTGGGTAATAGAGGGCCATAACATCTTATCACATCACTCGCGATTTTCTCACATAAATGTGGCCTTAGCTGCAGACTCTCAAACTGCTAGAGGTGGGTCGCTAGCATGGAAAGTGATGTATCCATGAGGTCACAACACCTCTCCACATTCATTGCATTCCCCTCCTAGAGTTCCTATGCCTCTAGTTTTATGAACTGGTTCCAACTAGAATCTTATGCTCCACAATTGGTTAGACACAGCGAGTCCAGGGGCATGACGAAGAACCTAAAAAACCCTGCAGATCGAGGTGAGGCTATCCCTATAAAAATCCCTGTAAATGGAGACGATTTTGGCCTTATCCCTGTAATTCAAGAGGGAAAAAAATGCAACAATGTGTTGGTCGGAAGATTCGACCAGTCAACCTCCCAGTGGTCCTCTTTCGACTTGTTTGTAATAATAACCTATCTCCAACCCTCATTATTTTTACTTCCCCTCTTCTTTTTCATAATTTTTCTGCTACTCTTTTCACGAATTGTATTAATTTCTAACTTAATTGAAAAATTTCTCTTAATTTCTAACTTAAGATAATTAAAATAGTCGTACTTTTTAAATTAAAATAATTAAAATGTTAAGACGAAATATGAGTTTGGCTTTAAAAAAATGTTTTAAAGTACCCTTAATAATTGTTGTGATTGTTTAATCATTTAGTGTTGTTATAAATAGTTAAGTAACCTTATCAATTAATGAGGATTATTACTATTTTTTTCTATTCATGAGGATTAATGAGGATACAATGCTGCCTTTGAGTACAAATTAAATTATAAAGGGTAGTGATGAGTATCCAATTTAAAATTTATAGAAAAGTGGTAAAGAATATTCATTTTATATGAAAGTAAAATTCAAATAAGTGCAGTGTAATGAGAACATAATCCTTGTAGCACGATAACATATACAAAACAACTGCATGAACTCGAAGAGTTATAAAATAAGTATATTATAATTCATTCGATATGTGAAGGAAGTGTTAGAAAGTAAATCATATAGACACCATACCATGGGCTACCCTATCAAGCTCTGGCACATAGTGGAAGTGCTCTCAAGTATGAAATGGATGAGGGAAGATGATGAGAAGCTTTTGACACCTACGTAAGTAAATCCACCCTCTAGAATAAGGACTTGCACCTCTCCTTTATAGAACATAATAGGAGGAGAGAGAATGCAGTTGATGAAAGAGAAGAGGATCAAATTTTCGGTTAAAGACCTATGTGCTAGATCATTTTGGATGTCATAATTCCTCTCTATTGAATTTTCTCTCTTTCAAAACTAGGTTTGTTGAAAGTACACACATGCTCAAAACACTGTGTAGCTAATTGTTTTTCCTTTAATTGAAAAATATGTTAAAAGTATCTTTAGTGAGACACATGTCTTTTAAAATATGTGTTATTTTAGCATGTAATACTCATGATAGTGTATTAAATGTATGAGCAACAAGTCAACACAACACTATGGCACTACTTCTCCATGATGTCTATTTTTTCTTATTATGAAGTTCCAACCTACTCGAAATAGTTCAATATGGTGCCCCCTTTGTAATAACTTGTTGTTTACCTTTAGTAACCATAAATATCTATTGATTTTGTTTGTATGGATGAAATACAAACATTGCTTAGAATGATCCTCCTTAAGCACACCCTCTCCAAGACTATTCACTATTTGCATGGTTGAAACACAAAATCTGCAAATAATAATTTGTTTTGACTACATAACCTCTCAAACTTTACCTTTCTCATTATAATAATTAGCATGTGTGGATGAAACTAGGTCTAATTCGACTTCATGAAGAAAAGCAACCTTGCTTATATGGCTAGGTTGAATTGCATCATGAGGATTTTCCAAGAAGAGGCTCATGTACAAGGTGTGGGCGTTAAATGGGTTATGGTTTTAGGGGTTTAGGGAGTTAAATGGGTTAGGGGTCGGGAATTAGGGTTTAAGGGGTTAGGGGTTAAGGGTTTAGAGGTTTAGGGTTTAGGGGGTTAAATGGGTTAGGAGTTTAGGGGGTTAAATGGGTTAGGGATTATAGTCATTTCTTAGGTGAACAAGGCACAATCTAGTTGTAGTAATTGTACCTTGGTCAAGTTTTTATAGTCAAGGAAAGAGTTGGTTGGGTTCCCAAGTCCCAAAAAAATTAAGGGTAATTGTGAGGGCATGATAACTAAGGAGTGTCGGTGTGTGCCAAGGATTGAAAAGGCATGCTAACACATGCCAGAAAGTGTCAATGGATGTTGAGGAGTATTAGGGAGTGCCAGGAATCGCAAGGGAGAACTAAGTCAAAATGCATGGAAATGAACGAATAAGAGTGTGTGCCAAGTAGTGTCAACGAATTCCAAGTGTCTCAAGGATAAAGTGTGTTAGGAGAAGGCCAAAATAAGACTTGTATGAGGTAAGCCTAAGGTTACATAAAGGGTTGGAAAAAGTAGTTTCAGACAAAGGGAAACTTTAGGTTGGGCACAACATTGATTTTCCAATGACTTGGTTGGGTTCCCAAGTCGCAAAAAATGTAAGGCTATCTATGACGGCATGAAAGCTAAGGAATACCAAGGAGTGGGAGGGAATGCCTAGAAGTACTAACACAAGCTAGGCAGTTCCAAGGCATGATAGGAATTCCAAGATGTGCCAGGTGCTAGGGTGTGGCATGAACACATGCTAGGGAGTTTGAGGGCCAAGTGTCAGGGAAATACAAGGGAGCACTAGTTTAAAATGCATGGAAATGAAGTATCAGCGAGTTCCAAATGTGCTAAGAAGGGATTTACACGATATTCTAGGAAGTGCCAAGGCATGTTAGAGTGCTAGGGAAGCATACAAAGATGTTCCAAGTGCCAAGGTGTGCCAATGTGTACTAAGGAGTGTTAGGGAGTGCCAGGAAAACATGACAAAGCATTAGGTCAAAATGCATAAATGAATGAATAAGAGTGTGTGACAGGGACTGTTAGCGAGTTCTAGGTGTCTCAAGGAGGGAGTAACGTGGTATGATAGGCAGTGCTAAGTCATGTTATAGTGTCAGGGTGACATGCATCCAAGATGTGCCAGGTGCCAGGGTGTGCCAACATGTGCTAGGAAGTGTTAGGGACTGTCAGGGAAACATAAGGGAGCATTTACGTTGTAGCCATTGGAGAAGTATTTACATTGTAGCCATTGCAGGACCTCGAGAATTTTTGTCCATAGAGAATTATTTACGTTGTATCCATTGCATTAAAGCAAGAGGTCTGTCAATGTTTTTTTGTATGTGTTTATAAATTGGAAGAGAGAAATCAGAAATAAGAAGGGCCTGAAAGAACTGAACAAAGAAATGGAGGTCACTGGGATAAAGTTGATGGCATTGGAGTTGGTAGTTTAAGACTGTCACAAGGGCATCCAAGACAACCATGACCTAATTGAATAAGTGGAAAACAGGCTGGCAGTCCACATTAAGGAATATATCAATCCATTTTTTACTAAACCAGATATATAACCGTGGTTCTCTCTACTCACAGTATTTCATTAAGATTGTTTTAGGTATCTGTTATTAACCTATGCTTGTGTCTATTTAAATGGATACTATATTGATAGCCCAAAAATGAGGCATTTTGGATTGTCTATAGTTTGTACTAGTTCTAAAAAAGAACTAGCAATAGTTAATCTCTTTGGCTGCAAAAAGTATTCTGCTTGTTGTGTTGGGGAGTTTCTCTTAGGAAATTTATGGATAACCCGACATATTTTTTATATACGTACTGTGCAGAACCTTTATAAATCTACCTTTCAAATCAGGGTCAACCCAATGCAACAACATTTTCCCCACAACAAGCACAAGATCAAGCCAACATGTGTGTTATGTGCATTTAAAGAGATGGATAGGTAGGTTTACCCTTACGAGAACATGGCACCTTGAAATCTGACCACAATTGGTGAGTGCAAGAATTTTCGAAATGGCATCATGAGTGGAGCCTTTTCCAAAAGAGATTATTCATTTACATTACAATATATACAACATGTAGTTAGAATTCAATCCATGTTAGCGCACACACTTGATGGTCCTTAAACTGGTACAAAAAATGATTTTATATATTCACATACGGGATAGTCACAAGATGTCAACAAAATCACATACTTATCGAAATCCTCAACCAGGAATATGTTGAATTGCTTCAAAATGTGCTTGTAGCTAGGTAGGCATCAAAGATAATCATTGCAATGGGTTAAGGGGATCTAAGAGAGAATTATGTAAGGAGTTCCTTCTAGGTAAAGGAAATTGGTATTACTATTGTTAAAGGGGGTGGCCTACAAGGATACGTTGGTAGTTATTGATGCAAGAGCATAATTTCAACAATTTATTTCAAAATTTGTATTTGTCCTCCAGAAGGTCTTAGAGATTTATAGAAGAGGAAGTTGGTTTCCTTGTTGCCCTATAATTTTGTAGAATTTCTAATTTCATATTTGGGATAGGAAATTTTAGTAATTCCAGGCATAAGTTAAGATGCTGTTTGATTTTTAAGGCCTCCTAGTCATTAGGAAAGTTGATTCTTATGATTAGGATTACTTGTGGCATCCTATGTATTTTTAAAACTCCAATACACCAAGAAAATATGTGGAGGACATTTGGGAGAAGTGTGATTGTCCATAAAATGTATATCAAATTTGGGGAACTTGTAGCTCTTTTCCTTGGACCCTACTAGTTCTTAAAGGTTGTATTTGGAGTGATTAGAAGGAAAAAGCATAATATGCCCAAGGATATTAGTGTTGGAGCACCTATGTTTTGAGAGAAAGGATAAGGGGTTTTAGGAGTTAAGGGGTTTAAGGGTTTAGGAGCAAGGGGTTAAGGTAAAGGGCTAGGGATTATGGGATTTAGAGGTTAGGGGGTTGAGGTAGAGGGGGTTTAAGGGTTAGAGGTTAATGGCTTAGTGGTTAAGGGATTCAGGGGTTAAATATTAACCATCAATGGATTACATGTCAGGGGATTTAGGGTTTAAGTGCCTAACGGTTATGGTATTTAGGTGTCAGCGAGTTAAGAGTTTAGGGGTTAGGGGTTATGGGTTAAGGGTCAAGGTTTAAGAGGATATGGGATTAGGGTTTATGGGGTTCAAGGATTCTAAGTTAGGGGTTAGGGGTTAGTGGCTTTGGGTTTAAGGGATCAAGGGGTTAATTTGTTATGAGTTATGGGTGTAGGGGTTAAGGGATTGTGGCTTTGGGGTTAAAGGGATAGGTATTTTAGTGGTTAGGGGTTAAGTGAGTATGGGTTGTGATAATGTGGCCCCTAATCCCCTTGTCAAAACTATTGGGGCTTCCCCTATCAATTTCTCACATTTCCTTACCTATAGGTCCCATAGCCCCTATGCCATAAGACCCTAAGGCTCCTTCTCATTCTCTAGTGTTAGGATTATAGATCTCAGTAAACCATGCTCGAACCTCTCACTTCTACCCATCCATGCTACCCTTATGCCCCCTTGCCCCGTTCAATACACCAAAAGATCCCCCTCCCCCAAAATTCATGATAATTGAACATTTGGAGGCGATAATTTAACAACAACTTCACAACTAGTCCATTTATAATGGTGTCTTGGAGCTATTAGATGTCATTTCATTAAGTTGTAGTGATAGGTGAGATCTATGCATAGCTCACTAAAGGTGTATCAAGAGGTTATTAGTCTATTGGCTATAGAATTTGACTCTTTTTATTTGTAACTTAGCGAAATGGAAAAGATGTGGAGACAATCTCCATTCTTCTTCTTTCACCGGGCCATGTAAAATAAATGAAGCAAATAGTCTCAACCCCTTGGAGAAGGAAAGTTGAGAACAATAATTAGCATGAAAAAAAAAAGAATCCAATGAGTTAAGTTTAGAGGCGTCTCCCTTTGTAAACAAGCATCCATAATCTTGTTAGAGTTAGTATGAATCTTTACTAGAGGTTGAGTAGTCTTCACATCACCAACCACATCCTATTGAAAGGTACCAACCCCTACAATAAAAATGATGTCTCCAAATAAGGTGTAGTTAATACCAATAATATCACCTTATGAATCTATTACAATATGATTTGGAAAGGACGTTTCCATACATGTGTAAAAGAAAAAATCCATTTGGTTAGCAAAAGGAAGTCTTTTTGAAGACCTCAAGAAACCCCCTTGAAGGAGACAAGAAGGGTTTGAAACCATATAATACAAGTCGATCTATGAACCCTATTTCTTATGTGTTCTATGCATCTACTTGTTCACTCAGTTTGAAATGTGATAGGTAATATATGAAGCCTTCTTTTCCACGTTTCATCTTCATTAGAGATCATGTTGCTAAGAATGAAGTGTCTAGATTAGAGTTAAAGTTCCTATTTTAGTTTGTTGTCTTTTTTTGTCTTTTAGAGTACAGATCTTTCTGGTCTACTGTGCTATGGTAGTTTGCCTTTCAAATATTCAAGGAATATGTGAGCTAATATAAGACCATATTGTAATATTTTAAATAACACGATGAAATTTTTAACACAATTTATGGTGTTGGATTGATTGAGATGTTTATTTTTGGATGGATCGATGTACATCTCTTTAGCCAATAGAAAAAAATCATTAAGCATTGTTGCAAGTATGTTATTGACATGTTGAAGTGCCATTGAGACTTTAGAGGTAGAAGATTTAGACTTGTATGTTGTCACCTATCCGCGTGTGATGATACCTTGTGGAGGTAGGCAAAATTTTGATTTTTTTAACTCTTGGATATATTCTATACGCTTTTGAGAGAATTTCAACCTTTTAAATAAAATTACAAACAAATGTACATTCATGCTATAATTACTAATTGATTTGGGGGTGACTCAATAAATTGTAGCATGTTGGCTTGTTGAATTTGTTAGTAAGTTAATTAGGGCTTGATAAATTTGTAAGCTTCAGTGGGATTTATTGTGGTTGTATGTGTTTTAGAGAAGCGAGTTTGGAGTGGTGGTTGTGCTTCCTTTATTGAATTTGATTTCTTTGGTTCTTCTTCTTGTGCATGCCCACTGTGGTATCTTCTCGTTTGCAAATAATTTCTTATTATGTACAGAAAAAGTTCTTGTTGCATCCTTGAAAAAATTGCACAATTGTCCTGATTTATCTCTGTAATACCTTGAGTTTTCTCATTTCTTTCAATTGGGCTGGAATTTTCCACCTCAAGAGGGTTTTTAGTTGTTTTCTAACTAAATTGTTAAAACATTTTTTCTTGTTTTATTTATTTATTTTTTCTTCAAGGAGGTGTTTCCTTTAAACTCTAGAAGAAGCATTGCAAGTGGCCTGATTATAGTTGTCATCAGAAGTTGTCTGTGATCATGGGCAAGACAACCCTCATAGGGTGAAAATTGGGTATGTTATACCTATGGAAAACTTTGGCTAACATCCAATTAGATATGTTATACGTGATAATTCACAATTAGGAGATCGCAGACCATAAAATTGCACATAAAAATGCACTACTCCTCAAATACCAGGGTAAGTGCAAGATTATTTATTGAATATAGTTTAGTCACATGATACAACTATCCCGCAACTCTACAGTAGAGAGACCAACATGGAACAACAAAATTAAAATCGATCGATGCACTCACTTTCATGGGAATTTCATGAACATTTTTATTTTCTTATATAATTCACTTTTACCCACATCTTGAGATCACACAAAAATGGTATTCATAATAAGGTTTTCTGGGTGAAGTAATTCATTTTTCCTTCATGATCAAGTTACATAGCTATAATGTCTCGTGTTTCTTTGTACATCTGACTGGAAACATACCTTGCAGGAATTTTGAAGGAAATCCCACTCAAATAATCAGAGAATCTCCAGGTGATCTCATTAAAAAAATATGTTTCTCCTTAATTATATGTTGATTATTCTTGCTCTTCACTATGTTTTGTATATAAATTCATTTCAATTCATTCATATCAGATATACTCAGGCTCCTGGTTCCAATTTAAAGGTCGAGTTATCATCATTGTTTGTTTTTCTTTAGTTGGAAAGTGCTTGTGGTAATTTCAAGAGTTTGCAAGAGACGAGAATCTCAAACAATTGTTGATCGGGCTAATGCAGGTTTTATAAGTAAAATGTGTAGCTTCAATCCCTGATGTCTCAAATTTGGCCGCGCATTCAGGAGCTAGAATGGTCATCCTTCACCCACATTTATCATGAGCTCAATCAACTAGCAGATAAGCTCTCTGAGGAGGCATTCAATTAGTAGCCAGCTGATGAATTATCAGCAAGATCAAGGTTGTGGCACAACCAAAAAAAAGGCAACTCGCAAAATTTAAGCTAACAACAACCCCTACTCATGAAGCTGACAACTTGTCTCCCTCAAGGACCACTGCATTCTCCTTAATCAAGCAATACTTCCTCAACAACTCACTCAACTGCATCATTTCTATACCCCCAACAATCTATTTATGTTATTGTGCCCATAACATTTTTCGAATAGTCTGATGTTTCATAAGTGAATGTCAAATGCCAATTTACTATTTGAAAACTGAATTTTCATCCCTTGTACCTAATGAGCCTTCTCCATTGAATATTTTTTTTAATGGAGTTTTGTTTACTAATTTTTATCATTCAATGATTTCTTATATGTTAAGATTCTTCTCTATTTCATGCCTTACATTGTTTCCGTTGCAACATTTGGTGCAATTGCTATTTTACTTTTTTGCACATATTTAAAAAAATAAACAATTTTAGTTCATGGAATGTAACTCAATTGAAAATCACTTTGTAATGTAGTTATATTATGTTAAAACATGAGATTCAAAGTTCAAATCCCCTTGAGTGGCCAACCAAAAAATAATATTTTTTTTTTATCTATTTATTTATTATATTTTTAGAATGTGGTTTTAATGAAAAAAGAAAAATATAATATAAAAGAAATAAATATCATGACATGATCAAATTTCATGTGGTTTGAATATATATTTTTAAAAATAAAAAATATAATTATCCACTATCCACTCATGGATATTTCAATGTAAACTTCCGAATGCTAATGATTTTGTCTTAATTGCTAACTATCTTAAATGGGTTTCATCTTAATTGTCATTGTCTTACATCGCCATTGTCTTAAATATAAGTTTTGTCTTAAATATTTTTGTCTCAAAGTGATTTTGTCTTAAATAAAAAATTTTGTCTTAAATATTTTTGTCTCAAATTGCTTTTGTTTTAAATTTTTTTTTGTCTCAAAGGGATTTTGTCTTAAATATAAAGTTTTGTCTTAAAATGTTTTTGTCTCAAATTTTTGTCTTAAATATAAAGTTTTGTCTTAAAATACTTTTGTCTTAATTTTTTTTGTCTCAAATTTTTTTTTGTCTTAAATATAAAGTTTTGTCTCAAACCGTTTTTGTCTTACACTATTTTTGTCTTAAATTTTATCTTTAAGAAAATTCAATTGATATTAAATTTTAATATAAAATAACTAAAATAAAAAGTGAGTTTTTAAGACAAAAAATTTCTTTTGTCTTAAAAAAATGTCTTAAAACACCCCACATGTAGTAGTGCAGAGTCCACTATCAAAGCTTTATGGAACCTGTTGGCATCCATCCCCGCCGACGATTTAATCTCCGTCTGATTACTTCCCTCCTTGTGAATGCGCCTAGAAGTAGTTTGTTGGGTGCACAATAGCCTGCTACAACCACCATTTGTCGGATTTAGACATTAACTGATCTGACAAAAGAAGTCAGCGAGTCGGACTGCATCTCTTTTCTGGTCAAGATGATGTTGGTTTCACAGAGGCCATTAAATGTATTTAGTCATAAGTAATTGCATAATAAGAAGGAAATGTGGATCTTTGAGCTGCAATTAGACAGCAAAATCCTTTGATTTTGATGTATGATGATGATGGAAAGAAAGAGGAGGAAAAATACACAAATTCACACAGAATAAATTTTTATTGATGAAACTTCTCAAATACATATTTACTTATACATTTCACAATGGCCCAACCACAAATATATAAAGTCTTAACTTACTAAATATGGAATCACACTATTTCTAAATAGATTTGAGTCAACTCTAACTAACTTGTTCATGAAATATCACACTAAATTTGACTTTTCCAAATATAGATTGAACTTGACCTAATTCACACTCACTCAAATTAACTCACACTCTTAATATAGACAGCATTGCATGTGGGAGTGATTTACTATTTCCAACACTCCCCCTTAATTACCACTGTATGGTTGAACATAACTCAAACATGACTCAACATGACTTAAACATGCCGAATGGCCTAAGTCTCTGCTAGGCTAACAATGACACAAAACTTTTACAAATTTGGATTTTCTTTTTAGCTTCTTCCAAATTCTATACCCTCAAAACTACTCTATTCTCGACTATTCTTTCTCGTTGTAAGCTCCATATTTCTTCACTTGCTGTTGCTACAAATTTTCTTTGAATAATATTGTATTTATTTTGAGCTTGTCTTCTACAACTTCCTTTTCAAAGATTCGTTCAACCATGGACTGTTTCCACAACTCTTCATCATCAAGCTATGAAATTTTCTGAGCTTCTTATGCTTCATATTCGTGATCTTCTTTCTGCCATATTTCTTGATAGCAGAATATGAGTTCTTCTTGACTCCATTGCTAAAAAAAAATTCAATGCTTTCTTCGTTTTCTTCAGAAACATCGATATCTTTCTCTTCACTTTCATCATCACGTATTGTTTCTTTTTACTTTTAATATGCACTCTCAACATCATAATTAAGATTACATGTAAAATCATAATCACTCTTATTATTTTCGTTCACCATTTCATTTAATTCTTTTATTCTAGCTATTGCTTTAAGACGTTCATAATTTTTCAATTGCCTTCTCAATCCAATCTTCATTGAGTTTCAAATGTCCATCAAACTTATCAACTTTGTCTTCAACTTAAACTCCCCTTCTATTATAAACACCTGCATATTCTAAAAAATCGTTAAAAATATCTTGATTATGCTGTGCAATGAGAGCTTCCATCTCTTCCTCTTCCTTTGTTGCCTTCGCTTTCACTGCATGGAGGTTATCTTCCATTGTTATATGTTCAATGGATATTCTTATCAAAAACTCTTGAATCACTTTATCCTCTTATTGTTCATCAGTTGTTGCTAAATCATGCATTTCTTCATGAGCAATTCTAACTGCTTCATGACTTGTTTCTACAATGACAGCTTCAACCTTCAATCTTCATCAAACATGACACTTACCATTTTGCCACAATCAATCCATGTTTCAAAAAATAGATCAAAACTATCATTAACATAATGTTCATCCACTATATGGTGGGATATACGGACATGCATGTTCTATTTAACAATTTCAATTTCATCAAACTCATCAGCTATCATGAGCTATGGTTGCATCCACCAATCCACACCTCACTTTACAGTCATCATCCACATATGTCTCATCATAGTGACATTCACCATCACTGTATTTAATCTCTTTTGTTACTATTGCATAATTGACTTCCTATGACATAACGTGATATTGCTACAACGTGTCACTTTTTTTTTTTTACACTCTTAAAATTGTAAAATCCTTTCTCAAATATGAATAAAAATAAATTCACTTTTTAATAAGAAACTTTGACAAAGTTTTGGTGGGTTTTGAAAAGAACTTTCAATGCCTAAATCCTTTTACATAAGTGTTTTAAGAAAAAAATACGTGAAATCTTTTAGAAATAATACTTTTGAAGCCCTTTTAAAAATGCTTTTGCACATATATAAATAATCCCTTTTAGCTTTCCGCCTTTAATAAAAAAATGTTGATCCACACTCTGACTTTAAAAAACAAGTTTGGAAAATTGAAGAATTTCAAACTTTAAAACTTCCACCCTTTCTACGGCTATGGAATTTTAAAAATAATTTCATACCTCTACAGTGGCTCTAGATGGTCATGCTCTCTCACTATTCACAATAGCATGGAAAAAACTGTAGATGCCACTCAATTCTACGACTAGAATTGCAGCGCTAAACGTGGACGTGGAAAATTATTCTTATTTTGGTGACTCAAATGCCACTTCTTATTTTGGCTACTCAAACAAGGTCAACTCCTGTAGCTCACATCGAAAATCGTTGGGTTTCTCACATTGGCAGTAGTTACCCCATTCTTCTGATCTAAGGTAGTTACCCTCAGTGAACTCTCCTTGTGTTATCTATGGACCAAAGGTACTCGAATACTACGGCTCGGGATTGGATGCAAACTTGAGTTTGTGCGCTGATCATGACAGTTGCGGCTTTGGATGAGTCCCACAAAACCTTTCTAATATCACAGACGACACTACTGGCCAATAACAATGGCTCTCAATGACAACATTAGTTGTTCAGACTTATGTGAACAACGATTGCGATTTCTTCAAGAACAACAAATTATTGATTCCTCAACTTGCAGATTTTTCCTAAACTATGATACCAATTTGATGGAAAGGAAGATGAAGAAAAATACATAAATTCACACAAAATAAACTTCTATTGATAAAAATTCTCTAATACATATTTATTGAGCTATGAGTCTTGGATCTTCTGGCCTCATACATCTGACACTAATGCAACCATGGGTATATAAATCCTTAACTTACTAAATATGAAATCATACTATTTCTAAGTAAACATGACACAACTTTCACTAATTTCTTCATCCAAAATCACACTAAATATGACTTTTCCAAATATAGATTGAATTTAAATTAACTCAAAGTGACTCAAATTAACTCACACTCTTCATATAGATTGCACTACATGCAGGAGTAATTTACTATTTCCAACAAATGAGTATAGTGGACACATTAGTGAACAACTAGCAGAGAGGCCATTAAAATAGCAGGGATGTCGTGGTCCTCTTTCTCCATGGAACAACTAGCAGAGAGGCGAGCATACCATCCATTTTGTTGCACATGTTATTTGCTTTGTGCGACTTCAGTTTCATTTCATTGGCCGTTTTGTTCAGTATATTCATTTCTTCATCAAATAAACGATTTTTTGTTGTTGTATTTGGTCTACAATTTAAACATTCATTAGTTATGGTAAGCATATACAACAGATCTAAAACTCAACCGTCATTAATTTTCTTTATGGGAATTCGTACCTAAGTCCATATATGGCAGTTGCCTATTGAGTTTGTATACAATTAATTTGAAGATTATTTGGAGTTCGTATTTTAGACATATTGAGCATGGTAAAATCAATATGTGAGTGTGATTTTGTTAGAATTTATCTCTCTAACAATTGCCTCATGAAGAAGGAAAACTCCAAGATAAATATTAAACCAAATGACAAACCCTTGCCTTGTGCAAAGAAGGGACATTGTGACTTGTTTATGGTTAGATGATAGCTCATAGTTTCATTATTATTGAGTTTTTTTGTTGTGAGATATCTTTTTTAAGTAGTTTTCTATTTATTTTAATTAAATGGTTGTAAAAAAAGATTGATAGTTCTTAAATTAGAAGCCCAGGTTTCAGGAACATCGATTTTTGTGTGTTAGTAAGGTCAAGTTGTTTAATCAACTTTTGAACACATTCAATACTGAGACCTCCATCCGAGCAACAAATAGATAACCAAAAACGAAATATCTGAAAAATGGTGGTAGGTCCATAGAGTTGTTCATTACTTGACATATTTTATCGTGGAAGCCCCAACGAGTCGAGCCGTCCATATTGGTTATATTTCAAAGTTCATCAACGATAGTCAGAGGCAGTTATGTTTTAAATGGAGTTCAAGTGACAGCTGGAAGATGTGGTGGGGAAGAAAGAATGCTTTTTGTGAGATTCCAAAGTGGATGTGAGTGTTGATGAAGACTAGTCAAATAGGGATCAATTTTTTTGTTGTAATATGTGTTCTCTATATTGTAATTTGTGGCATGTAAGCATTAATGGAGGGACATGGAAGATAATGCTCCCAAGTTGAGTTTGGAATTGGTTTGATATTTGTATAATGTTAGAATTAGTTGGATCTAAGTTCAACTATATATATATATATATATATATATATATATATATATATATATAATGTAATTACATGAAGTGTGTAATAGAAAATATAGTTTTGTAGGTAGTTTTGAATATTATGTCTCTAATTTCAAGTTCTAAATATTTTAGCTCTCCATTAACATATCTTTCATTGTCAAAAGGAATTCACAAACAATAAGTATTTAACAAAGAACAAAATCTCAACTTTAAAATAGATATAAATCAAATTGGTGACTAGAATTAAATCTAATAGTAAAATCTAAACCCTACGATAATTGTAAACACATAAATTAAGAAACACATCCAAACACAATTCTCATTGAAATCCTCACTACAAGGAAAAGACCCTCTAGCGGAGGTTATAAAGGAGGTTTTTAGTGTTATAAAATTGGCCAAAATTGTCTAAAAGAACATATGCTACCACATTCGTTTATGGGTACGGAGGTTTTGGCAGAGCTTTTAATGGAAATTCAACACAACTAAAAAAAAATGGGCAGCCGGAGGTTATTACAGATTTTTTTTCATCAGTGCGCTAATCAAGATTTAATGCACCGGTCCGTACCTGTAGCCAGAGCCCCAGGCGGTCGAAGGAGAATGCACTGGGTTGTTAAGGTATAAAACAACATCGGGCATAGTGTTGGTGAGACAACACACAGGGCTGTTCTAATTGGTATTGGGATTTGAGCAGTGCCCATAGGTCGTATCAACGCTCCTGTGCATAGACTTATAGAAATGCCTCGGTGCACCGTATCACACAAATGCACTGAGATTTATAATTTGTATCGGTATTCGTGCAGTGAAAATATGTCATACAAATGCACCGGTGCCTATCGACACATAAACGCCCTGATGCGCAATATCACACCAATGCACTGAGATTTATAATTGGTATCAGTATTCATGTGGTGCCTATGGGTCATCCAAATGCACTGATACGTATAGACACAAAAACGCCCTGGTGCATAGTATCACACAGACACACCGAGATTTATAATTGGTATCGGTATTTGTGCAGTACTCATAGGTCGTAAAACTACACTGATGCGTATATAGACATAAACACACTGAAGCGCCATACCGCACAAATGCCTCGATATTTTTCACTAATTTTGGTGTTTGCACAGTGCCCATAGGTCGTAAAAACGCATTGGTGCGCTTAAGAATACAAGAGCACCGGTATAAGAATATGTGCACCAGTTTTCATTTGGTATTTTTTAGAAACATCGACCTGTGCAATGAAATTATTATGATTGTTTTAAATTCATTATTGATGAAAAGTCGACATCTCTTATAACAATATTCATATTAATTAAATTTTTATTAATGGATTTGAATGTTATGTTTGAAATAATTTGTTATATCATATCATAATTATTGTGGTTTTTAAAAATTCATTATTCATCAAAATTCGACACATATATATCTTATAACAATATTCATATGAATTAAATTTTTATTAGTGCATTTGAGAACGACAATGGAGAACGCAATAGAGACAGTAAAGAACGCAATAGAATAAATTAAAACATTTATTATTATATATATATAAGACATTCTTTTTCATATAAAATGGGACAATTATTGGTATCCCTTTATCTTTCAATTGGGACACTATGTCCATTACATTAAAGAAAATGTCTAATTTCAACGACATTTTTCAAAAAATACATCTTGCTTTGATATCCAAACATAGTGATCATCATTCTTCGCTTGAACTGCTGTCACTGCTAGAGCTACTTCCATGACAGGTTATTTCGAGGAATGTTTTTTTCACGGTGTTGATTGTTTTCTTCTTCTTCACCTTCCATCTACAAACATAAAAATAAACTGTAATGAGTGTATATACATTGGTGAGAATAATGAAAATTGCAATATTAAATAATATACATCAATGTAACTCGAAAAGAAATGATGTACCAATGCAAAAATTGACTCATAAACTATACACATTCTTTCAAAACCATGTAACATGCCATCTTTCAAGATTTGATATGTTAGCGCAATGCCATACTTTGTTTCCTGCAAGTTTTATACCCCATAACAAATCATATATTTAATATAAAAGATTTATTTTTTCTATTAATTATAGGCGGACCTAAGTAAAGCAAGATCAATATATGCTTACAAATTTCACAATTAAGTTTTGATATGCCAACATATATGCACAACCCATATTTAACCCAATTTTAATCAATTCCTCTGATGGTTCTTCTTTGTATGTTATTTGAAGACATCCAATGATGATTTTTGTAAAACAACTTAAAAAATACAAAAATAAAATTTAGTTAAGTTGTTATAAGGAAGTAACAATTACTCACAAACTTAGATATCAATCATTTTCTTCCTTGTCATCCTGTTTTATGTGTTGAATGGGTTTCATTTCTTTTCTTTTCTGCAAGAAAATACTTGAAAATTAATATTTAATGCTAAATTGTTTATTTATTTTACCTAATGATCAGAAAATTCAATGATTACATATTACATTTAAAGCACGTTGTTGTCGAGATGGCTCCTCCCGCGATGCAATTTTGTCCATTTCTTTGACCATCTCCTTGTACACCTTTTTGGACATTCCTACTGGCATGTTTCTGATATCAGCTTATTCATCTTTTGAGATTTTCATAATCTTCCTGAAAATGTAACATGACAATAAAATATTTAATTTTTATATTGATATATGAAAATTATGTATAACAAAAGTGATATTTATAAATAATTCTAGACAAACATCTAAAGGAATATTACTTTTTCATTCCTTCTTTTTTGTTGTTGTACGTTTTTGCTATTAAAAGTTTGACATGTCTCATTGACCAATTCTCCAGAAACTCTTCTTGTAGTTTAGATAAAATTTGGTTCTTGGAATCATTGGATTGGTTTTTGTATTGTAAGTGGAAAGAACATCTATACATTCGTTCCACTAGATCCCTCAAATTTTTGTAAAAGTTTTTCCCCCTTTCGTTAACCTCCAGCACCACTCTAGATGAGCTAAGGAGTACTTCATTTTAATTTGCATATTCTATTTTTTTTTCTTTTCTTAAAACAACATTCCTTTTCTAAGTTGTTGGTCCCTGTAGAACATTAAACATATGTGAATTAATAGACTTTTTCACACATGTTATCTAATAATTTTAATTATATTATTAATGAAAACTAAAAAAAGAGACTCATATTGGATCGATAATATTTTTTCATTCACCTGATTCATCCTTTTGTAATTTTTCCATCAAGCTTTTACACTCTTCTAGTCCTAGATCAAAAATAATCTTATCGAGCTTCATCATTTTGTGGCTCTGCATGATACAAAACAAACAATACATATTAGTTAAACTTACATATAGTTCGAAAGTATTTTTTTTGTAAAAAATTTACAAAGAACTTTCCTTTTTTGCTTTTCTTGATGTGTTATCAGTATTCTTGTTACTTGATCTCTTGTCAGTCATTTCTTTATCAATCTCAGACCTGTACCATATCATTCAATAATATATTTATAAATAAATTGTCAACTTTTCAAGTAAAAAAAAAATCTCAAGAAACCGGTGCGCCATTCATGGTGTACGCACCGACAACGGTGCGTGGCTGTCTTCCCAACGCACCGCAAAAATAGTATAATAGACCGTACGGTGCTCTATGTCAACAAGGAGAACCGGTGCATTACATGTCAATGACCGCACCGGTTAACCATAATAAAATAATAAAAATCATCTAGTGTTATTTTTTTAGCATAAACTGGTGCCATATTTTACATATGGCGCACTGATTAAAAAAAAATTATTAATTTTTTATCACATTACTTATGTGGTGCGCTTGTACAATAAAGAGCACGAGTGTGCTAAGTTACTCTAGGCGCAACAATAAAAAAAATCTTTTTTTTTTAATTCATGCCAGGGCCCACATGGATTGGGATTCGATTATGCTAATCATCCCGTCAGTTTGATGACTTAGGTCTATATTTAGTAATACAGACTCTATAAATATAAATTGAAAAGCCCTAATTTTAAAATCACAGAAAGAGGAAGAAGAAAGGGGAGAAACAAACAAAATGTAAGGTTTGTATTTTTTGAAAGTTTTTTTTTTTTTTTCGAAACAGAACATTCGCAGTGTGACATAATGAAATAGTGCACCGGCTACATATTTTACAAATGGCGCACTGAGAAAAAATATTTTTTTTTTCTAATTTTTTATCACAGTACTTGCATGGTGCGCTAGGATAACAAGGTGCACTAGTGTGCTATGCCGCACAGGGTGCATAAATTTTATTTTTTTTACCCAAGGGCCGACATGGATTGGGATCCGACTATGTAGGTCTTCCTGTTGGTTGGATGTCTTAGGCTTATATTTAGCAATATAAACCCTATAAATATAAATTAAAAAGCCCTAATTCTGAAATCAAAAAAGTGGGAGAAGAAAGGGCAGAAACAAAAAGAATGTAGGGTTTGTTTCTAAAATGGTTTTTTTGCAAAACAACACGTTTGTAGTGTGCCATAATGCAATAGTGCACCAGTGCCATATGTTACATATGTCGCACTGATAAAAACATATTTTATTTTTTTATTTTTTATCACTGTACTTTCGTGGTGCGCTGGTATAACCGAGCGCACCGGTGCGCTATGTTACGCAGGCCGCACCGACGAAAAAAAATTGTATTTTTTTAAGATTGATGCAAGGGCCAAAATGGATTGGGATCTGACTATGCAAGTCGTCCCTTGGGTTGGATGTATTATGAATATACAAACCCTATAAATCTAAATTGAAAAGAAAGAGGGAGAAGAAAGGGCAGAAACAAAAAGAATCTAGGGTTTTGTTTCTAAAAATGGAT
Source organism: Pinus albicaulis (assembly GCA_034641835.2). Taxonomy (NCBI): domain Eukaryota; kingdom Viridiplantae; phylum Streptophyta; class Pinopsida; order Pinales; family Pinaceae; genus Pinus; species Pinus albicaulis. Next base: position 704,326,660 of record CM076583.1, on the reverse strand, counting down.
TTCTTTTTTATTTTTGTTTCTGAAAACTACAGAAAAGGTTTAAAAAAACTGCAGAAAAAAAAAAGTTAAAAAAACAATAAGCTTTGATTTTGCTATTTTACTTCATAAAAAAAAACCATAGAAAAAGTAAAAAAAACAATAGACTTTGATTTCTTATTTTACTGCATAAAAAAAACTATAGAAAAAAGTACAAAAAAAATAATAAACTTTACTCACATCATTTGGAATTATATGGTAAAATGTTTGAATCACGAGAGGCTTGGAATTCTGATTGTCTGAATACTTTTGTTCGAACGTATTTCCCTGCTCCATAGTGCTCTCATGCTCTATTTGCTCCAGGTATGTATCCTGCAAATCTCTGGATGATTTTTTTGCAAAAATAGTGAAATAATGAAAAGTGTTTAGTATTTATAGAAGTGTTTATGAAAATAGATTTTCGAAAATATTTTGCCGCCCATTTTTCAATTTACCGTTTTTTTTCACTTAAATAAAATAGGGTTGCGCTTTTTTATTTGTGGTTATTCGTTTACCGGTGTGTCCTTTAATTGAACCAAATCGATGCGTCATGTTATAAAATGGCACAGGTGAGCAAAATAAAAAATGCACCGGTGCAGTTATCTATACATTACGCACCGAAATTACATTTAGGTTTGTGCACCAAAATTTATTGTTGTTTTTCACAAATGCAGGGAGAAAATATCATATATTATATGGAATGGAAAATTCTTCAAAATCCAGCTTGTTCCATAATATTTCTCAAAGTCCATCGCGGAGTTCTCCCTATCCATGTAGAGACGTAATATTTACTTCAGATTTGTTGTATTTTTTCACTATCTAATTGAATTTACATATGTTTTTTATCCATGCAGTCAATCGTGCACAACTTAATTAAATTTATAATGTATACAAATTTGTAGATTCATGCAGATTCAACATCTAGTTCAGATGCACAAAATATTCAAACTACTCCAAAACGTCGGAAGTTCTTATCAGGAGATGCATACCGCAAGGCGCATTTGGTAGATGAAAATGAACAGCTGCTTCACCCTGCCAATTGTAACAATATTGCATCTTCTAGCCACAATCCCGGGACAATGATGGTAATTATAATTATAATTGTTTGGTATATATATTGATTAATATGTAATTATTTCAACGTCAAACCAATTTATAATCATGCAATATTGTCAACGTGGTTACTAATTTATATCATATATTTTGTACTAATCATGTTCAATTTTTTTTTTTTAATTATTAGGATTCTAGTGATGATGAACGACCTACCTACCATCTTCCATTGCACCCCACAACAATGCCAAATCAAGAGAAGACTGAATTAAAAGAAAAAATCAGAGAGGAATGATACCAAGAATGGTTGAATCAACCACTGATTCAATTCCTGCTACGTCGAGATTCACCAATTAGGAATGACAACAGAAATAGTAGTTCTTCACAAGCTGGCAATGGAGGAAATCAAATAGAGGTTGGTATGGATGACTACTTAAGGGATACGACTGCCATGGAGACAATTTTGTTAGATGCATTTTAAAATGATGATTAGCTAGGGGATGATGCTCATATCGCTGACACCTTTTTCGAAAGCCTTAAATTTGCTTCCACCACCCCTCTCTTTGGACTTGACGGTGAGTCAAATTCTACCCAATTGGGGACAACGATGTTACTGTACAAATTGAAAGAAAGGTTTGACTTGTCGAATGCATGTTTCTCGGAACTTTTGAGGTAAGTTAACATAAAGTACTCCCCTTATATATATTTGAAATATAATCAGTACACTGCAATGAACATTACAAATGTTAAATTTTATGAACGTTAATAATTATATCGACATTAATGTACATTTATTAATATATTTTTCCACGATCACCAACTACAGGTTATTCAAATATAAGGTTATTCCGAGTGATAATGTCTTGCCCGGTAGCTGCGAAGAGGCAAAGAAATTGTTGAAAATGTTGGGTGTTGAGTACATATCATATCATGCATGTCCAAATGATTGTATTATATATAGAGGAGAATATGTAGACAAAGAGATGTGTCTGAAATGTGGGAATGACAAGTATGATAAATAAAAAAGGAAGGGTAAATCACGTATTGGTCCTCCTTTTAAGATATTGAAGCAAATGCCTATAATCCCAAGGATTCAAAAGCTCTTTCGTTGCAAATAATTAGCTATGTTGCAGGGATGGCATGCCTCACATAGAAGTGAGTTGAGAGTTATGAGAATCCCAACTGATTCAATAGCCATGAAGCATATAGAGCATGAAAAATTCAAGAATGAAGTACGAAGTCTACGACTCAGCATAGCCATGGATGGCATCAACCCATATTCCCTCCAAAACACCAACTATTCTATTTGGCCTGTAGTAGTGATCAATAACAATATCCCGCCATGGTTGTTCGTGAAGAATGAACATCTTATGTTGGCTCTCATAGACCCTAGTAGATTGAAGGAATTATGGGATGGGATAAATGTATACGATGTATCAAGACCCATCGTAGCAAAGAGGATTTTCATGTTGTATGGCATATGTGCTTACATGACACATGATTATCTAGGCTTAAGAGTTTTCTCTGGTAAATTACATGTTTAATTTATTGATTTGTTTATATATGTAACAATATTCTTTCACATATTAGTTATTTAATTCGTTGTAATATTTGTTTTTATCTTCATGATATTCTTTAGCGTGCCATGCATATTAATTAATGTATACAAATATAATTTCGCAGGTCTTGTAACAAAAGGGTATTTTGGATGTAAATGTTGTAGACCTTCTCTAAAAGCTAGATGGTCCAAGGACCTACGAAATCCAGTGTATGATTGCTCCAGGATATTCCTACCAGAACAACACCCTTATAGAAGAGCAGCATCCGCTTTCAATGGTAAACGAGAGAGAACCCAAAGGCCTCCAATAATGACACCATATGAATGGCTTAGAGCATATGAGAGAGAGAAGGAGAAGGAGTTAATAGAAATTTTTGATTCAAATGGGGAGCCTATTGTCGATGATCCAGATTTCTTCAAAACCTATGTTGAGAAATTGCCCATTGGGATGAAAAGGAAATCTATATTTTATGACCTCCCATATTGGGAGCATCTTAAGATTGCCTACTTATTAGATCCCATGAATATACTTAAAAATGTTTCATCTTCTTTATGGAGTCACATATCATCGAAACAAATTGACACATTCGTTGTTAGGAAAGATCTTATTACTTCAAAAACTAAAAAGAAATATTGGCCGAGACTATTAGAAAGTACGGGATCAGAGGCAGGCGCTGGTCCCTCTAATTCATAGTTTTTCAAAGAAGGTGATGTCCCATGGATTTTTAAAAAAGATGATATATCTTTGGCAAAGGAAGTTATAATGGATGTGAGGGTGCCAACTTCATACGAGTCTTCACTACGGCACTACTTCATTGTGGATGACCATTTGTCAGGGTTGAAATCGCATGACCATTTGAATCTTCTAAGAGTACGTATAATGTCAAAAGAATTATTTTATTATTTTTTATATTAATAAATTTTATCCCATGTGGAGATCATAAAACATAACTAATTTTGTATATTATTGCACATGTTTATAACTTTGCAGTGTCATTATCCTTTGTTCCTGCGTGGGTGGGTGAAACATGAATTCCCTCAAGACCTAGGACATTCCATATCTAAATTATTTGCATTTGCACGTTGGATCACGTCAAAGGAGATTCATGTGGCTAGCATTCCATGGTGGCGTTAAGAGATAGTTGAGATTGTTTGTATGTTTGAGAAGGAACTGCCGACAAGTTTCATGGACTTACAGTTTCATATTCTAATCCACTTGGTAGATGAGGTTCAATTAGTTGGGGTTGTTTCTTGTCGTTGGATGTTCTTCTTAGAGAGGTACATGAAGAAATTGAAAGTTTTTGTTCGACAAAGGGCAAAACCCAAGGGGTCTATGGCAGAGGGGTACATATCGTATGAGTCTTTCTACTATGCCAGTGAGTACATCAAGAAGATCGACAACAGACCAGGTGCGATAATTTGGGACGATGAAATGGATGAAGACAAAAGAGAAGGAGAGTTACTCCAAACGAGTGGAAAAAAGCGCTTGATAAAGAGTAAGAGACTTATAATTTTTCAAATTTACAAAAAGTAATTAATATTCACGTTGAACTTCGATATAATGTATATTTTGATCTCTAAGTACTATATAATGTTGGTTTGATTTCATCAGCGAATGTAGAAATTGAAGCAATCAATAAATTCATTCTTTACAATTCTGAAGCAACATAATCGTGGGTCGCATTGTACGAACAAAACAGGATGAAATGGGATAGTGACAGGAAAGAATTCAAACGGTTGAATGGTAGAAGTGTGCCTTATCCAGATCATTTAAAAGAAAATATGCCAAAAATATGCCCCAATAGTTGGGTTACTGACCAAGTCAGAGAGAAATACGGTGCTACCAGTCGTTACCCGTGTGATGAAGAGGATGCGCTAAACGTAGGGATTGGGTGTAGAAATTCGGTAATAATATTTTTAATTTATATGTAAATTTGAAACTTATATTAAGAAATCTACATTTCATATTTTAACTATTGGATTATTATTTATAAGACACATGACACTATGATTTTTTTAACTTTTTTATAATAGGTGCAGTTGTTCCCATCTATGTGGGCATATGGACACCATTTTCGCACAGAAAATGGCGATGTTGGAAACATCACACAAGACTATCGATTGGAAGTCAAGTTTGATCAATATAGTCTATCTAGCCACCATGATCAACAACTAGTACGAGGGATGCTAGGCTACGTCGGAAAGATACAAGAGATCATTTAAGTGGATTTTTCTTCTTTCCAATGTGTTATTTTTAGGTGCAAGTGGTGGGACACCTTTGATCGGAATAATGTGAAGGAAGATCGCGATAGTAGGCTGATATGTATCAAATCTAGAAAGATGTGGGATGAAGCTAAGGAGCCCTATGTTTTACCTAAACACTGCAACCAGGTGTTTTTTTACCCAGATGTGTTGGATAGGGACTGGAGGTTCGTATTGACACATTACCCTAGATCAAAACATATTTTTGAGAATAATAGTGTTATCATGCCATGCAAGCTAGAAAATAATGAGGGTGATCATGAGAACCGAGAGTGATATGGTACATGTGTTATTTCATCAATATTTATACTTTTTAAGATGGGTTTTTCGAAATATTAATATATTATGTATTTTGAATTAATTGGTAATTTGCATTGTGTTAATGTTAAAATCAATAATTCACTTGATAATTTGGTATTATGTTGATTTCAAAAACAATGGCGTACTGTATAAATTAATTCTTTTTTTTGTATCTAAGATCATTAAAATAATGATAATTCTAAAGTACAGGAATTTATTTGCATTATTTTATAAACTTTATTATGTTACAATAATTCATATTATTCTAGATTTATTATTTTACAATTATTTAAAATTTACAAATTTACAAATTTAAAAATTTTCATAAATACAATTAAAATTTTACAAATTTAAAAATTACAATTACAATTAAAATTTTAGAAATTTACATATATACCATTACAATTACAATTTTAGAATTTTAAATACAATTAGAAATATAAATATTACAAAATTACAGTATCATGATCATTTGATATTAAATTAATTAATAAACATCACGTTCATGATAACCATCGTACAAACATCATATTTGACTAAAAAACACGTTCAAAATCGCTAACTGCATCATCGTGATCATGATCATCTAACAAAACACAATTAAAATTATATATTAACATCATCAGTACAATACAAACATCAAATATACATCTCATGTCAAATAACTCATGCTATCACATACACATCTATCTGCAAGTTGCACATTAAATGAACATATCTAATATGACCTAACAACATACACATCATGATGATCACCAACATGTAAATTAAGTACAACTGCAACATGAACATAAAATACATGGACCATATCTATATATATATAATTGAATAATGTTAAAAATATACAACTGTAATATAAATGTCATGGATCAGCTAGTGGTAGTAGAACATCAATATCACTACTAGAGCCCGATGGTCCAGCCTCATCTCCATGATGATTGCTGATAGATGTTAGTGGAGGCTCATGCAAATTTGGCGCGGCGCGAGGTGAACGATCATGATATGATGGTACGCTGCACCTCGTAGACTATCCATCACGTGCTGTGACTCGATCATAACGTGCAACAATCCTCGTCAGTTGCATAAAAGCTGTCGGTACTCCTACGACATGCCACATCAAGTTGTACATGTCACGCAACATGCCTCTCCACATCCATAATACCTATCGTCGGCCTCTATGTCTCTGAAATCAGCGGGCCTGATGCTCACCTCAACAATCAATGCAATGAGTTGGTCGCCCAACTCCATCCTGTACCTATCATCACTAAGATGTAGATCACGCACCGGCACACTAGCAGGAGCAGGTCTCTGATCTGCACCTGCCTCCTGATGATCCTCGACAATATCTGGCATGCCCTCATCCTCATCAAGATCCACACCTGGATCAGGTGGTGGCGGCGGCATCTCCTCATCATTAAAAGAGCCAATGTCTACAAAATATATACAAGTACACAACAATAATTAGACAATTTCATTACAAAATTTAATAAAAACAAGTTAAAGAACATGTTAGAATAAATTTAAATAAAACAGTAATATTACCTCTATCATCTAGCAGCTCGTCAGCTGTGAAGAGGATGTTGGTACACCCTCATTAATCCAACTCCGCATAATCACAGGGGACCATAATGATGGGATGCTCATCAACACTGGCTAGCAACTCCAGTGCATCATCTGATATCCTCGCTGGAAAAAGAGTCTCCTCCCTCTTAGGCATCATCCGCCCCCACATGTGCATACATGCCTCAGTAATCGTCCTACGAGGCTGCTGAAGAAAAGAAGGCCTCGTCTCTGGAAACCTCTCAAAAATAAACAAAAAAGCTCTGAAGCAAAAGGGAAGTTGATCCTCCCTTGTGCATGAGCACGACATCTATCTAATGATGTACAAAAATTCTACCAAAAAATGGCAGACCACCTGAAAATTCGTGGCTGTTGTGGTAAAGAATCAACATAATATAAAAGCGGGAAGCTAATGCGTTTCCAGTCACTAGTTTTGTGCGAAATGGTCGAAATGATAAGTGAGAGACACTGGACCTCCTCACGACCAAACACACCAATATGTAACTTCCCTCCAGTGATCTGAAAATCTACAGGAGATACTAAATTTGTTCCAATGTATCTCTGGGAGTAAACTAACTGACTCCCTGCCACACAACCATCTGGAACCTTGGGGAACGAGGGAAAATCCACCCCTCTCCTTGATAGCCCTGTAACAAAATATACATACTCCTCAGTGGGCCTGTACCACTGGTTGATACCAACCCGGAAAGCATGTTTCTAGGAATTCCACCTTTGGATAATATGTCTCAAAAATAAACTATGGGACTTTAGGGAAGTAGCCTCCTCATAGAACTTGAGGAGGCCTACTTGCCTTAGGATACCCTTCGTCGCTGCTGTAATAGGGTGAGGGTATGCATCTCTCTCCCTCTCTCTTGCCTCCCATAGGATAACCATGTTACACTGTTTCGCATGTTGTTTTTGTTGTTGCCCCTCTTCTCTCCTTTCACGTCTTTGAATGATTGACATATTAAACACAATTTTTTTATTAAATGACACATGTATTTACAAATATACGCATATATATGTATTTTTTAAATAAATAAAACAATATTCGGTGCGCCAAAAACACAGTCATTCACTAGTCCCGGTGCGTCTTTCCACAGAGCGCATCGGACACGATGCACTTAATGATATCCAGTGCACCAGGAGCGGTGCTCCAAAAAATGTTTTTAGCACACCGTTCACTACGTGCTGTGTCAGGAGGCCGGTGCGCTGACTTCACTATACACCCCGGGGCTTATAGCTAAGTCAGCACACCGCCCTCCTGCCACCGTACATAGTCATTGGTGCAGTATTTTAAGAGGCCACACCGTTGAACCAGGCCAAATACGGCAAGCTATGCGTTGAAAAAAATAGCTGTCCCGGGGCGGTTATTTCAGTCAACGCACCGCATCACCACTATTCAACTAGGTCAACGGTGCGACCAAGTAGTCGATCGCACCGTTATTTTTAAAGAAATTTAAAATAACACGGTGCATTTTTGGTATCTGCCTCGGAACTGGTGCAGATACCCTTAGCACCAGTTTACCAGCCCGAACCGTTGATAATGTCGAATTGCAGTTTTGGTGCGCTGACAACATTACACGCCTTGGGACATATAATTATGTCAATGCATCGAATTGACACGATACACCATTGTCAATGGTGCGGCCTGGTAAATGACCGCACCGCACTTTTTAAATTTTTTAAAATAACACGGTGCACCTCACAAAACCACCCCGGAACTGGTGCAGATACCGTCAACACCAAGTGTAGTGCGGCTTATAAATTTATAGGAAGCACCACAAACTGGTGGGCGTCGAATGGCTCAAGTGCACCGCGTGAATTTTTGTTTTTTTAATGCTTAATTTTAAGGTTTTTTGAAATTCTAATCCGCCAAAAGGTTTAATTATGGAAAAACAAGAAAAATACCAGTACATTTACCCGTCGAGGAGGCATATTGGTTGTACAATTTGCAAAAGAAAATTTGTCCATTGTTTTATAAAATTCAAGCTGGAGATTGGTGGCAATGCACAGCAGCAGTGTGTGCAATACAGTGCAATGGGAGCACGGATGTCAATGTGACTCAAACAAGGATAACTTACACTGGTGCTTGAGAGCTCTATAGCATTGACAAAAGTGAAAAATGCATCTTTTTGGCCGTAATTTTTTTTTATTTAACCCTGTTCCAGTGCCCAGGGTTTTTATTGGTGTACCGGTGCGTATGCATTATGTTGCCCTAGGAAGCTTCTGTTTTCACACGCTTTTAGGAGGCACCAGGGTGGCATAGCGGTAACGTATCGGTTCTCTACAGTAATAAGCCGCATTGGGCACAGTGTCCAGTGAACCAATGATTTGTGCGGATTTTTTGCCGTAATTTTGTTTTTTTTAGCCCTTTTTTGGTGCGTGGCATTTATGGGGACCCTGGTGCATTTTTTTCATTCCGCCCCAAGCTGTTTCTATTCCACGCGCTTTTTATGATACACCGGTGCTGACGAGTTGACACGCATCGGTGATGTTCCTTAATTAAAGGCACTTGGCAGGTGTGTATGGAGCGCACGGTTTCTGGTGTGCCAATGTTTTATGCGGTTTTTTGGCCATAATTTATTTTATTTATCCATCTAACAGTGCGTGCATTTTATGGGCACCCCAGTGCGTTTGCTTTATTCCACACTGAGCGGTATTTTTTTTCGCGCACATTTTCGGAAGCATCAGTGTGGAAGAGATGTAAGGAACGAGCGTTGTACAGGAATATGACGCACCGAGTGAGGGTGTTAGGAGTGCACAATTCCCGGTGTGCCTATTTTTTGTGTGGTTTTTTGGCCATAATTTTTTATTTATTTAACCCTGTGTCGGTGCGCAGGGATTTCAGGGCGGCCCGGTGCGTTGGCGATCCAATGTGTTTAAGGGCGACCAGAGTGGTGTCAGTTTTCGTGTGATTTTTATGAGGTGCCAGTGTGGAATTTATGTAAAGTACTGGTACTCTACATAAATACAATGCATAGGGCGGGTGTGTACGGAGCGCACGATGTCCGGTGTGCTAACTTTTTAACCGCACCAGTGCTTTGCCATCTTGAACGCATCGGTGCGTTTTACGGTGATAAGAACCCCAGACGAGTACATCCGCAAAAACCTCTACCCGCCAACCTCCTCTAGGAACCTCTACTAGAAACAGATGTCTGGGGTATTTTTATAAGGGGTTCCTCAAAAAAATCCGCTAAAGGGTCTTTTCCTTGTAGTGCCTAAATCAAAATCGAGTGAATAAAATCCCAACTCTAGAGTAGACTAGAAATAAAACTAGTTAGTATAAAGGTAGTAGGAGCATTACATAAACCAAAACGCATAACAAGCCATTCAAACAAACCTTGATTTGTCTTGAATTTTATCTTCCAAATGTCACCTTTAGAAATTCTAATTTGATGGTAACCACTCCTTAAGTCCAACTTAGTAAAATACTTTGCATATGTCAATTGATCAAGTAAATCATCTATTCTAGGAAGTGGATAACAGTTCTTTACAGTAATTTTGTTCAATGAACGTAAATCCACACACATGTGCCATGTTCAATCCTTCTTTGGCACTAACACAATAGGTGACCTGCATGGTGAAGTACTTGGTCTGATGAACCCTTTCTCCAACAACTCTTGAATTTTCTTTTTGATTTCAGCACTCTCCATCACCGACATTCGGTAAATGCCAATGTTAGGAAGAGGAAAATATTTTTGCAACTTTATTTCATGTTGGATTCCCCTCTTGGGAGGTTATCCCTTTGGTTCTTGAAACATCTCATTGTTTTGATTAACCACTTCAATAAAATCAGATTTCAACTTTGGATCACAACCTTGAAATGATTCATAATCAACATCATTATTTGGTTTAATCATAAGAAGCACAAAATTATTTCTTGAATTCTCTAGTCTTTTCATTTTCCATGCATTAACTAATGAAAGATTTATTTTCTTGCAATGAGCTCTCACAATATATTCCACACCATCTTTGAACAAGTGGTACGTTTTTTGATGGCGATAGAAGATGGATTTTCTATCATAAAGGTAAGGACTACCCAAAACAATTCCTAAAATGCTATGTGGTACAACATCTAATTCTACTTCATCAATGAAGTTTGTTGTGATTGCAAACCAAAGAATACACTTTCTTGTAACCTGTAAATTTGTGTTCTTTCATATCCAACCCAATGGATATGGTTTGATGTGGAATGGTTTTAATATTAAGTTTCTTGACTAAGTCTTCAGATATCAAATTGGCTTCAGACTCACTATCAAAAAGTGTGCCGATTTTTGTATGTTTTGAAATAACCCTCACATGAAATAATTCAGTCCTTGTTTCTTCTTTTGGAGTACTAGTGTGAAAATTTGATGAACTAGTGCTAGCAATGGATTATTTTCCCTTCATACCCATGGCTGTAATTTTAGTTTCATCATCTGAATTGGATCCAAAATATTGTTGAGTGGTTGCAGTTGTTTTATGTCTCCCCTTGTTGTTGAATTTATTGGGCCTCACCTCTAGATGAAGTTTCCAACAATGGTCTTCATTATGACCCTCTTTGGAACAATGTTTTACCGTCATTTTCACTCATTCGTTTTTATTGGATGCATTTTTCTTTCCCTTTTATTTGAAACCCTTTCCTTTCTCTCCACCCTTAACTAGCATTTTTTGACCCTCTTCTAGAATGTTTTTCCCTCTTACCTCAAGGTGAGTGGCTTACACACAAACCTCATCTAGACTAGTGGGATTGAACATAAGGATAGTATGCCTTAGGTAGCTATGTAAACCTCATATATATACTTCAACAATGTATCTTGTGAATGCAAATCAACACCTAACATACGAGCTCTTCTTCTAAATTCTTGGGTGTAATATTGCACATTTGACCTTTAAGTTGTCTAAAGTCCTACCAATTCAAGATGGATTTTTTCATATATGCTAGAGGGTAAAATTTTATTTTATTTGCAGCAATTAAATTAGTCCAAGAGAGTGAGATCGTACCATGTTTTCTAATCACATCTTGTGTCTTGGATTCCCACCATACTAGTTGCACCCTCTAGTCTCAAGGAAGCTAGATGAATCTTTGTATCATCATCTTGAAGGTTTTGAATTTTGTAGTAGACCTCTAACTGATGAACCTAATTGTCAAGCTTTGCTGCATTCACTTCACCATTATACATATGCATCTAAAATTTAATATCAAGTTTTAACAAGGGTTGTTTACCAATTCCTTTTGAGGCATGTTGATGAGTATGAGTAAGGGTTGTAGTAGTGGAAGAGGATGAAGATGAAGGTGAAGATGGTGGAGAGGATATTGGTAGAGTATGTTGAGATTTTTAGTGTTGGGGTAGTTTCGAATGTGCTCTATCTCCCAAACTTTGTGGAGGGACTAGAGTAAATGAGATTCCAAGACCTAGAAAGGGATTTGATAAATTCCATCTAGTTTAAGAGAAAATTAATTAATTAATATTTTAAATTAAGGACCCTAAGTCTAACTTAGGAAAATTAAAATATTAAAGGTAATTAATTTAAACATGTGGTGGAAATGACTTAAATCACATGGATCAAGCTTTATTTTAATATTAGTCTTCAAATCAATATTAGATCACAACCGTTGGTTTTCCAACGAGAAAAGTATAAAGGAAAGGTTTAAGGTGAGTTGGAGAACACACACAGTGGCATAGCACTGAGACTAAGCTAGAATTATAGGTCGTGGTTTGCTAAGAATTTCTAGAAGTGTTTCAGGTGCATTAAGGGGTAATATTGGCTAAGGGGATGATCTGATCCTAGAGCCAAGAGTCAGCAAGAGTCAGAGAAGCAGTAGTTGGAGTAACTCAAAGGGGGTAGCCGCTACGTAGTAGCTATGCAGCACAGAGGGCTTCAATGCTACGAAGGTGTTACGCAAGCCCAGAAGGGGCACCATATAGGTAGCATGAGGCCATCAGGGCTTACGCAAGCCTAGCTAGGTTAGCGTAGGGACTGCGTCACCCATTCTGGGGTTACGCAAGCCTCTCCTTAGTAGTGAAAGGGGACCAACAAGCTAGCAAATCTAACACAGAGGGTTTCAGAGCAACGCTAGGGCTTCTGAATATAGAAAGGGGATGAGTTCTTTAAATCCCATCTCATGGTGTGAATCAGTATAGTTTTCTTTCTTTGAAATTGAGGTATTGTTGCAGATTTTTGCTTTTATCTGTTGGGTTAACGAGTAAGGTGCCCAGATTTGTTGTACTTAGAATATACTTAATAATATAAACCCTCTAGAAGCCAGAAGACCATTTTTCCCACATTTGGTTTTTCAGGGGACAGTGGTCTAGAAAATATTGTGTGTCACTTTGTCTATGTGCATGTATTCAGTTTAGATCTGTATCTTTGAAGAATTGTTAATGTGTTTACTTCGATGTTAATGCTGAAATTTCATATTAATAACTTGATTAAGTAGGAGACGTATAACCATATTTAACAGTAGGGTTTCTGCATAATTAATATTCACAAATTTCACACGGTATCAAAGCGATTGCGGATCTAGCTGCACCACTAGTAATAAGACTAAAGAATCCTTACTGCAGAAAGTAGCAAATAAAGCTACAACAGCCGTAGAAATTCAGACCAGAGAGGACAACGTAGCAAAAAAAGAGAGAAAATCCACGCAGAGGCAAGATTGATGCAGTCTCCACGCAGGCCCACGTACTTACTGCGCAAAGGCAGTGTAGAGACAACGCTGGGACTGCCTGCGCATGAAGAGGCTAGCTAGGGTGACACAGTATTGAATTTGTTGCCGATTCAAAGTGTCGGAAATAGTGTTGCAGATCAACTTCAGTAATTTCTGGTGGCGTTAAATTTATGAAGGTGCAAAAATTAGCCTAAGCACTAGTTGACAAAGAGCATGAGGAGAACAACTTCTCAGAGGATTTCTAGCCAAAGAAATCTGCAGTTTAATGAGAGGATTGAAGAGAGCTGAATTGTTGTGATTTGGCAGAATTTCAAGAAAGGAATTCAGTTTTCAGAGGGAGTAGAGGGTTCCTTTATTGCCAAGGACCCTAGATCCAAGTCTCTAGCATAGAGAGAAGGATTAGTTCTGACAGATTTATTAAGCAGATGACACCTCAAGGACTATGTGATTAGGATAGGTTGGACGACTGATCCAGCTTTGAAGTATGGAAGGCTAGAATCCTGGTAGTCATGGAGGCATACACTCTGAGGGAGAATGCAGATAAATCCTTGGCCACGCTAACCGATGTGAAGCTCCTAGAGAAGCATGAAGAAACAGTGGCACATGCCAAGAACTTCATCATGGACGGTGTCAACGATCATATAGTGCCTCACCTAGTTGAGAGGACAATGGCTCATGATATGTGAGTGGATTTGACCTCACTATATGAAGGAAGATCCATCGAGAGGAGAATGCTTCTAGAGAATCAAATGAGGTTATTCATGATGACCAAGGGAGAAGAGATCAAAACCTTCCTTTTCATATTACAGGCGATCAGGGATCAATGGAATGCCATGGGAGTGAAAGTGGAGGATGATGTGATGGTGAGGACTGCACTCAATGTGGTCAAAGAGGACTGGGAAAATTTTTTCCAAAGTATCTTGGGCAGAGCGGACTTTCCCATCTAGGACAGTATGTGGGCAATCCTCCGTCAAGAAGAATTTTTTCGTTTCACCAAGAGACTATACAACACCGAATCAAGTAAGGTGAAGAAGGAAGAGGAAGAAGATGCAGCCTTGGCATAAAAGAGGCAGCAAGGGAGGAAGAAACATGATCTATCAAAGATCAAATGTTTCTAATACGATGAACTAGGACATTTCGCCAAAAATTTTCCTTAGAAGAATAGAGACAAGGGATCTTCTACCTCCAAGGCTATTGTGGCAGACGATGGCTCTGAAGATGACGTAGCCATGAGTGCTTATACACCACAAAAGTGGGGCGAAATGGATCTGTAGAGAAACTACAAAGTGGTGGGAGGATCCTTGAGTAGTCCAACTCTTGGATCACATCCATGCTACAAGAGCCTTAAGATAGCAGAGGAACAAGTGGAGTAGTGTGTGCGAAGAACCAAAAATGGAGCAGAGGTAGAGCTGAATGCTGAGAGGGAGCAACGCAGTGTAGATGCAGCAACAACGTAGCAGCGCATCACAGAGGGGCTGATGTGACTTCAAGAGCGCAGTGTAGGTTGGCTTATTCAAAGAAGACTTGCAGCGATGCAGTGGCTTTAGGAGGATAGCGCAGAGAAACAAAATATGGAGCTTTAGTGATGAGGATGCAGCCCAAGTGACTTGTCTTTCAAATATTGGGCAGGAGTTTTCAGTTTCTTCTCTCAGCAACTAACTTGCAGTGCAGCAGTTGGCAACATGATGCATCTGATTGAGAGGGAGCTGAAAGTATAGATGTGGAAGTGGCGGTGGAAGTGTCATGGGAAACAGTACGGGAGAGCAGCAACAATGTAGTGATGAAGGGCAATATTCCAAGCATCAGCATAAAGGCCCACACCATAGATCAGTGCAAAGCTTCGAGGTGAAGTAATGTTGTACTAGATCAACACTTTCTTTGCTAAGATGGAGTGTTGATATTTTTAATGTTGGGGTAGCTTCGGATGTGATCTAGCTCCCAAACTTTGTGGAGGGACTAGAGTACATAATATATCCAAGACCTAGAAAGGGATTTGAGAAATTCCATTCGGTTTAAGAGAAAATTAATTAATTAATATTTTTAATTAATGACCCAAAGTCTAACTTAGGAAAATTAAAATATTAAAGGTAATTAACTTAAACATGTGATGGAAATGACTTAAATCATATGGATCAAGCTTTCTTTTAATGTTAGCCTTCGAATCAATATTATATCATGGTTGTTGGTTTCCCAACAAGAAAAGTATAAAGGAAAGACTTAGGGTCAGTTGGAGAACACACACAGTGGCGGAGAACTGAGACTAAGTTGGAATTCTAGGGCATGGTTTGCTAAGAATTTCCAGAAGTGTTTCAGGTGCAACAAGGGGTAGTATTGGCTAAGTGGATCATCTGATCCCAGAGCCAAGAGTCAGCAAGAGGCAGAGACGCAGCAGTCAGAGAAGTGTAGAGGAGGCAACAACTACGCAAAAATTACACAGCAGCTGTGCAATGCAAAGGGCTTGACTGCTATGCAGGTGCTACACATGCCCAAAAAGGGCAACGCAAAGGCAGCAAGACGCCATCAAGGCTTACGCAGGCCCAACTAGGGCAATGCAGGGACTGTGTCACCCAGTCTGGGATTACACAGACCTATCCTGAGCAGCGTAGGGGCACCAACAGTCTAGTAGAGATTACGTAGAGGGATTAAGAGCAATGTTGGCGTTTCTGAAGGCACAAAGGGGTTGAGTTCTGTAAATCCCATTTGAGGGTGTGAATCAATCCATTTTTCCATCTCTGAAACTGAGGTATTGTCGTAGGTTTTTGTTTTTCTCTGTCAGGTTAACCAGTAAGGTGCCCAAATTTCTTGTACTTATAATCTACTTAATAATATAAACCCTCCAATAGCTAGAATACCAATTTTCCCACATTTGGTTTTTCTGGGGACAATTTTCTAGAAAATCTTGTGTGTCACTTTGTCTATGTGCATGTATTTAGTTTAGATATGTATATATGAAGAATTGTTAATGTGTTTACCTCGATGTTAATGCTGAAACTTTAGATTAACAACTTGACTAAGTATGAGAAGTCTAACCATATTTAACAGTAGGTTTTCTGTGTAAGTAATATCCGGAAATTTTCACAGATTGCGGCTTTTCACCATTTCCATTACCTCCTCCTGTAGAATCCTCTCCTCTTGAAGGCATGGAGCTTTCACCCTGCAACCTTGTGTTTATTTCTTCATAGAGGACCTTCACCATCTATGTCATTATGGTTTTCAAGCTCCTGTGGTTATCGTTTTTTGAAAGGCTTTTCGGATTATCCACAATATTATAGAACATTTGTCGAAGTTTCGAATCCCAACAGAGATCCATCTTTAGGACAAGATGCATAATGAACGATGAAAGAAGGAAAAAGGTTAAGAATTAATAGTGAAAATATTAAAATGAGAAGAGCCGACAAGAACTAAATAAGAATTTATTTTTTATTTTTTATTTTTAATAAATTTTTATTTAATTTCTATTTTTAATAAATTTTAATTTTAATTATTTATTAATTCTTATTTTATTCAATTTACTTAATTTAGTCTAATAGTATTTAATAATAATATTTAATTATTATGTGATGATTAATATTTGATTTAGTAAGTACTAATATTTAAAAATATACTAAAAAATACATTAATGATACTAATTTTTTATTTATTTAATTCGATTTATGACTAATAACTTTTAATAAAAATAATAATCATTTTTGAATTCTTATTTATTATTTAATATATATTTAAATATTAGAGCCTACTAGTAAAGATTATATTAATTATTATATATTATATTATAGTAAAGATAACCCTAGATAATAATATTTAAATAAAATTAACTAAAAATTAAAATTAAATTATATACCATTATTAATTGATATTAACATTAATTTATCCAATTATTAATTAATACCTATTTTATTAGGATGGTTGATTTAATCCTAATTAATCTCCTTCATGAGACATGCTTACTGAATCCTCAGGTACAAGAGGAGATGAACCTTGTGGTGGATATTGTGGCAACTATGCCCTCCTTCTCCTTGCTCCAACTAGATAACCTCCACCCACAAGCTTGCCTTCTCCTCTCTTGAGCTTCAACCTTGCAAACATTTAAACACCTGCAAAACAATTAAATCCTCCTTGCACAAGTAAACCTAGTTCTCTGATACCAATTTGATCCGAATGGGAATATTGGTGTTTGTTGTGCTAAGATCCAATTTAGGATATAAACAAAGTGCTTCAGGATTATGAGGTAAATTTCAAGTTAATCATGAGTTTTTATGTCTTTTTATGTGAATTTCTTGAGCAAACTAACATAAAAAAATACTGAACAACAACATCTAACAGACATGAACATCACCATAAACATTAACACAAAAACATGATGAAGGATTTCACCCCTCCTCAGCTATGTATCCTTGGTCCAACCTCCAATGGCTTGGCCCTCTTCTATTATGCTCAAAAGTGTGATTAAATATGTTTAAAATGTTGAAACAACTTTGAAACCTATTCCATCAGCTCCATAATGCCAAAAAATTCTTGTGTAGCCTCTTCCTGCATCGAATTTGGTCAAAAACCGAGGAAGTTATAACTTCCCCAAATTTTGGCACTAACTTCTCCACAAATTCCTCAAAATCCGACACCATCCTACAATTTTTCCCCCAATTCTGCTAACCAAGTGCCAAATTCCCCAAATTCTGGGGGAATTTTTTGACGCATTAATTTTTCCAATAAGGCTTAAAGACCAGATTTCAAACCATAATGCATATGGTTTAACAAAAAAAATTTATAATAAAAACCATGTGGTTAATCCGCTAATCGTCAACCTTAACATTAAAGTGGACATATGTCCATCAATGCTGGAATTTATGGTTAAGGTTATGGACCATTGCGGGGTGCGAGGCTAGCCTCCCACCCATGGTTTCACCCCCAGTGTTGACTAGGGATGGGGCTAGACCTCGAACCCCTCCCCACATGGTGAAATCATTATCACCATAAAACAAAGCAGAAACCATTATATAGCAAGGAACATAGCTATAGCACATTAGTGAAGGCTTGGTGCTAGTTTTTGGAGGTTGTGAGCTCAACCCTTGCCCGCTCTGCTCGGACTTCAACAAAAATTTTGGTGGCCCTCGGGTTGCCACATGGAAATGAATGTGATGTTTGGATTCTACTTCTACATGTGCATCAACATTGTGTTATTCCTGCATGGACTCAAAAGACTTGCTAAGGGCTTACAATACTGCTCTTATGATTCTGTTGTTAAAGGACAGTTGGAATTCGTTGAATTTTTTCTCGAGGACTTTGACTTTATCCGTAACAATAACTTGAGACTTGGTACTGTGCATACATTATCCCTATTAAAATTTTGAGTTTACTTAAGCGTGGTATGTTTGGAAAGAGAGAAAGCTCAGGAGTCTAGTGACGTGGGTCACTTGAAGTTACGTTGAGAAAATTTTGGGACCACATGAAAATTGGGGGGATTATAGGTGAATGGTACCACTGATAAGCTCCTCATCCTAAATCTTATGGGCTATGTCTCTTGCAAGAATCCCGTGATGGCCCCAAACTTATTTTTTTAACTTCGAAAGGAGTTTTACTCCCATTTTATCAAACTACAGTAGCCAAAATCCAAATTTCTTGATACTGCTAAATATCCTGCACAAGTCGAGGCTGGCCTGCTAGATTGTAGTAGAAGAAACCCCAAAGTATCGAAATTGTAAAATTTTCTGTATATGATCTGGACTATAGCAGCCAAAACCCTTACTACACAAAGAATCTTATCTACATTGTGAAATCTCCAACTTCTGAATATGATCTGTACAATGGTGTGAGAACCACGACTGTTGGATCAGATATGTACAGTGGAAGCCGAAACTCAGCTATTGGATTTGATCTGGATGAAAAGGTAGGGGGGTATCTTTAGATATCTGAGGGAAATATGGTCACAAAGGAGTGTCTTGTGCTACAGATCACGATATATCAAGGGTCCAACAATAGTACTCGTCTTAATATTTCAAAGCACCAACTAAGGAGGATCAACCTTACCCTTAGTCATACTACCTGACCACCCTTATGTACGTGTGAGTAATCTCCCTGAGTTTTTGTTCTCAGTGTATTGTAGCAGCAAGATGGTCAACAACTTGTCTAAGTTTAAGTTTTAGGTTACCCTAAGGGGCTTCTGATATACTCGAGGGTGCATGGAATGTAGTCTATGCACGATTCTGTCTAATGCGCTACTACTCGAAGGGTTACTCACAGGGGCTATAAGGTAGTCCAACAAGCATGACTAACTCTTGTAGTTCCTGCGTGCATGCCTCCACAAATCCATAGTTTTATGCACTCAACAATAGATCATGTATTTTAAAGACTTCGGAACAAATATCTAGGCTAAAAAAAAATCTGTCAAAATTGGAGGTATAACTGGCTGTGGAAATTTCTCTAATACCACTTGTTATGCACTTAACCTATGAGAATAAAAAAATGCTAGAAATACAAAACAATATTGCGAGAAGCAGAAAAATATCACATGAATTGAGACAAGCTACAAAGATATTTTATTATTCAAAATCAGAATTCAATGTTCACTTGCCTCTTCGAGGGGGTAACCTCCAACAGAGCATAGCTCAATTACAATAAAACTCGATTATTCTTCCATTATTATCTAAGAATATTTATAACTTTATGACATCCAAAACCGTAAATACTAGTGGTCCCTTGCATAATACGAGTTAACCACTTTATTTATTAACTATGGCCCATTTATAACTAATTGTATTCCCTTTCATATAATGTGGGTCAACCACTTACAATTTTTATTAATTAGGATAACCTATTTTGGCCTTTATTGACTCAACTAACTAACTATGACTTTGACGAGACCCCTTGGGTTTATTACATAATAAAGGGGTTATGGTTGCACCCTAACAAAAATGATTAGGATGTTATTCAAATACAAGTGTTTCTCTAATGATTTTAGAAGAGTAAAAGGGAACAAAGGTTAAATTTTTGGTTTTATTAAAAAATGACTTTTGCAAAGCTATGGGAGTGTTCAACGATGGTTGATTTAGATCTTCGATATTAAAAATTGTTCGCAATATTCTCTTTAATATAAGTTTGAAATGATCTGACATTCTAGCCTATGTGTGATTTTCCACAAGAGTAGGGGATTTGATAGACCCTTGGCCGAACATAGGATAAAATTTGTCTTTAGAAGACCAGAATAATTGCTTAATGGTTCTAAGGGGTTTAAATAAATTTTTTATATTCTTCTTCAAGAAATTTTTTATAATAAGATAAGTGGTTTCCTAGATATAGGGAAGATAGACCATAGCCAGAGCAATAAGTAGAAGATATATATTTTTTAGATTTGGGATAAAGGGGTAATCGATCGATTATATGGATTTGAGAGATCAAGTAACCATTGGATAAAAGGGCCTTTGTTAGGTGGGTTTTCTCATTCTTATGGAACCGAGGGGTGAAATTATGAATGATTCAAGGAGTTAAGGTTTTGAGAGCAACATATTTTGTGTTGGGTGATGGTGGGAATTGGCATGAAGATATCTATATGAGTGAGTCTTTTTACTAGATACTTGGCGGGCTATAGTAAACAAGGACATTGAGAAACAAAAGAGAGTTTGAATCTTGAATTTCCATAATAAATTGAATTTGGGGAGGCACATTGTTAAGATGGTTTAAGAAGGAAGGTCGTGGGGCCATATTACACATGTATCATCTACAAATGGATACCAATGTTTGGGCTTTAAATTAAAGCTTGTTACACCATTTTTTGGTCATCTAACCTATTATCATTAGATGGACCCAAGTACACCATGTAAGACCAATTTTACCCTAAGTAAAATTGCTTTCACTCTGTGAAATAACTTAGTAAAACACCTTCATTAAGTTGTTGATGGTCTAAACAGGAAACCCCAAAAGGAAATAATAAACAAATCTATATTTGTTTATATTTCCTCAAGGAATAATTAGTTAAACATCAATTTAATTATTATTCCTAGTCATATTTAACCCAAAACAAGGAAATCAATTAAATAAATCCTTATTTATTTGATTACTTCCTAGGAATATGTTATTTAATCCTTATTTAAATAATATTCCTAGTTAAATTTGACTAAATCATTTATAAATAATTAAATAAATCATCATTTATTTAATTATATTTCCACCATTTCCTTAAAATAATAAATAATCATTTATTTATTTATTATGTACAAATAAAGGATTTTACTCAAGACAAAATCCTTTTCCCTCCAACAAATATAATAAAATATTCCCAAAAGGTGGTTCTAGAAGTTAGTTAATAATATTTTATTCATGCACCAAGTTCTATATCGCCCTAATATTTTGTTATAAATAGAAGGGTTTTCCCATTCATTTGTCAACTTTCATTGCATTAGATCACTCTGGATCTATATTCTTGGTCTGACTTTGAGTCATTATCATTGTCACATTTTCCATCATTTGCTTTGTGAGCTCCCTTTGAGTTCTATGTTTGTCTGGGTTTTCTACACCAACAAGAGAGAGAAGTTTTAGATCTGAAATGCTGAGGACTTTCAAGAACCCATCCCATTGAGGAGAATTGTAAACAGCTTTCTTGTTTTCCTCTCATGTGCCCCTTTTAATACAAAAATTCTTTCAAATATATCGTTCTTGTCTTATCTATTGGATGCATAGAGCAACATTTTATTTTCACTGCTTAATGTCTTTTATGCATAGATCTGGATTTGTGCAGCCTTATTTGGATCAACTAACTACAGATTTAAAGATATTGGTAGCCATAATTGATGTTAGGGCTATTTTTTATGCATAGCTAAAGTCGTCTTTTTCCGACGAAAGATTCATACTAACAAAGCTATCAAGAGTTATAGTCTCAAAGTGTTTCATAAAAGAGTTGGCCACCACTAGGACAAGGAAGATCCCATGGTTATTCCTTCATTTTTCTCATAACATGTTCCTTTAAAGGTAAAGAACAGGGGGGTGAGGCAACAATTTATAAGCACAAGGGTCTCTAGATCTATCAATTTAGAGATAAACTCAATGACGTAAAGGATCAAAACTTTGGTAAATAAGGGGACTATATCAAAGCTCACCCTGATATCATATTCGTCAAGACAAAATTGTGTAGTTTTTTTTATAAAGTTTGAGGAATATTTAATAAATGAGGTCAATTGAGAGTAAATAACTCGAGCTTAAGAGAAAGGAAACACATAAAGGCATGTGTGGGCACACCAATGGCACTAACTACAAGTGTGAGAGAAAAAAGATAAAAAGGATTACAAGTAACTTAATATATTTAATTTTATTACATATATATATATATATATATATATATATATATATATGGTTGTGGGTGGTAGCATAATTAGGAAAACACATGTTGGAAAGCCCTTGTGAATCAAAGTGATTGGAATTTCAATCCCCAAATATGTCTCACCCACCTAAATTAACAAAAAACAAAAAAAAATTCCATATACATATCATAAACTAACTAAAATTAACATTTAAGGAATGAGACAAGTTCATTTGTTGTAGGAATAAAAAATATTTAGAGGATGCTACAATGTAGATACTTTTTTAAATTATCAGAAGAAATAGACTAGGAAATTTTTGTTCCATTATTGAAAATTTTTTATGTGAATTTATTGATTTGTATGGCCTCTTTTACTGACTCACAAATTTGGAAACAATTTCAAAAATTCAAAATGTTGGAGTGATTGAATTGTTTTCTTGACGGTGGAAATGGATTAATCAGCATCAAGAATTCCCTGGGCACCCAAAATCCAGAAGATTGAGAGTTGTAACCCCCCAGGCATCCAAATCGTGAAGATTGAGAGTTGTAAGGTAGATTTTCAAAAATGTCTGCCAAATTTTTTCATAATATTGCCAGAATTTCCATTATTTTTTGGGCTAATTTATGGGTTTTTTTTTTAACTAGGTAGATTTGTATTAATAATTGCTAATTTTTTGTATTTTAATTATTTTATATTATTTTATTATAATTTTTATATTTACTAAAAAATAAAATGTAAATTATTATACAATTTTAAATTAGAATAAATATAATTGAATATAATTAATAACTTTTATTATTAATTTTATTTTTAATAAATTTCTAAGGCATGTCTTACATATAGGTTACTGTTCTAAATCTTAAAAATGTTACTTTTAATTTTTTTGAAGTGATATATATTATGTAATGATTTATATAGTTTTTTGAGACGTATTTTATAATGTTTTACGTAATGTTACATTTAAGAATAATAAAATAATACTTACATCAAAAATAAAATTAATAACAAAAAAATTCAATGTGGAGCATAAATATTAAATACTTCAATTTCCATGTTAACTTTACATCAATTTTATAGAGATAAAAATAATTGAAAGTACATACAAAAAAAAAACTTTTTAGTATGAGGGAGATATTTCTTAACTATTTAATATGAAATTGACAAATAACATGTAAAAATAATATAATTCATAATATGTATGTGTAATTCATTCTATGTAAAGTTGACATGTAATATTTAAAACAAAAACACATTAATAACAAAAAGATAATTTATTATTCATAATATATCATGCGTAATTCATTCTCTGTAAAGTTGACATGCAATATTTAAAACAAAAGTGTTGAAATATGTAATTCCTACTTGTCTGTGGTTATGACTCTCTATATAACGAGACTATTCCTACATCATAGGAGGTAGCTAGAACTATATTTATTCCTAGTTTAGTGTGTGGTTGAGATAATCTCTCAATCACATTATTGTGCGTCCAAGATAGATTTCTTATCTTGAGACTATCTCATGTATAAATGTGTGTAATCTCTTTGATTAATTGATAGAGTTTGCAGATTGATATTTTATCTTGGTATCAGAGCCCGTAAGGGCCTTTGGCCCTTCCAAGGCATAGGAAAAATAAATGATTGTATTTGTATAGTTTTATTAAATTTTTTGTTTGTCCATCTAGCCTATCACAGAGAAGGCCGAGCCTGCCCTCTGCGTGGAGAGGTACGCTACCTGGGCCTAAACAGAGCCGGTTGTGCTCACAGCCTTGCAACATACGCAGGAGCAGAATTTGAGGAACATCTGCCTGCCAACGTGAGAAAGAGTGATGCGTACTTGAGGAGCACTGTGTGAGGAGTGTTGTGATGTCGTGGTTGAATAGAGTCTCCGTTGTGAATTTTGTGTTCATCGGTGCCAGGCAGCAAGGTTTATTAGTGCAAAGACAACCTTACATCTCAATAATACCTAGTTTCATGCCGTTGAAGAAAGACCGACCTACCTGGTGTAGATTCGATCTGCAACGATCTTGTTTTCCAAGATCCTGACATCACTGCTGCATGTATTGAACCAAGGAGCTGCAGCGTGACGAGTTTCATGAAGCATTGATCTATTGCGGTGTTGGTGCAGATTAAAGTGTGGTGTGGAGCTCTGATCGTGTGCACATAGAGCATCGGAGAAGTGATTTGTTGGTAGCTACAACGTAATCTGTTGGTTTATTTGCTGCACATCGGTGAAGATCGAACTATGTGGATTTTTCCTATCTCATTGCAGAGCTACTAACCACAACCTATTTTTTGATGAACGTTTCCTGCAGGTCCTCCCTTCGATCATGACAAGGGAAGGCCTGCATCATAAGCCTAGCAGAAGCGCCAGGTTGATTGGCACCCACAGTGGATGTTAGGAGAAGCTGCCTGCGTACCACAACCTTTTTTTTTATGAACGTTTCCTGTTGGTCCTCCCTTCGATCACTACAAGGGAAGGCCTGCATCATAAGTCTAATAGAAGCACTGGGTTGATTGGCGCCCACAGTGGATGTTAGGAGAAGCTGCCTGCGTGCCTGAATTCCGGTGAGTGGAATGATCCCAAGGTGATTTGTCGGTAGCGTAGAAGCATGAAGCGGCCTGTTTGTGTATGCAGTCCATAAAGAGCCAAGAAAGGGGGCCAGAAATCTCTGTCTAGAGGAGGTCCAAGTGCATAAGGCCATTTGATGGAGTGCATGATATGTTCTGCGGTGTTTGAAAATAGGGACGCAAGCATTAAGTGCGATGCTGAAGGTGCCTGTTTTGGATCAGATCGACTGGCACAATCGTGATCTGTCGATCCTCCTGATCCTCCTCATCCCCGCCCACCTTGGGACTCCGCCTAGATTTCGGATGTGCTGGCTTCTTCTTGCTGGTGCTTTTATTGTTGTCTTGCTGCTGAGCAGGTGGTTGGGAGAAATTTTTTTGAATAACAGCACCCCGGGTAATTGCAGGGCGTGGCATAATAAGAAGATCCCCTACAGATGCCCTGTTTGGGGGTGAACTTTTGTGGGTTTTTATGAGCTCAGAAGGCACTTCGGCTGGAAACATTCAGAGGGAAAAAAGATGTACGGGTGCCGAAAATGTGGTAAGCGGTTTTATATTGAGGTTGATTTTAGAGATCACGAGAAGCTCTGTGGGGAGTCGATTGAATGTAAATGTGGTATGAAGTTTGCTTTTAAGTGTAATCTGGTTTTCCATAAGAAAACCCATCTTGAATGCCAGGAAAACATGTGCGTGGAGTAGTGTGAGAACATTGGAAGGCTATGTTGTCCATTTAAGAGCTCATTGTCTTGCAATAGGACAATAGGTATTTCCATTGGGTCATTTCTACTGTTTAGAATTGGATATAATTTCTCAATCTGTTGGTGTTGGAATATTGTTGAGTGGATCAGAAAGTCTATAGATGGTAATTATAGCTTTAGCTGAAATTTTTACACTTCAACAATTTTGGGAAGGAATGAACCTCGATGGATGCCTGCTTCAGGAGAGTTTCAATAATAAATTCCCAATTGTTTCACTAATATGGTAGGCTTTATACCATTTGGGTTGCTGGTATAATTTTTTTTTGGATCACTTCATGGATCTGTTGTTGTATGGCGAGAGGGTGGACGAGGCCACTGAGAAGGGTCGAGTCCTTGAATGCCAGTTTCAATATGCTGTCAGCATAGGTGTTAGAGTGCTTGATTCCAGGAAAGGAGTCAATGGTGTTGGGAACCTGAGGTGAATTTGATGGCAATACTGCCATTTCGAAGAAGGGAGTATTCACTCTGTGGTGCTAGTGAGCACAGATTTAGACCCAGGTTGAATGATTGTGCACTTAAAATATTGCAGCCATGGTTGGTTCTTTTTTCCTTGATGCATAAAATGATAGTCATATATTTTGTAATGTACTTTTATTGTTATTTTTCATATTATTTTGAAAGGATTATGTCTTGGAATTTTGTATACGTATTGAGATTCTTGACCTCAAAGTGTAGTCATTTTTTTAGAATTCACGACTTTAACTAATGACAAGTAAAGCATGGAGATTCAAGACCATTATATCCATAACTCAAAAGTACAAAATCTATGACAGAATATTCAAGCAAGAAAGCAGTGGTGTATTCACTTGGTGCCAGTTATGTTAGTTATTGGTGTTGTGAAGGTGGCCTTGTGTAGAAAAGAGGTCGATAGTTTGTTGGGTCTTCTGCAGGTGTCAGAAGAGGTGCAACACGCAGAGTTATTGGGAGGCTTCCAGTTTCCTTTGTTTGGGATCGACTTGGTTGAAGGTTGAACACACTTCTAGCATGGTCTCGTGGCGCAAGAGTGAAGTGAGCTTAGGGTAGTGTGGTGAGCTACCTCGACGTGATTATGTTTCTATATAGGGATAGTGGTTGGATCTACATCAGAGATTGGAGGAGGATGGACAATCAAGTTTGTTTGTGTTTTTTGTGAGTTTTGTTTTGGAATAGACTCTTGATGATGAGTCACACAGTTCAATGGTAAGCAAGTCTAGGTGATTTTTTGTAGTGGTCATGTTATGTACCTGTAAACTCCAAGAGTTGGAGTATGGAATGTAAGCCTTGTAAAGGTATGTGTAAAGTTCGTGGTAATCTCAAAACCACCTTGTAATGGTTTATGGTCAGCCGGAAAACATCTTTGGTCACTTTAAAGTGATGGTTTGTGGTGAACCGGAAACCACATACAGAGCCTTAGTGGCTACAGAGTCTTAGTGGCTACAGAGAATTTGTGGCTACAAGTGCCCCGGGTGCACACAGGAGCTTGAATGCTCACAGGAGCTTAAACACTCACAAGAGTAGGTAGACTGCAGTAAACACCTCACTCACAGCTCTTAGATATTGTTGTTTCTAAGCACAGGAAGGTCGTCGTGTTTTTTCTACCTGACAGTCGCGTCGAAAGGTGCAATCAGCGCAACTGTTAGGGATTGTTATTTGGACGTGAATATTTGGCTTAGATAGGCGTTGATCTCTTTTTTTGGTAGTTCTGCACATGGGATTCGCCCGTTTGTGGTGGATTTGAGTCGCAGACAATATTGTTGGTTCTGCACATGGGATTCGCCCGTTTGTGGTGAATTTAAGTCGCAGACACATTTGTTGGCGGTTCTGGACATGGGATTTGCTCGTTGGTGGTGGATCTGAGTCGTAGACACATTGTTTATGATTGACCACAACTAGATTTTGTGAATCGATATCACGACAAGTAGTTATTAAGGGAGGGTGTTGGAATATGTAATTCCTACTTGTTTGTGGTTGTGACTCTCTATATAAGGAGACTGTTCCTACATCATAGGAGGTAGCTAGAACTATATTTATTCCTATTTTAGTGTGTGGTTGAGAGAATCTCTCAACCACATTATTGTGCATCCAAGATAGATTTCCTATCTTGAGACTATCTCATATATAAATGTGTATAATCTCTTTGATTAATTGATAGGGTTTGCAGATTGATATTTTATCTAAAAGCACATTAATAACGAAAAAAATGAGTGTGAACCATAAATAAAACATTTCAATTTCCATATTAAATAACATAATTTTATATCAATTTTTATAAAGAAAACAATATACATATATATAAAGAGAGAGAGTGTGTTTTCTTATTCCATAAAAAGTTTTTTCTAATTGAAAATATAAAACAGATTTATAATTCTTTCAATGTTTAATATGAAATTGACATATAACATTTTAAGAATATTAATATCAAAAGTATAGAAAGATAGATGTATAACATTTAAAAAATATTAATATATATATATAGTAATCTAAATTAGACTTTTTCCAAACAACTTTTCCAATTTATATTGACTAAAATTTCTCAGGAATTAAGTTCTAGTGATAATAATTTGCATACCTAAAATTTTAGATGAATTTGTTGAAATCTTAAGTTTTAATAATATTAATTTATAGAAATCAAATTAATATATATATATATATATATAACCAACCCATTAACATATTAAAAAATAATAATAAAAACGCCTGACATGAAACAATCATAAAAAACACTCAATGACATGAACCGGATCCATTTTATTTATGTCATATAACATTATTACTATCATGATAACAGCGAAAATGATCACCATAAATACATTTTAGTTGATAACATTATTGCTATCATAATCACAACGAAATACATGAAGGCAGAATATCAGAAAATAACAACACTGCACTAATTAACTCCACATTTTACGTAGTACTACCTATGCATATTTCCACTGGCCAATGCAACAACGAGTAACAAGTAACAACCCTTTCAACTGATCCTGCAACCAGTGAAAAGAAAAGCAAAGAAAAATCAGAATCGGCGTGGAAAAATTATCAGAGTCAGAGAGATAAATGGTACATGGAAATTAAAATGATAACAAGGGAGGGAATGGAAAGTACGTGTTGCAGTTGGTCTGCAGAGAAATTTTGAAGGAAAGATTAACACCGCAGGAGCCCGGGAGACCAGAGACGGCAGCTGAATTAATGTTGGGGAATTGGGAATACGCAGTCTTCAGGCAACTGCACACTGCCCGCCTTGTAGGGGTGGTGTTGGCAAGACCTGCCAACTTCTTCACTCCTCCGCAGCAACCGGGGGTTGGTTTTCCCTGCCCAGACATGAGATAACCAACACACTGAGTCAAATCCGAGGTGACAGTCCCACAACTTACCCCAGCAGATTCTGCCCTCATCACCATCATTTCCATAGAAACCAGAAAAATTACAACTGCTCCGACCAACAGGAAAATCTTATTGTTACTACTAATACCCGCCATAATCACACTTCTCACTTCTCTCCTCTTTTGACGGATCGGCACTCACAGTATCGTCCCTTCAAGCAGTTGAATACACAAACACCGTTTGGAAGGCTATAAATACACAAATTTCTCGGCAGGACGTTTAATTTCCCAACAAGAACCTCTGTGGATGACAATCCATGTATTGAAGTGTTTCTATGACTGGAAATAATGTTTGGCAGGCAAATGAGTTTGGGTTTAAATGCTAAGCTTGCAGGTAAGCTATTTTGTTCAAATCTCGATATCTAATCGTTTACCTGTCAACACGGGTATCTATCAGTACACAGAACCATGAGCCTCGCCTTGAAGTCGGGTCCCTCTCCAACATTGAAAACATTGATGCCTCGGTAAGCCGCCCGATTCAATAACTGCTACTCTACTGTTCACTTAAACTGTTTTTACCATGGCGTAATTCAATATTTGGCCATTGTCTTAAAGCGGTGCTGGCCATGACGAAAGGTAAGTCTCTCCGGTGAGCTTTACGTTTGGGAGGGTTTTCAAGAGATCTCGCCAGAGACATTGGAGTCACGAGTTTCTAGATATGAATTTTGTAAATAAATTTATCGTAATTGAAGAGCAATTTGGGTGTTTGAAATTGTGTTGACGTGAAAGATTTAAAAAAAAAACAAATTAATCATAGTAAGATTTTAAAGATATAGCTTCATCTCGAATCGGTCTGAAAACTTTAATTTGTGTGTAATATTTTGGAGTAAGTGGAGGAGGTTGTTGAGAGATTTTCTCAACTTTTATCTAAGTTCAATTATATATATAAGTAATTAAATGAAATATGTAATAACAAATATATTTTTGTGGGTATTAATAAATATTATCTCCAATTTCAAGTTCTAAATTGGTCATGAACTTGACACCCTTAAAGGATGGCTCAGGAAGATTGCAGACATCTCATGTTTTATACTCTCTACATAAATCAGATGGTGTGTGAGAGTTTAGTTTTCATGTGAAGTTGGAGCGTTGGTGTGAGTTTTATTTCCCTGTGTGCCTATGTGTTTGGTTTGACTCCATGGTCGACTTGTACACAACGAATTTTGAATTGCAGAAGATGACGTTATTTCCATCACGATAAATTTTCTTGATTCTAGCATGTAGAGGTTTGTAGTTACACCAACTAGGATCTCCAGGGTGGAAATTATGGATTCTATAGAGGTGCAGTGATTACTCCAACACCCTCCTTCAAACGCAACTCAAGGAATCAATACACCCCCCAAATGCAGCTTGGGGAATCAATACACCCCTCAAACGCAGTTTGGGGAATCAAACCTAGGTCCAGGCTTTGATACCATGTAGAGGTTTTCCGTTACACCAAAACTCGCAAGTGTTGGTAAACTTCCAAACCGGGAACTAGGATCCCCAGGGTGGAAATTATGGATTCCATAGAGGTGTGGTGATTACTCCAACACCCCCCTTCAAACGCAGCTCAGGGAATCAATAGCCCCTCTCAAACACAGCTCGAGGGAATCGAACCTGGGTCCAGGCTTGTCCAAGCTTTGATACCATGTAGAGGTTTGTCGTTACACCAAAAATCGCAAGTATTGGGTAAACTTCCAAACCGGTAACTAGGATCCCTAGGGTGGAAATTATGGATTCCATAGAGGTGTGGTGATTACTCCAACATAGCAGCACTGCCATGTCGAAAGAATATTCTTATGACTATTTACTTCCGACCACGAAATCCTGAGTCAGATGGTGGTATCATAGTGCAAAATTGTACACCTGTTGAAGTACTTAGCCTGCTCATTACCTCGAGAGTCCACTATCAAAGCTTTATGGCATCCATCCGTCGAAGATATGATCTTTGTCCGATTACTTTCCCTTCAAGTGAACGTGCTGAGAAGTTATTCGTGGGGTGCCCAATAGCCCGCTGCGTCCACCATTTTCCATATTTCGACGTCGACTGATCTGAAAAAAGAACTCGACGAGTTTGATTGCATCCCTCTTCTAGTCAAGATGATGTTGGTTTTGCAAAGGCTAATAAATATCTTTATTCATAAGTAATTACACAATAGGAAGGAAATGTGGATCTTCCAGTTGCAATTAGACACCATAACCCTTTGATTTGGATGTATGATGAAGATGGAAATGAAAAAGGAAATGTGGATCTTCCAACTGCAATTAGACACCATAATCTTTTGATTTGAATGTATGATGAAGATGGATATGAAGAGGAGGAAAAATACACAAATTCACATAAAATCAAATTTTATTCACAAAACTTCTCAGATACATATTTACCCAGGTGCAGCTTTTAGTTTTTCTGGTCTTGTACATTTCACAATGATGTAACCATCAGTATATAAATCTCTAACTTACTAAATATGGAATCACACTATTTCTAATTAGACTTGACTCAACTCCAGCTAACTTGCAAAATCACACTAAATATGACTTTTCAAAAATATAAATTAAACTAAAAAAACTCATTCTAATATGGAATGCACTGGATGCAAAATTAATTTACTATTTCCAACATTCCCCCGTATTACTCAACATAACTCAAACATGAATCAACATGACTTAACATGCTTGTTAGTCTCAAGCAAGTAGGTTTATAATGACTCAAAACTTTTACAATTTTAGATTTTTTTGTTGAGAATTCAACAAGATGATGGAGTTTAGTGAAAAGAAGTCGCCTTCACTAAGTGGGCCCGCAGGCTATTTTTGGCACAAAGTCTATTTTTAGACATATGGATCATGGTCTATGAGTTGCAGGATGCTATTTATGGATGATTGGTCGAGTTGGTAAAAATAGATGGACCTCTATTTTTAGACATTTGGCGGTTTCTATTTTTAGACTGCCGGGCTAAAAATAGAACAGTCAAATATTATTAACCCTTAATAATATTTAGACTATAAACATTATCTTATCCTCTTGGAGCACTTCAGTTTGATGCTCGGATGTGGCACATGCAGCTGACAGAAGGAAATACGCTTTTCCTAAGGGTTAGTTGAGCTATTGCATGGTTGACTTCAGTTAGAACTCATGTGGCAGAGTTTGGTGGAGTTGATGAGACAGTTGGTGGAGTTGTGTTCTGTTTAACTTAGTTGAACTAGTTGTATTTAGTCTAACCGAAAAATACACTAGTGATGAGTGGTGTGAATTAATTATTAATTAATTCACTAATTATTAACTCATAAATCAACTAAAGAACACATCAGTTAACTGCAATGCATGGACAGTTCAGTGGAGACCAGTGTTAGAGGTGGGTGAAAGGGTGAGTTTACTATCAGTTGTGACTATTGGTTGTGCATGAGATTTGCACACACATTGATGGAGATTACCAATGAGGATTGCGCAGTTGGAGCTAGTGGGATTCGAACTTGGATCTCATCATTAATCAACTTGGATTGCGCAGTAGAGGCAGGCAGACTTGTGGAGGAGATTTGAACCCAGGACTTGTTCAAATCTCAGCTAGTTTGTGTGTAACTTTTGGAGATAGTATTGAGTACTTGTGAGGAGTATTGTGCTATGTATTGTTACATGTTCTCTATCATTATAATATACAGATAGTTGGGGGTTTTCAGCTATTGCTTTCCCCATTACATCCTGTGTTGATATGTGTGCTTGATTATGTTTTAATGAGCGCATGCGACTGCTTTCTATTTCCACATATTGATGATCAATTGTAGAAGAGGTTATGTATTATGCATGAAGCTTAAATAGTGTGTAATCAGGATAATCTCGGTGAATAATTCAGCTATTATTAAAATTTCTACATGGTATCAGAGCGAGATTGATCATCGGATCTATTACAGTGATTACAATTATTTCAGTAGACAGAGTCTGTAACGGGCCAGGTAGCCTCTGGATCCATCCTTTCTTTGAAAGGTGATATATCCAGTAAATGCCCTTACAGTCGATCTCTATGCTAGAAATACTTTGTTCTCACAGATCCAGAAGCAACTGAGTTTTGAGCTTGGAATTCGAATTTGCAGCAGAATTTGGAATTCGAAATTTGCAGCAGTTTTCTTGGTGCTAGAGTTGAAATGTCTTTCAACGGATTGCGACTGGAATATGCCCTTGAGGGCAGTTCGAATTATGTTGCATGGAAGGACCGGATGGAGGTGGTATTAGATGATAACGGGCTGAAGGAGTTCATAGATGCTGAGATCCCAAAGCCTACTGATGCTGCTCAAGTTGAGGCTTGGCAAAAGAAGATGGCAAAATGTCGAAGGATTCTGTTGGAGGGCGTGAAGGATCACATTGTATCCAGCATGCATGGAAAAGCTTCTCCATACTTGATGTGGAAAGCGTTGACAGATTTATTCCAAAGCAAGAGAGACCAGAGGAAGTTGGCGCTCAAGGATAAACTCAGACACATAAAGATGGAGAAAGGCGACAGTATGCCGAAGTACCTCACGAAGTTCATCCAATGCAGGGATGAGCTGGGAAGTGTGGGGGTGACTGTCAATGATGAGGAATTGGTGAGCTTGGCTCTCCTTGGTCTTCCAAAGAGTTGGCATGCCTATCAGGATTCTGTCAATGGTCGGGAGAAATTGCCAGGATGGGAGCGACTTTGGTCGGATCTTGTGCAAGAGGAGATAAGGCGGAATACCAGAGACGGATCTTCATCAAAGGCATCTGATGAAGAAAATTGCGCTTTGGCTGCCAAAGAAAAGAAGGGGAAGAGCAAGAAAGCTTCTCATTCCGGTGCGAAAGGCAAGAAGCAGGACATGTCCAAGGTGAAGTGCTTTCACTGTCACCAGCACGGACATTATGCCACAAATTGTCCGCAGAAGAAGAAAAATAAGCATGCTGCTAGATCTGCAGCAGGAGAGGCCTTAGCCTCGCAGTTTGAGCTGGATTTTTCGCTGATCGCATGCTTGGTCTCAAGTGTGATGGGATCAATATGGTTCTTGGACAGTGGTGCGTCTTTTCACATGACTGGAGATCGGGATTTGTTTTCAGATCTGGATGAGAAAGATCTTGGAGTGCACATCGAGATGGGCGATGATGGTAGATACAGTGCGACCGGTATCGGTACCATTTCCTTTGAGAGGGAGTCCGGTAAACCCTTCGTATTGAAGGAAGTGATGCATGTTCCAGGATTGAAGAAGAATCTGATCTCTGTGGCGATGTTAGAAGACAAGGGGTATGATGTTGTCTTCAGCGAAGGAAAGGCTTTCCTGCGCAGTAAGACAACTGGAGAAACCCGGAAGATAGGGGTTCGAGTCAAGAACCTTTATCAATTGCATGTAGATGGCGGTGCAGCAATGGCATGCAAGGTTGAAAGAGTGGTGAGCCGGGATGATGGCGAGCTGTGGCACCGGAGATTGGGCCACCTTCACCATGGATCTTTGAAGAT
This sequence comes from Pinus albicaulis, assembly GCA_034641835.2. Lineage (NCBI taxonomy): Eukaryota > Viridiplantae > Streptophyta > Pinopsida > Pinales > Pinaceae > Pinus > Pinus albicaulis. The sequence goes on along the minus strand of CM076583.1, from coordinate 704,291,848 downwards.
ACTGCAGCAGATTTCTACTGGGCTTCCTAAGGGCACTCTTGCACAGTCAGATCAGTGCAAGGGGTGTACCTTGGGAAAATTTGTGAAAGCCACCTTTCACAAGAAGGATAGTCGCACCACGACGATCCTTGAGAGAATCCACACAGACGTGTGTGGACCTTTCTCAGTAGCTTCGACAACAAAGCACAAGTACTATGTGATATTTGTTGATGATTTCTCTTGGAAGTGCTGGATCTTCTTCATGCAGAAGAAGAGCGAGACATACTCAAAGTTCTGTGAGTTCAAGGCGCTGGTTGAGAAGGAATCGGGGAAGCATGTGAAGGCTCTTAGGAGCGACAATGGTGGTGAATTCATCTCGGCTGAATTCAAGGACTTTTGCAGCGTAGAAGGGATTCGGAGAGAGCTCATCGCACCCCATAACCCACAGCAGAACGGGGTGGCTGAGCGGAAGAACAGAACGATCGTGGGTGCTGCACGGGCGATGTTGCATGATCGGGGCCTACCCCTTCACTTGTGGGCTGAGGCATGCAATACAGCAGTGTATGTGCAGAACCGTTGTCCTCACAAGGTTCTTGGCATGAGTACACCAGAGGAGGCTTATTCTGGCAAGAGGCCTGATATTTCCCATTTGCGGATTTTCGGATCTCCTGTCTACATGCATGTGACGAAGGATGCTAGAAGGAAGCTGGATCCAACTGCTGAAGTTGGAATATTTGTGGGGTACACTGATACACCTCACAACTATCGGGTGTATGTGCCAGACAGTCGCAAGACTGTTGTGCGACGGGATATAAAATTCCAGGAGGAGAAAGCCATGCAGTGTTCGCTTGAGAGGGAGCTACACTTGCATGCAGATGAGGAGCTGTTAGTTCCTAAGGAGGAGCTTCCTGATGTGGATCAGCCACAAGAGGAGGTTCAGGAGGTGGAAGAAACCACCCAGGCAGCGCCAACCATCAGAGGGCGCATGCGCACTACAGAAGCTGAGCGACTGGCTCGGGATGCAGAGAAGGTTGTAGGACCACCTACAGCACAGCGCAGACAGAGACAGTCACCGGATCGGTACACCGGATACATGGCTCTTGTGAGTCAATGTGTTGTGACGGAGCCATCCTCTTTTGAGGAAGCTGTGGAGGAACCCGCATGGGTTGATGCCATGATCGAAGAATATGATTCGATCATCAGGAACAGTGCATGGGAGATTGTCCCAAGACCGGAGGGGAAATCAATGGTGGGTTCGCGATGGATCTACAAAGTGAAGCAGGCGGCTGACGGGAGTGTGGAGAAGTACAAGGCAAGATTTGTTGCCCGAGGCTTCTCACAGATAGAGGGGATCGATTATGAGGAGACCTTTGCACCTGTCGCAAGGTACTCTTCCATACGGACGATCCTAGCTCTCTCAACGCAGATGGGGTGGCACATCCATCAGATGGATGTGAAGACTGCGTTTCTCAACGGAGTCATTGAGGAGGAGGTGTACATAGATCAGCCCGAAGGTTTTGAGATATTCAGCAGTGAGTCGCATGTCTGTAGACTCAAGAGAGCACTATATGGGTTGAAACAAGCACCTCGTGCTTGGTACACACGGATTGACAGTTATTTCACCGGACTTGGATTCTCCAAGAGTGAGGCGGATCCTAACCTGTACCAGATTGTGGTGGAGGGGAAGTTGTTGATCATTGTACTGTATGTAGATGATCTGATTTTGACGGGTGATGAGCTGTTGATACTTTCATGCAAGGAGGATCTTGCTAGAGAGTTTGAGATGAAGGACTTGGGCCTCCTTCATTATTTCCTGGGATTGGAAATTTGGCAGCGCAGTGATGGACTATTTGTTTCTTAGGGTAAGTATGCCCGGGAGATATTGGAGAAGTTCAACATGCATGGCTGCAAGCCTGTTGATACTCCTCTTCCTGGAGGTTGGAGGAAGGAGGATGCTACTTCAGCGAAGGTAGTGGATGCCACTGTTTATCGACAGTTGGTGGGGTCGCTTATGTATCTGGTCAATACATGACCCGATATATGCTATGCTGTTAACCAACTTTCGCAAGCTATGGTTAAGCCTACCAAGCTCTTCTGGAAGGCAGGAAAGCATGTACTGCGTTATCTTAGAGGCACATCACGATATGGCTTGTGGTACAGACAGGAGGATGAGGTGAAGCTATGTGGCTTCATGGATGCAGATTGGGCAGGGAGCCCAACGGACCGAAAGAGCACATCCGGAGGGATCTTCAGTATCGGTTCGACAACATTTTCTTGGTACAGCAGGAAGCAGAGATCCGTGGCACTCAGTTCAGCAGAGGCTGAGTATATGGCAGCAAGCTTGGCTGCATGCGAGGCCATATGGATGAGGAAGATCCTGGTCGGGTTGTTCGGGTCACACTTGGAGCCTACCGTGATTTATTGTGATAACCAGAGTTGCATTAAACTCTCGGCTAATCCAGTATTTCATGATAGATCCAAACACATCGACATCAGGTACCATCATATCAGAGATTGTGTGCAGCGGAGAATCATGCTACTTTCATATATTCCCACGGAGGATCAGGATGCTGACATCTTGACAAAGGTGCTCACCAGGAGAAAATTAGAATTCCATAGAGGCAGGATAGGGGTTGCAGATAATCCATATCTTGTTGAGAGGGAGTGTTGAAAATGCAACAAGATGATGGAGCTTAGTGAAATGAAGTCGCCTTCACTAAGTGGGCCAGCAGGCTATTTTTGGCGCAAAGTCTATTTTTAGACTATGTCTATTTTTAGACATAGGGATCATGGTCTATGAGTTACAGGATGCTATTTATGGATGATTGGTCGAGTTGGTAAAAATAGATGGACCTCTATTTTTAGACATTGGGCGGTTTCTATTTTTAGATTGTCGAGCTAAAAATAGAACAGTCAAATATTATTAACCCTTAATAATATTTAGACTATAAACATTATCTTATCCTCTTGGAGCACTTCAGTTTGATGCTTGGATGTCGCACATGCAGCTGACAGAAGGAAATACGCTTTTCCTAAGGGTTAGTTGAGCTATTGCATGGTTGACTTCAGTTAGAACTCATGTGGCAGAGTTTGGTGGAGTTGATGAGACAGTTGGTGGAGTTGTGTTCGTTTAACTTAGTTGAACTAGTTGTATTTAGTCTAACTGAAAAATACACTAGTGATGAGTGGTGTGAATTAATTATTAATTAATTCACTAATTATTAACTCATAATTCAACTAAAGAACACATCAGTTAACTGCAATGCATGGACAGTTCAGTGGAGACCAGTGTTAGACGTGGGTGAAAGGGTGAGTCTACTATCAGTTGTGACTATTGGATGTGCATGAGATTTTCACACACATTGATGGAGATTGCCAATGAGGATTGCGCAGTTGGAGCTAGTGGGATTTGAACTTGGATCTCATTCATTACTCACTTGGATTGCGCAGTAGAGGCAGGCAGACTTGTGGAGAAGATTTGAACCCATGACTTGTTCAAATCTCAGTTAGTTTGTGTGTAACTTTTTGGAGATAGTACTAAGTACTTGTGAGGAGTATTGTGCTATGTATTGTTACATGTTCTCTATCATTATAATATACAGATAGTTGGGGGTTTTCAGCTATTTCTTTCCCCATTACATCCCGTGTTGATATGTGTGCTTGATTATGTTTTAATGAGCGCATGCGACTGCTTTCTATTTCCGCATATTGATGATCAATTGTAGAAGAGGTTATGTATTATGCATGAAGCTTAAATAGTGTGTAATCGGGATAATCTCGGTGAATAATTCAGCTATTATTCAAATTTCTACATTTTTTTTCTTTTCTTCTAAATTCTATAGCCTCGAAACTCCTTCATTATGGTTGTGTTTTCGTGGTGTAAGCTCCATATTACTTGACTTGTTGCTGCTGCAATTTTTCTTTGAATTATCTTATATTTGTTCTAAACTTGTCTTCTACACCTTCATCTTCAAAGATTCGTTCAACCATGTTCAAAGATTTTTTCAACCATTGACTATTTCCACAACTCTTCATCATCAAGTTGTGAACTTTTCTTTACTTCTTATGCCTCATATTCATGATCTACCTTTCCATATTTATTGATAGCAGAATCTCAATTCTTCTTGAATTTATTGCTAAAAAAATGTTTCATTGCTTTCTTCTTTTCCTTTCTCTCTTCCTTAATGCTAAAAGTGAAGAAACTTCCATATCTTTCCCTTCACTTTAATCATTAGCTACTGTTGTTTTTTTCTTGTAATCTTCAAACTCAAGATCATCATTAAGTTTACATCTAAAATGATAATCACTCTCATTTTTTTCATTCACCATTTCATTTAATTATTTTATTCTAGCTACTACTTTAAGACTCTCATCAATTTGTTCAATTGACTTCTCAATCCATTCTTCAATGAGCTTCAAATCTCCATCAAACCTGTCAAATTTATCTTCAACTTCAACTCCCCTTCTATTTTGTATATATTAAAAAACAATGTTAAAACTAGCAATTGCACCACATGTTGCAAAGGAAACGTCCTAAGGTTGTGGTATAGGAAAGAATAACATATAAGAAAGAAGAGGTAGTAGGAGAATTATGTTTACTAGACCTCAAATCAAAATATCCATATTGGGTAATTGATGTGGAACAAATTCTTTGTTATTAATTGCATGTAAGATGTGCTTTTTCTGTAGGTTTTAACCCTGAACAGAAATTATCTACACACGAATCTTATAACAGGAAATAAACAATAGCAAGAGCATAAAACATAAAATATATAAACGCAGAGATTTTCCCCTGGATCCCAAATCGGGACGACCAACTTGATTTTTCATTATGTTCCTTTTAGTGTTACAACACATATATATACATGTCGAAGCATACATAAACCCCAATCCATTAACCCTGTATTAGAACATAACCGTAGTTCCCTTGACTGGATCTACAAAATACCAGGGACCGAAAACCATCGTACCCAAAAACCATGTGCAAAATCATGCACAAAACACGGGTGGGTCTGCCTATGAGTGGGACCACACACCAAAAAAAAAAATCACCGGGGTGCTGCCTTGGACCTCGACAGGGGGGGCTGCCACCCCCCCTGTGACCCCCTGCTACACCTGGCGCAACATACAACACATGGGGCTAGTCGTGGAAAGAATATAACACATACCCAGCACTCTCCCACTTGTTGTTTTCTTTCCATAGGGGACCACAAGAGAACTTAGTCATTGGGCCAATTCTTCAACACCCATTGTTTCTCTACACCAAGAGAACTTCTGAGTGCTCATAGACTTCGTCAATGCATTTGCAACATTCTTCAAAGTGTCCACCTTTACCAACAACACCCTTTAGCCTCAACCATATCTCTAACAAGTGATATTGAACATCAATGTGCTTGGTTTTGAATGATCAGCAGGGTTCTTAGCCAAGAAATTGCACTTTGGCTGTCACAGTTTATCCTTATAGCTTGTTGTACCAACCCCATATTTGAACACAATCTCTGCAACCAAACTGCTTCCTTGCTTTCATGAGTGGCTACTATGTATTCTGCCTCTGTAGTTGAAAGAGCCACTACATACTGTCTTTTACTCATCCAACTGACTGCGCCTCCAAATAGGCTAAACACATACCCAATTGTAGATCTTCTTTGGTCCAGATCTCCAGCTCATTCTGCATCAACAAAACCACAAATTTCCAACATTCTTTCCAACTCGGGCCTCTCGGTAGCACAAGCCATAATCACTAGTGCCACATAAGTATCTGAAAACTCGCTTCAATGTTGTCCAATGCTCCTTCCCTGGGTTTGACATAAACCTGCTCAATACTCCCACTGTATGTGCAATGTCTGGTCTATTACATACCATTGCATACATCAGGCTACCCACTGCACTTGCATATGGAACACGAGACATATCCTCCTCTTCTTCTTGTGTCTTGGGACAATGTTCAACAAACAGCTTTACACCTACAAGAATAGGAACATTCATTGGTTTACTATCCCGCATATTGAACCTCTGCAATATAGTCTCGACATACTTCCTCTGGTTTAGCCAGAGCTTCCTCTTTTCCTGATCTCTCTTAATTTCCATGCCCAAAATATAGTTTGCAACACCAAGATCCTTCATGTCGAATTTGGAGAACAGTTGGGTCTTCAAATCTTAGATATTTTCTTTGTCATTTCCAATCAATAACATATCATCCACATACAAGACCAAATAAATAACACGGTCACCAATTAATTTAAAATAAAAACAATGATCCTCCTTGCTTATAGTGAAGCCAAGTCCCCGTATATAGGTATCAAATTTATGATACCACATCCTTGGTGACATTTTTAACCCATACAGCGACTTCTTCAACCTACATACCAGGTCTTTCTTACCCTTCACCATAAAGCCTTCAGGTTGCTTCATGTAGATCTCCTCTTCTAGATCCCCATGAAGAAATGTTGTCTTCACATCCATCTGTTCTATCTCAAAAATAAAATGCAAAGAAGAAGAGATAAAAGTAATCTAATAGAAGTAATTTTGGCAACAAGAGAAAAAAATATCACCAAAATAAATTCCCGCACCCGGGAATAATCTGCAACCAACCGAGCTTTCAGATTACTCCACCTTGCCTTCTACATTCATCGTCTTCTTAAACACCCATTTTCTCCCAATGGGCTTCCTTCCAAACTCGGCGACTCCACCAGATCCCATGCCTCATTTTTATGCAAGGATGCCATTTCATCAACCATGGCCCCTTCCGCAGTTTTCCATCCTCTTCGAATATACCGCCTCCCTAATAGTTCGGGATCATCATCAGCTATAACTACAGAAAATTTGAACAGAAGAAGATGGACTATACCTTTCTAGCTTGCTCCTTTCCCGAGCTAACTCTCTTACAAACACCGAGTTTGTGGCTCTTCCTCTTTTGAGTCTTCTTCTGTTGTAGAGTCTGATTCATCCTCCTTTAGCTCAAACTCTATCTTTTCAGGTTCCTTTTGTAGGACATCATGCTTAACAACATCTTTCACCTCTATAAACACCACATCTCGGCTATACACAACCTTCTTTGTTTCTGGGTTCCAAAGCTTGTAACCATTTAAACCATCCCTATACCCAATAAAGATGCACCTTTCAGATTTATTATCCAACTTGGTCCTTTTCTCCTTTGGAGCATGTACATATGCATCACATCCAAATACCCTCAAATGTGAAAGAGAGGGTTTCTTACCATTCCATATCTCATGTGGAGTCTTATCCTCCAACACTAATGAAGGTGATCTGTTAACCAAGTAACTTGCAGTTTCCATTGCCTCTGCCCAGAATTCTTGTCCTAACCTGGTACCACTGAGCATGCTTCTTGCCTTTTCCATCAACATTCTGTTCATTCTTTCTGCAACTCTTTTGCCGAGGTGTGTACGGAGTGTGGCCTGTCGTGCTATACCACACTTCTTGCATAACTCCCCACCATTATCTGTCCTCAACACCTTTATCTTCTTCTTTGTCTGGTTTTCCACCAGAGCCTTAAATTCTATAAATCTGTCAAAGAATTCAGACTTCTTCCTCAAGAAATATATCCATGTATTCCTTGAGAAGTCATCTATGAATGAAACATAGTACACATACTTACCCAGTCATGGAACCGACACAGGTCCAAACACATCACTGTGCACAAGTTCTAATATCTTGTTCGCCCTCTTAGCACCAGAAGGGAAACTCACCCGATTTTTCTTCCCATATACACAATGTTCACAGAAATCAAAATCTAGAGAGCTATTAGACATACCTTCTACCATACAATTTCCATGTGGTATATGAAGGCCATTCCCTCTAATATGTCCAAGCCTTTGATGCCATAACATGGTCTTTTCTCCAGAGACCACTAGGTTTTCTGCTTCACTTTCAGGAACCACAAAAATTTTGCACCCATCAATAACAGTACTACCATGAAGCTTGGAAAAAGTTCCAATATGAACTCCCTACATTAATACCAGTGCTCCCCGAACCATATTGCAGGTATCTTTCTCGAACACTGTTTTTACACCTACATCATCCATCTTACTTACAAAAATCATATTTATGGCCAATGCAGGAATATGAAAAACACTAGGAAGTGTTCTAATCCTTCCACCTTGCAGCTTCAACTTGACTTTTCCACATCCAATGATTTTGGCCTTCCTATCATCCCCTAGGAATACATCACCATCATATTTCTCATACTCACAGAACCACTCTCTATGGGGAGTGAAGTGAAAGGATGCACCTGAGTCAATCAACCATGACTCATGATCTACATGTGTATTTGAAGAAGAATCCAAATACACATCCCCACCTTCATGCGAGGTGGCTTTTGCCTCTGCAGAAGGAGCATCATCAAATCCATTTCCTTTCAGGGCTAGATCTCAGCCCTTTTTGTAGTGCCCTTCTTCGCATTTCCAAAAGAGGACTCACAAAATTTCAGTGAGATTTAGATCTCCCACTCGAAACCTTATTCTTGTTTCTCGTTTTGGGACCATCTCGTACAAGATAAGGCATCTCCATTCTAACCCTCCATATTTCTCCATCTCATTTCCTCCGACAGCAAGGCTGAGACAATGTCATCAAAATTCAAGGTAGTTGTATCGCTACCTATTGCAATAACCAGACTGTCCCATGAGTCTGGTAGAAAACACAACAAACTGATGCACTTATCTTCATCTGAGATTTTAATATCAACAGATGATAGATGACTTACCATAGTATTGAAGGCGCTCAGATGCTCTGTCACCGAGTCTCCATCCTTCATCCTCAGGTTATACAGCCTTTTCCTTAGGAACAATTTATTCACTAGAGACTTAAATTGGTACAAAGTCCCTAGCTTGTCCCACAAGGTCTTCGCCATAGCTTCCCCAGATACATTGAACAATATTGAATCTGAGACACACAATCATATTGTGCTCTTTTCCTTCCAATCCAGCTTCTTCTAGTCTTCATCTGACATTGCCGTTGGTTTAGTACCTGGATCTACCATGATCCACTAATATTTATCCACCAGCAGATCCTCCATCTTGATCTTCCACAACTCAAAACTCTGACCATTAAATTTCTCGATCTCTATCTTTCCGCTGCTCACCATCTTCTTTCACCGCAAGAATCGATCCCGCAGATCTCCCACTGAACAGGGTCTACCTCAGGCCCGAGAAAAAAACCCTCAGCAACAAAGGCATCCCCTTGAAGCCGAAACAACTCTGATACCAAATGTAGGTTTTAACCCTGAACAAAAATTATCTGCACACGAATCTTATAACAGAAAATAAACAATAGCGAGAGCATAAAACATAAAACAGATAAACACAGAGATTTTCCCCTGGATCCCAAATCGGGACGACCAGCTTGACTTTTCCATTATGTTCCTTTTAGTGTTACAACACATATATATACATGCCAAAGCATACATAAACCCCAATCCATTAACCCTGGATTAGAACATAACCGTAGTTCCCTTGGTCAGATCTACAAAATACCATGGGCTGAAAACCATCGTACCCCAAAACCATGTGCAAGCTCATGCACAAAATGTGGGTGGGTCCGCACACCAAATTTTTTTTTTACCGGGGCGCTGCCCTGGACCCCGACAGGGGAGGCTGTCGCCCCCCCTATGACCCCCCTACTACACCCATCACAATGTACAATGCGTGGGGCTAGTCGTGGAAAGAATATAACACATACCCAAAATTTTCATAATGGATGAGACATTTTGGCCAAAGTACTCAAGACCTCCATATGACGAAATCTGCATGTTTATTTATTTTTTCTGCATGAGGGATGCACTTGGGTTTTATGAACAAGTTGGGCAGAATTCACCCTTCCACAAAATTATTTGCTTCTATCACATTAGAAATGTTGAATTCCTCTGATACTATTCCAAGAACTCTGACTCTGCTCTACAACTAGAATTATATAATGGAATAAAAACTTATCACTATGAAATGTTGTACTTCATAAGAGACTACTAAGAAGCTTAAGTATGGTAAATCCACCTTCACCTGCCATTTGAACATACAATATAGATTTATCTTAATCGTCAATTTTATGGATAAGAGACTTTTGGACCCTTTTTAACCCTTGGGGATGATTAATTAATCTCAGTTCAGATAATTTATATTAATAAATTATCTACAATCATATTTCCATATTTGTCAATTTTATGGATAAGAAACATTTGGGCTCTTTTTAACCCTTGGGGGTGATTAATTAATGTCAGTTGAGATAATTTATATTAATAAATTATCTACAATCATATTTCCATAATTCCTCTTTGAACGACCAATATTCCACTTCTTTGGAACTTTTAACCTCGGTTAGAATAACAAACATCATGAAGACCCAAAAGTAAGAAAAAAAATCAACTCATAATCAGGCACTTCTTTAATGATCATAGTTCAAGGCTTTAGTGTCTTTTAAAGATAATTTATTTTCCATCAAATAAAAAGCAACAATCAAATTTTGTAGTGAGAAGAATGGGAACAAATTTTAAATGTAATAACTCCCTTCCCTAGTGATAGTACATTTTTGTTTTGAAATGAAATTATTTTCTCGATATTTCAAATAATAGATTCCTCCCCAAGTGACCCATTAGAGATACCTTTTTTTTCAACTGATTGCAATAGGTAAGTGTCTTTGTCTAGTATTTTCTGAGTCATTGAATTTAAGGGAAGAGGTAAAGAGACTACTAGACACAAAAGAGCAAAGTGACTTAATGTCAAATGAAAATAACATTGAGTAATCTCTTCTGATTTTCTCATGTGGGTCTTCTTCAATTGATGAGGTAGTAGGAACTTTCTCCTCAAAAATAAGTGGTGGAGAATTAGGTTTAGTGAACTACTACTCATGTAACTTTCACTCCTCCTTACAATTGGAATGTTTCTCTTTCCATAACTCTATCTCGGGTTATAATTCTAGCTTTCTCTTGTTTATGAATAAATTGTCTCTATATCACTATTGTATATCTCATTTTGACTGCTTTCTTGAATCGGTGAGATAATGTAACTCATCTGGATTCCAAAATCCTTGAGTAACCCATTTTCTGAAGAGCCATCTTTTGTTTTTAATTCTGCTATTTGGTCCTCCATAGCCTTGTCAATGTCGTTTCTTCTAAAGAATCATATATTCTTAATAATTATCCATTGTCCTACTTTTCTTCTTCCATATACTTCAAATCTAAATGAATGGAACATGAGATAAACTTGGTGACATTTTCCAAATTCCAAGGTTTTTCATTGCACTTCTCATGTGTATCAGGGAAAATGGATTCCATACATTCAACTTTATGCCTTTTTAGGGCTTGTTGTAAGGTTGGAAGCCTCTCTTCACCATGTCTCTTTTCTTCTGTATCCTTGACTTTGATACAAACAATTGTTACCCACCCCTTTAAAGCTAAATTTAGTTTTATTTAAGAAATGAGAATTATGAGCATTCATCATTATTGATCAAGATAAATCATGTGCTCTCAAATAATTTGGAAATTTAAAAAAATCACATATTTAAAAAAAAATCATCATTAATTTAATTTTTTATATATTAAGAAATAATACTAATGAATTATAAAACAATTGTAACATAAATAACATATAGCAAAAAAACCATGTATTTTTGGAATAATAAAATAGTTGTAACAAAAATAATACATAACAAGAAAAACTATGTATATTTGGATGTATGAAAATTTAGATACATTTTATTAAGTAAAAATTTAAAAGAATAATGGTTATAAACATTTAAAAATAATTTTATTAAATAATTGGTTTTGATCCAGAGTCCAGATTGATTTAGGTCATCTTAGTTCCACCCTATAAAGAAACTACATTCCACATGAATACCATGGGTCAATACCATGGGCTGTATTTATAGTTTATCATTATTTTATTTTTTTATTTTTATTTTTTTATTGTATTTTGACCTAGTTAAAATGTTCATTATATTATGTCAATCTTTTTATTTAATTTACTTTTATTTTTAATTTTGTGTAATTTGACATAGTCAAAATGTTAAACATGACATTACAACCTTTCTATCATACTTTGTTGGAGAGCATGGTAGCACAAAAATGTAATATTTAAATATATAAATAGTTATTTTAATTTTTTATATTGTTTTTTATCCATGTAATATAAATTAATTGGTTTTTGTGGAGTTTAATTTTATGATATAAATTTTATTATAAGTAAAAAATTTATGCTTATGTACCCAAAAATTTAATTTTTATGTATTTTACAAGTTTTTTTTTATTCATTAAACTAATTTATGTTAAATCTAGTTTTATTAAGTTATACATTTAAATTTTATTAAAAAAATTGAGGTTAAAATCTAACAAATTTTTAATAACAACATTTTAACTTAAAAATCACCAAAACCTAAATTCAATCTAACTTATTAAAAAGAAAAAAACTAACATTATAAAAAACATATATAAAAATATTTACTTGATCTAATGGCCTAAAATGTTTCAATAGTCTAACATTTGATTCATTGGCTCAAACATGGACACAGTGGCAGCCAGGGGAGTTGTTTTCAAATAATGATGCTTACCACGTAAATATCTTCATTATGCTCTGCAATAAGAGCTTCCATCTCTTCCTCTTTCATCTTCATTATGCTCTGCAATAAGAGCTTCCATCTCTTCCTCTTTCTTTGTTGCCTTCTCTTAAGCTACATGGAGGCTATTCTCATAAAAAACACTTGAATCACTTTATCCTCTTCTTAATCATCAGTTATTGGTAAATCATGCATTCCTTCATGAGCAGTTTCAACTGTTTCATAACTAGTTACTACAATGGCAACTTCAACCTTCAATTCTTCATCAAACATGGCACTTACCATTTTTCCACAATCAATCCTAGTTTCAAAAAATAGATCACAGTATGACTAACATAATGTTCATCCACTATATGGTAGGATATGAGAACATGCATGTGCTCTCTAAAAATTTCAAATTCACCAAATTCATTAATTATATTTGGATTCACCAATTTACATCTCATTATAATCATCATCCACATATATCTCATCACAATGAAATTCACCATCAATATTTTTTCTCTCTTTTATTGCTATTGCAAACTTCACTTCCACTTGTTAATGCATGTCACTTTCCTTTTTTATCATTTCTAAAAATTATAAAATATTATCTCAACTATGAATAAAAAAATAAAAATAAATTCTCTTTTTAATAAAAAAAACTTTGAAAAAATTTCTGTCCCTTTTGAAAAGAACTTTCAATGGCTAAATCCTTTTACATGTGCCGTTTTAAAAAAACTACATGAAAGCTTTTAAAAACAGTACTTTTGAAGCCCTTTTAAAAATGCCTTTGCATATAGATACATAATACCTTTTGAGCTTTCCAGCTTTAATTAAAAAAAACTTACAAATATCTTTAAAATGTTGATCCACACTTTGACTTAAAAAAACAGGTTTGGAAAATTCAAGACTTCCAACGTTTAAATCTTCCATCCTTTCTATGGCTATTGACTCCTAATGGTCATGCTCTCTCACTCCTCATGACGACGTGGCAACAACCGTAGATGCCACTCAATGCTACGACCAGGGCTGCGGCCTCAAACGTGGTCAACTCAAACATGGCCAATTCTTCTTATTTTGGTGACTCGAATGCCACTTCTTATTTTGTCGACTGATCAAACAGCGTCAACTCCTCTAGCTCACAACGGCAACCATTGGGGTTTTTCACAGTGACAGTAGTTACCCCATTTTCTACTCTCAGACATTTTTCAAAACTGACTGGTTTACAAACCCTTAGTGAACTCTCCTTAAGGTGTCTATGGACCAAACGAACACGACTACTGCGGTCGGGATTGGATGCAAACTTGAGTTTGTGCGCTGCTCAAGACAGTTGAGGCTTTGGCTGAGTCTGGCAGCAACTTTCCAATATCACGGATGACACTACTGACCAATAGCAATGGCTCTCAATGATAACGTTGGTTGTTCAGACTTATGTGAAGAACGGTTGTGCTTTCTTCAATAACAACAGATTCTTGATTCCTCAGCTCGTAGATTTTTCTTAAGCTCTGATATCAATTAGATGGAAAGGAATGATAACGTTGGTTGTTCAGACTTATGTGAAGAATGGTTATGCAATAACAACGGATTCTTGATTTCTTAGATCGTAGATTTTTCTTAAGTTGTGATACCAATTTGATGGAAAGGAAAGGAAAAAAAAGAAAAATACACAAATTCATACAAAATAAATTTATATGGATAAAAATTCTCTCATACATATTTAGTGGGTTATGACATCTTCATCTCACATTTACATATATAAAGTCTTAACTTATTAAATATAGAATCATATTATTTTTAACTAGACATGACACAACTCTGATCAGGGATGGAATTTGGATTTCTTTTTATCCGTCATATATATTTATATGAGGTTTTGGGTTTTTATGTTTTCCTTAGAGAAACGTTATGTCTAAAATTTTGCTCTTCAAAAATAATATTATGGTAATAAATTAACCCTTAACCAATAAATATTTGATTAAAAATTTACTCTTCACTAACATAATTATATTAAAAATTTTCACAATATTTATTATTAAAAAAACAAAATAACTATGTTAAAATTTTTCACATTAAAAAAAAAACAAAATGAATTTAACACATGACTCTTAAGTTTTGGTTTGAAAATGATTTACAATAAAAAAATTTTGTTTCCAATATACTATAAAGTTTTCAATCTAATGTTACTCTATTACATGACATATTTTGTGTATCATGTTCTATGTTTCCCAAGTTTTTTTGTGGAAAGAGGTGTGATCTATAACAATAACATAGGGATTAGAGTGATATTGAAACAAGCATGGAAGCATCATAATTAATTGTTGATATATACTCCAATACATATAGTTTAGATTTAGTTCACTATGTTGATTAAATTTGGAGGGCAGAATTCACATTTTGAATGCAAACTCAAAATTCTTCAAGGTGTTAGTTGTGAATATGTGTGGGGTTGTTGATGATGATCTTGAACACAATGATGTATGGATGGTTCTTGATAATAATTTCTTAACATAATGACAAAACCATATTATCTTTTTCTCATTTTGATTTAAAGTATAATTAATAATAATTAACGTTAATTATAAATAATATAAAAAATAAATTTAAATTTCACTAAAGAATATTAGTCATTATTTCAAAGTTCTTAAAACAAAATTAATAATTATGAGTAAAAGAATTTTTTAAAACAAAAATAATAATTATGAGTAAAGGATTATGAAAAGCGAAAAACCGAAATATAAATATATTTCCATCTAACAATTAGCAACACATACTTGAATATGGCTTTGAATGACATTGGAAATCGGGCTTGATTAATGATATAGTCAAGTGTATATTTTACATTTAAGCTAAAAAAAAATTATATGATCAAGTTCAACTTATCAAATCTTAGCCAAAAGTTTAATAATAAGACGCCAAAAAACTTAATAAACCCATCAAATTTAACCACGACACAAAAAATCTTAATAAATTGAAATAATAATAAGATAAAAAAAAAACTTAATAAACCTAAATGACATAGAAAAATACATTAATATGTTGGAAATGTTGTCATTGATGGCAAAGGAGATGGCAAAGGAGTAACACCTGAAACAGAAACAAGGCAAAAGAAAAGCAAGGAGCAGCATCAATCAAGGAGCATAGAAGTGAGGACAGAAGGAGGGCCATTGATTTTTGAAAAGGGCCAGAGTTAGAGAAGAAGAAGTTTTGCCAAGCCAAGAATAAGTTTTGCCACTATCCTGCGTGAATGGAAATTGGCTTAAATAATGTTCTATATATAATAGGAGGAATCGATGCTAGCCAAGGTCGACAGTGTGGCAAAATACTGAAATTGAGAATATAGGGTTGTGTGAACTCTGTGAATCGACCACATAATTGTGTGATGTGTATGCTTTGAAACACAAACTGGTTTAGGGTATATTCCAACATTGAATCGTTATTCTATAATTAGCTCATGGAGGAATTAGATACATTGTCGAGGAAATGGGGTTTTGAAGTCACATTAAAAGGGTCGAAGATACAGTGTGAATGTTACGAACCTTCAATTGAAGTCAGGTTGAGAGTTTATTATGAATTCACAGTGGTGAACCCAGAGTTGTATTGCTTATAGAAATGAACAAATTCATGCTATATAAAGCAGGCGATACAACAGTCCTTGATAGGGAATTCTTTTTAACCAATGGAAAACTTTGTTTGTTGGAACCAGTGACGAACCAATCAATCTACCAAGAGAATAATCAAAGGAATCCAAAATTGTGGAACCCGTAAGGGCGCAAGACCTTAAAAGAATTTGTGGGATGAAAGCACCTTGAAGAGTGCTGATGAATGTGAAAAGGGAACCTAAGTTTAATTACAATTGATATACCCGTGAATAAAAGAAAGAGGCAGAACCTTGAAAAAGCAGAAAATGGGAACCATGAGCGACAACAGTAAAGGCGGTTTCAATAAAGCATACCAGCAGTATCGTGTGTCTATCTAACTGGTAAGTTGTTTTCAAAATTCAAATGCGATTTTGGTCCTCGTTCAACACGTGGAAAAGGCACTATTGGTAAAACTGTTTTCATCGCGTAACTTTTGAACATTAAACCTCGTGTTGTTTGGTTACGCGATATTTTGTTTTGGAAATTGGATCACCGAAGTCGAAGCGACGATGTCTCAACCATTAGATGTAAGGGGTAAGTTAACGTTGGGACCCATCGTCATTGCGCGATTTTGAACAGTTAAAAGGAGGGAAGTTTGGTTGCGCGATTATCGTCGGATCATCCCAAAAAAATGCGATAACTTCTCGACCATCAGATGTGAGAGGTATGTTGTGTATAGTGGGCCCAAACAGATATTCTAGTTAAGTTTTAAATTCCAAATGGAATCCGAGCTTGTCTAACTTGGTTTATTAAGATTGGTGCAATAAACATTATGGTAGTGGTTGTATAAACTAAGATCTCACCCTAATAAGTGGAATGATCCGTGTGAGTTATATAATGGTGGTTAATATTCAATATGAATTGGAATGCTAGCATAGTCATTGGGGATTAACGAAAGGTGGGGCCAATAGACATCAAGGCATATGCTTGTGGCCTTGGCATGGTATGCATTGATATGTATAAAGCGAACCCTGTATAATTGAATTTATATGCTGGAATATCATATTATATGCGGAAGATAAGTAACTACTGGGGCCCAATGGTTAATTTACGTTGGTGTTGGTATGTTACCGTGAAGGTTCCATATAATATTTATTGATGTCGGGATGCATAAAACAAATATGCATGGAACTTTACTAAAATATTATTAATGTGTGTTATAAAGGTTTCATAACATTGGACTAAAGACACGATATATAATTACCTTGGGTTTAACGATGTCAACCAATGAAAGTATGATTGCCGTGGGACCCAACCAAACTTTAATATTTGCCAGGGTCTAAATAAATTCCAAATCTTACTTGTTTCATAACATTTGATTTGGGGATGGTGATATATTTTATATATGAATGGTATGATTTAAATGCAGCGGTGGACGTGATTTATGTTTATTTGTTTACAAAGGATATGGTGGTTTATTGAGAAATGAATACAACTTTGAGAGGAAATTAACTCAAAGGGTCTGTGGTAAGCCTATTAAAAAGGTTCATCTCATTTTGAAATAAATTAAGGGTGAAGACTTAGGAATATGTGGGTCCCGATATATATGGTTCTATAACCTTTACTTGTAGAAAGCTTCTGCATAATTTATATTAGCCAGAATGTGAGTTAAATTGACTCAGATTTGAAATCTGGGGAATGTGTCTTTGATAACCATCAGATGGGAAAAGAAAGCCTTCGCATACATTGATTTAATTTCTAGCACAGGGAAAATGAATGGAGAGGCATTTTAATTTGCACAAGACTTTGAGATTTATTTGGGACTCAACTTAGAAAAGCGGTTATATATACAACAGATACACAATTGCAGTAAATAGGTGAATATGAACAGGAATGAAAATGTGGGTTTGATAGGTTTACATGCACAGGTGCACACAATTGCAGTAAACAACAGAGGTATGTAGAAGAGTTACTTAACAACAGCAAAAAGACAAAACCAGCAAAGCCAAAGGCTAGAAAAAGAGCTGAGTGAAATTGTTTTATGTAACTGAAAATGTGACTGTAAATGTTTTTATTGATTTTATATTGTTTGTGATGCAAAGGCAAATATCCGGAGGAAAACAAAAATCCCACTTTAATATTGAAATTAGTACATATTGTTATATTTTTTCTGAATGAGCTGGTAAAAGAAATGAGAAGGCATAAGTCAAAGAGGCATGGCTGTCCATTTCAAATTCCTTGAGGAATGCTAACAGTCATAAGGAAATCTCTATAAATGATATCACATTGATATGCATAGAGAGTTTAGAGAATGCAGAAATGAAGCAGTGAGGTAGAGAAGGAGGAGCTGATAGAGAATCTGAGAAGATGCAAAGATGATACAGGGAAGATATGAGGACTGATGGACAGCGGAAGAGAAGGAACATAACAGAGCTGATATCCAAGGTAAATCAGCAAGTGTTTTTCTTTTGAAAGATTAAGGAAGTTGGAGGTTCCCTATCAATTTGTAGCTTGATAGATGTCAGTTGTAGCTGACTGAGGTAGGAGCCTCCTGTAGGTTGGTGCCTGCAGAAAATAGATGGGAGTTGGTGCTTAAACATCAAGTTGTAGCTTGATAAATGTCAGTTGTAGCTGACTGAGGTTGGAGCCTCCTGTAGGTTGGTGCTTGCAAAAAATTGATGGGAGTTGGAGCTTCCTTGCAAGTTGTAGCTTGAAAAATTGAGGTAGTAGCCTCCTGTAGGTTGGTGCCTACAGAAAATCAGTGGTGAGAGGGAGTTGGAACTTGCCTTTGCATCACAACTATAATAAGATGTGGTTTTCTCCCTTTATGGGTTTCCACTTCTATCTGGTGTCTATGTGCATGATATCTATGTGTTGATATGGTATATCTATTCTTCTTAATACTTGTTGCTCACATATTAAGACTGTTGGTACATTATCTAATCTGCTTATTAATTGCTGCTCACAAATAAAGATTGCTCACATATTATGTTGATCATGAAATGAAGGTGTTAATAAATTTTAATGAAAAGTTTTAAAAGTCCATGAATGTGATAAACTGATTCACCTCCCCTCTCAGTTTATCTAAGGGTTCAACAATTGGTATCAAAGTCGGTTCCTTTGGTGTAAGCTTAATAGCTTGAAGGAAATCTGGTTGAGTCATGGACTATCAAAATGTACCTGTGCTAAATACAACAAAATTCCCTGAATGGAGAGATAAGGTTAAAACATAATTATTGGCTTATGAACGTGAGGTATGGAAACTTGTATGGGATGGTTTCTACACAGACTCTCCCTCGGTTCAAGAACAACACAGGAATGCCAAGGAAAAATGTGTGATATTCAACAGTCTTCATAACAAGGATCTTGAGTTAATAATGGATTTAACCTTTGCAAAAGAAATCTGGGATAGATTGCATTTCATGCATGAAGTAGACACTAAGGACTGCAATGTCAAGAAGGAGAAGAGAATTAAGAAGAAGAAAACTTCATGTCAAAAGGAAAATGTTCAATCAAATGAGGTACCTGCTAGTGTGAATGGAAGTAAGAACCATGAAGAAATTACAGTTGAGGAAAAAGCCAAACTTGACACAGCCTTAACTGAAATAGAAATATTGAAGAATGAAAACAAAGACCTTAAGACACTGGTGCAAATATGTGATGAGAAATAATATGAATATAAGAAAGAAATGGTTGACCTGAAGACACAACTCGAAGAAGCAAAGAAATTAGAAGACACTCTGCTGCAACAATTGAGAGAGAAAAGTCTGGAATGTGAAAAATTGGAACAAGAAATAGTGTGCCTAAGAAGGAAATTAGAAAAAGCCCAAAGAGAATTATTAATGAATACTCCTGTAATGAAAAGCTCTGGACAGTTGGACAAGATGCTAAATGCTCAAAGGTCACCTCTCATTAAGGTTGGGATATGATATGAAGGAGAAACTAGTAAGTCCAAGGTAGAAGATAACAGGAAAATCATCTTTGTAAAGGCTGTAAAGGATAATGAAGCAACCCAGAAGATTCCTACAAAAGTAGAAGCCAACAAGAACAAGATTCGTGAAGAAACAAATAGAATCAACCAGCAACATGAAAGGATGCAGCAAATGAAAAGAACCCCTCAAGCAAGTAAATGGAAAAGACAATCTTTCACCAGACACACAAATCATTTCCATGGCTACTGTTATGCATGCAATAATTTTGGACATAAACTTGTTGAATGTAAATTATGTTCAAAAAGGGGAATAAAATATTATACTCCAACTCAAATATACTTTGATAAAATAAGATGTTATGTATGCCTCAAGTGTGGTCACAAAGCAAAGGACTATAAATTGCCATATACTTTAAAGAACTCTAGACAGATGATGGAATCTAATCAAGTCAAACAAATCTATGAATCTAAACGAAGTGCAGACATTATGAAGAACCCCAATAAAGTGTGGAAGGAAAAGAGAAAGGGGGAGCCTGTTACATCAATAACATAATGAATCCATCATAATAGACTATGCCATGATAGACATGATGTTGGTTAAAATGAATTTTAAGTATTTCCTAAATATCTTTTAGTATGACACATCTATTTTTTTTCTAAACATCTCTAGTTGTCTTAACTATTTCAAAAATTAATGTTGTGTATGTTTAATAAAAATTATTCTCTTTTCAAAAATTATTGCTTGTTATATTTAATAAAATTCATTCTATTATTTAACTAGCTTGTGTCATGTGCTTTTAAAGAATATTGCTAGCTATTTAAACAAAAATATTTAAAAATAAAATAAAATCCTATAAATTTAAACATATAACAAATTAGGGCTGAAACAAAGAAACTAAAATAATACCAACTTGAAAATGAAAAGAATCTCTCCCAAGACCTAATCTCCAAATAAGGATTTGCATTATTTTATTTTATTTATATTTAATGGTAAAGTTAAAAAACCACATAATAAATGAAAAATAATTCATATAAGAATAGATTAAATATAAATCTTTATCAACCATGTACTCTACAAAATAATTATTTTGAATAATTTCAACAATTCATAACAAGAATTATTTAGTATCATTTCATCCATCCATAATAGCTAAATATTAATTTTTGAATAACTAAATATTAAATAGGTTTTGTAATTACCTTTTGAAAGATCAAAATAAAACTAGCCTCTCCAATTTCACGACATTCTTCTTGAAATTTGCCAACTGAGATTCCATTCCCTTCGGGCTTCTACACTTAATTATTTTAGACTATCGAGCGGATTTTCGCTCCGCTTTCAACAACTACTGCTATCAATCTTACTGCCTACCTTCATCGACTGGATACCTGATATCGAACTTGATGTTGTATATCGATTGATACCTTCCTTGTCTATCTTATATTTAGATCTCTCTTACCCAGATATGTCTCCCCGAAATCTTCTATGTGAGGGTCGGCTTTAGTTGGCTATAATGGACTATCGGCCATAGGCTATGAATAGTGAACTTCCTGGTTATGAGATTGTAGCGACCTTGGAACTGAACTGTCTCTACCTATGCTATTGGTGCTGCTTTCACTCGGTTAATTGTCTCTCCCACAACTATTGGTGGTTTTGAGTTTTTATCTATAAACTATGAAAAATCTGACTCTATTTCTCTATATGAGGGATCTTGTTCTCTTTCATATGGGTATGACTGATTCATCCACTAAAGAATCAATAGCTAAACATGCAGTAGTAGTCGATTGATCGGGTTGAAGAAGTCTATTATGTTGTTTAGTAAGTTGATATAGCACAAAGAGCACCAGTGGCACCCGTAGCTCCACATCTAGTACTGAACCCTCTTCCTCTGTCGAAGCTACTCCTTCCAATTGTTTCTTATCCTCGTTAACATATGAAACATACTATGTTCCTCTCCCTTATATGTTTTCAAGCATATCATCGCTCTTACTTAGTTGGCACTGGGCATAATTCCAATTTTGAAGTGTTTGTTTTTTTTTAAGGCAATTGAAATAGAAAGTTTGAATTCCATGAACCAATTTCCAAGAATAAATAGAATAAAATGGCCATAAATGATGGGATTTTTATAGAATTTAGAAATAAAATGGTGAGATTTTTATAAAATTTAGAAATAAAATAGTGGGCTTGCCTAGTCACTATATAAATTTAAATTGGAAATTTTCTTCGCTTTCCTAAATAAAAATACATACTAGTAGTAACGTTTTCAGAAACATATAACCCATCATTAATACGTTTTATACAATTAAGAGCACTTCTGAAAAATAGTCATTAAAAAAATTTACACTTCAAAAACGGGTAAAATGCCTTATGACGAGCAAAATGCCCGTTAATTTCCATCCCTGACTCTGACTAACTTGTGAAAAATCACATTAAATATTCATTTTCCAAATATATATTGAACTTGAATTAACTCACCGTGACTCAAATTAACTCACACTTTTAATAGAGATTTCACATGATGTAAGAGTAATTTACTATTTCCTAACGTATCGGTATAGTGGGCACATGAGTGAACGACTAGCAGAGAGGCCATTAAAATCTCAAGGAGATCGTGGTCCTCTTTCTCTAGGGAACAACTAGTAGAGAGTTAAGCGTACGATCCCAGCCAAAGCTTCCAAGAATTTTATAGGGCAAGCATAAATGAATCCATTTTGTTGGACATGTTATTTGCTTTGTGCGGCTTCCGTTTCATTTCATGGGCATTGTTGCTCAGTATATTACTTTCTTCATCAGATAAAAGGTTTTGTTGTTGTTGTATTTGGTTTACAATTGAAACATTCATTAGCCATGGTAAGCATATGCAACATATTAGAAATTCAACCATGATTAGTTTTCTTTTTGCTCAAAACATGGGAATTCGTACCTAGTCTATATATGCAAGTTATATATTGAGTTTGTATGAATATTATTTGGATTTCGTATTTTAGACATATTGAGCCTCTTCAGTGTGACTTTTTTATAATTGACCTCTTTAACAATTGCCTAGTGAAGAAGGAAAATTCCATGATAAATATTAAGGTAGATGAACAACTCTTGTGCCAATGAGGGAGATGGTGAATTTTTTCTATCTAGATGATTCATGGTAGTTTCATGACTATTGAGTTAGTTGTTGTCAGATATTTTTGTGAAGTAGATTTCTATTTATTTTAATTATGTTTGTAAAAACTGATTAATGGTTCTTAAAGTGGAAGCCATTGTGTGTTAATAAGGTTAAGTTGTTTGATCAAATTTTGAACACATTCAATATCGAGACCTCCATCCTAGTAACATATGAATAAACCGAAACGAGATATTCGACAAATGGTGGCAGGTCCATAGAGTTGTTCATTACTTATGGCTAAGGCTGACATTGCTTTAGCTACTGAGGAGGATGAATCAAATATTTGGTTCCGGGGTCATCTCTTGGTGCAACAAGAAGTAGCATATTGTTGCTTTATCCTCAGCAGAAGCAGAATATCAAGCTATGTGTGCAGCAACATGTGAGGCAGTTTGGTTGCGTAGACTTCTCCAAGATGCAGGGGAAGAACAAACAGAAGCTACGATCATCAATTGCGATAATCAGAGTTCCATCAAACTGGCTTACAATTCCGTGTTTCATAAAAACACTAAGCATGTAGACACTCAATTTCATTTTGTTAGGGAGAAAGTGCAGTCCAAAGAGATTTGGGTAGAGTATTGTAATTCTTGTGATAATATGGCTGATATATTCACTAAGCCTCTGGGAAGAATGAAGTTTTATTTTTTTAGGGATACATTAGGTGTGGTTAATAATCCCTTTCTCCATTAGGGGGAGTGTTAGAATTAATGGAAATTAGGTATATTGTTACGTAGCTTTGATTTGGTTTTTTATTAGACATTTAGTTCCTATTATTCAGGGATTTGTTTTACTATCCCTAACCAAATGCATCTATTTATTATTGGAGTTTAATGTGAATCCAAAGCGGGTGCATTTGATTGTAGGAGCTCCTGGTGATATGCACCTATGAGCTCCTCCTGTGTTGTTTTCCAATTCATGTCTTCCATGTGCAACTGTTGACACATCTCTTATCGTGGAATCCCCGACGAGCCGAGACATCAATATTGTTGATCTAGCAAAGTTACTCAACCACAGTGAGAGGCAGTTATGTTTTGAATGGAGGTCAAGTGACAACTGGAAGATGTGGTGGTGATGAAATACTGAGACATCAATATTGTTGATCTCTTAAAGTTAGTCAACCACAGTGAGAGGCAGATATGCTTTAAATGGAGGTCAAGTGACAACTGGAAGATGTGGTGGTGAAGAAAGACTGGTGTTTGTGAGATTTCAGAGTGGATGTGAGTGTTGATGAAGACCAGTCAAATAGGGATAAGTTTTTTTGTTGTAATATGTGATCTCTATATTGTAATTTGTGATATGTAAGCATTAAGGGAGGGACTTGGAAGATAATGCTTCCATGCTAAGTTTGGAATTGGCTTGATATTTGCAGAAGGTTATAAGTAGTTGGATTTAAGTTCATATATATATATATATATAATGTAATTGAATGAAGTATGTAATAGAGAATATAGTTTTGTGGGTATTTTTGAATACTACGTCTCGAATTTCAAGTTTAAATATTTTAGCTCTCTATTAACACATCTTTCATTGTGAAAGGACATTCACAAACAATAAGTATTTAACAAAGAATAAAATCTCGACTTTAAAATAGATATAAATAACTTTAAAATAGATATAAATAAAATTGGTCACTAGAATTAGATCAATGAGTAAAATCTAAACCTTACAATAATTGTAAACATGTAAATGAAGAAACACATCCAAACACAATTCTCATTGAAATCCTAAATGAAAATCTAGTGAATACAATGCCAGACACATCCAAACACAATTCTCATTAATATCCTAAATGAAAATCGAGTGAATAAAATGCCACCTCTAGAATAGACTATAAATCAAAATAGTAAACATAACCCCAAGTTTCGAAGACTGAATCCCAACCCAAGGATAATCTAAACCTACCAAACAATACAATGATTTAAAGAAAAAAAAACATCTTTGAAAATGAGACTAAGATGAAATGGAGAATCAGAACCACGATTCAATAAAACCCATTATCCCACATAAATATTATTAAATAAATGGCTGCAAAAATTGAATTCCTATCCTAACATTTATATATTCTTTCAATCAAAACTCTACAAGCAACTAATTGAAAAAATAAAATTAATTAGGTAAAAAAAATAAGAGCATGAAAAAAATCTTATTAAAATTATAAGATATTTTCATACTTTGATTCATACCACCAAAACTATGTATGGCACCAACTAACAATCACCCTATAAATAAAAATTTATAGAAACCCTCCAACACTACCTCAACCAACATAACCTCCATGACAACCAAATAACTTTATATAACCTAGTAACTTTATTGATAATTGTCTAAAAACTTGAGTCCACACAACCTCTTTCATGATAACCAAATAACCATATATAACCTAATAGCCCTCGTAAAAATTCTCTAAAAAACCCAAACACCTTTTAAAAAAAAAAAAAACAACTATCTTAATCATTATATTTACAAACCAATGTAACAAACACTTAAAACTATATGCTCAAACAAAATCTAACCATTGCGGTAGCACACTAATAAACTAATGAAACCCTCTTTAGGCCATATGTTTGTGACAATTTATAACCTACTATATCTTTAATCGTTTTCAATAATATAGCTAAAATAACACAGAAGCTTTAAAAAAATTCATGATTTAACTCCTCCAAAAAATTTTATATCATAATATTATGATAAATTTAAGTAATAATGTTAAACCTAACAATGCTTATAACAACATTTTCTCATATTAACGTTTAACAAACAACATTCTCTTATTAGCATTTAACAACATTATGTAAAATAATTGTAAAGGAACAAAAATCCTTATAACAACATTTTCTCATATTAACGTTTAACAAACAACATTCTCTTATTAGCATTTAACAACACTATGTAAAATAATTGTAAAGGAACAAAAATCCTTATATTATGGCATGAATGACACTCACATAAATTACTAATACAATTTAAACATATGAAAATGATGATAAAGGAACAAAAGTCCTTGTATAAATGTTATGATATGAATGACCAATTTATATATAGATGGAAATTTAAAATGAGATAAATTACTAATACAATTTATATATATGAAAATTTAAAATGAAAGGTTATTTGTATTCTATTATTTTAATCTTTATATATTTGTACCCACATCCTATAAAGATCATATTTCTCTTTAAAATAGAAAACAAAGACACTCGATCCTTTTTCTCTTTAAAAAAAACAAAGACCACTTGCACGTCGATAAAACTTTCTCAAAAACTCTTAGGAAGTCTCTCTAACTAACCATCAATAATGGTTGTTGGAAGCTTTCTTTATATTTTTATTAGACAATGTTCTTGCATGGAGGAATAATTAAATATTTCTCTATTCCATCATGTTGGTAGATAATTGCAATGATGTTAATCTTGTTTTTTCTTTCCTTTTTTTTAAATCAGAGTTCTTATACTTAGAATTTTCTTATAGATTAAGGAAAATTGTTTTTTCACTCTAATAGAATTAAAACTTTATCGTTTTGTCGGTATCTATTATACATGTAGAATTATTTTGCTTTTAAAAAGTTGTATTTCTTTAAATCCTTTATAATATATATTTAAAAATATATATTATATAGCTTTCGTGTATTGTTTTGTTTCAAACGTGTATATATATAAAACAAAGTATTTGAACAGAATTTCATTAACTTTATTGTTTGTTTCTATTTTCTCTCTGTAAGATGTTTAGAAATATATTGAAAATAATTTGATGGACATTTTCTAGTTCTTCACATATAAGCTTTCTTGACTCCAAATTTCAATTGTATTCTATTTTAACTTTACATGAGGTATATATTTAATGACATTAAAATTTCCCTCCGAAGGTCTATATTTCTGCTACATATTAATCCATTCTCTTTTTACAATACATATATATAACATTCTATTGATGTATTCATACAATTCCCTTATTCACGATGTTTATTGATTTCTATTAACATTGATAAATATACCTAGTCACTATTATATAGTTAAATTTATGTGAAAAATCCATATTATATAAGTTGAAATATTCATTTGTTTAATTGTAAAATTGCATAATGCTTGATATTCTTTTTTATCTAGATGGATATTGGTGGCTACCTGCCTAGTCTACTTGGACCCCAACCATTGTTTCTTTTAATTTTTTACTTTCCTTAATTGTAGCACAATTTATTACTTTTGGCAGTTTTTCAGGTCCTGAACTTTCAGAGCAGTTTTGAGGCCCTCAATGACATTTTTTTGGTAAATGGTAAAACATGAGTCTATCAATCAAGAAATTAGTCACAAATGCATATTTGCAGTCGAAAGTTGTATTCCTTAGATAGATCTTTCTAACGAGGTATCATGTGCGTCAAACAGAGATCATATGCCAAAGTTACAACCCCAGGAAATTGATGTACCAATTTACCCCAACAGGGCCCACAATTTTAGAGATTCATATCCTAGGATTATTTTTTTGGATGTTTAGGCTTTTCCATTGTTTCTCAATAATAAGTAGGCTTTCGAGCCTCATTGTAACTCAGTTTGGAGGCATGCAGCCACAACATCTCTTCTAAGAGATAAACTTCCATTTCCCGAACTAGTTTATTTCCATTCTGTATGTAAGCATATTTCAATTCTTTGATATTAATGATGAAGTTTTATTTCTGTTACATCTCTATGTTTATGTTTATATATATATTCTATTGCATTCCTGCATAATTATGGATCAGTGATATCATATCCACGTGCTCTTTCTCTATTTTTTTTTGCATGTCCCCAACAAGGTCATGGTATCAAGAGTTAGGGCTCGAACTTGTTGAACCTTTACAAGATCAGCCTCGGAAACCTCGATCTATCTGACCCCGGACACGCTGCTACCCGATGGACTGATCTATCGACACTCTGTTTTGTAGAATGATGAAATCAAGAGGAATATTTCGGTGTTGCTGCAGAAAGGGCACATTTGGCCAACTTCATCACCATGTGGGATCTCGATTGTGTTGGTACAGAAGAAGTATGAGACTTGGAGACTCTTTATTGACTGTCGGGTGCTGAACAAGATGAATTTTTGGAATAGGGATCTAATCCCACAGATTTATGACCTTCTGGATGAGCTCAAGTGGGCCAAATATTTCAACAATATTAACTTTAAGTCTGGTTATCACCAGGTACCAATTGAACCCTCTGATGTGTGGAAGAATACCTTCAAATCTAAGGAGGGATTTTTCGAATGCTCGGTCATGCCTTTCAGGTTGACTAGTTACCCAACAAATTTCCATAAGGCTGGTGGAAGAGATCTTGTGACCCTTCACCAACTCATTCATGGTGGTGTATTTGGATGTCATCTTGAACTTCAGCCAGAGTTGGGAAAATCACCTCCACCACATTCAACATGTCCTCCAAACATTGCAGCATCGCAAGTTGTTTGCCAATTTGGAGAAATGAATTTTTGGTATGACCTATGTTCAATATCTAGGTACATCATTGATTATAGGGGTGTGCATCTGGACCCAGCCAAGATACAAGTCATTCATGATTTCCCAGCCCCAACAACTCTAACAAAGCTTCACAAATTTATGGGTTTTTCCAACTTGTACTGTAGATTCATGTTGGGGTTGTTTCATATCACTTGGCCTTTGAGTAAAGTAACCAAGGGAGGAGAAAATAAAATTTCTTTTGGTCTGAATCCCAACAAAATGCATTTTCCTAATTGAAGCATCATCTCTGCTCTACACCAGTCCTCACATTACCATACCTGCAAAAACCATTTTATATTGAGACAAATGCCTCCGACTATGCTATTGGTGAAATTAGTATTCAATAGGGGCATCCAGTGGCATATCCTAGTGAGAGACTTTCAAACATAGTTCAAAAGTATTCTACCTATGACAAAGAGATGTATTGCATTATGCAGGCATGCCAACAATGGAAGCATTACATTCTAGGGAAGGAAATGATCATCCACACAGACCACCGACCCTTGCAGTTCATATAGACATAAGGGAAGTTACAGAAAAATCGTCATAAAAAATGGTCCACATACCTACAACAGTTACATTTGAACATTAAGTACAATAAGGGCAACACCAACAATGTTGCAGACTACCTCAACCGACTATCGGCCATTGCGCTAACCAATGTGCTCGACTCTTGTGGGAATAAGACTTTGGTGTGGCTGTATCTTTACAAGAGTGATCCAAAATTTAGAAACACATACCAGACGCTCTTGGAAGGCAAGAAAGTTCCAAATTTTCACCTCTAGGATGCACTGTTATACCACCGAGGACACCTCTTTTTTCCTTCAAGTGAGTGTGCCAAGATGATTTGGGAGGCGCACTACAGTCGGGTCATTGGACATTTCAGGGTAGAGAAAATAGTGGCAATATTATAGAATTATTTTTATTTCCCAAACCTTCAACAAGATGTCAGGAAGTACATCAGATCCTGCAGTGCCTACGTTATTTCCAAACTGACAATAAATAAACAAGGCCTATACACTCATCTTCCTACCCCTAATCAACCTTGGGAATCCATATCCATGGACTATATGTCTGGCCCTCGTTCTACTAAGCATGGAAACAACTGCATTTTCATGGTTGTCGACAAATTCTCATGGCCTGTAAGAAGAGTATCACAACATAAGCCACTGCTAATTTTTTCTTTGAATGAGTGTGGGTACACTTTGGGATCTCACAATCCATTATCTCAAATCGATACAACATCTTCCAAAGTAAATTTTGGTCAATTCTATGGTCAATGTTAGACACAAGCTTACTAAGTCCACGACTTTCCACCCCCAAACTGATGGCCAAACAGAGGTCGTCAACAGGATGATCGTACACATTTTGTGCATGTAAAAATCGAAGCATCCACACACATGGGATGAAATCCTCCCCTATTTCTAGCACAACTATAATAGATCTATTCATAAGTCAACTGGCCACAACCCCTTTCAGGTGGGGCTTGGATTCCAACCACTATGTCCCATCGATGTGGCCATACTAATTTCAACTACTCAGGCAGATTCGACTCATGTCCAGTCTGAAACTGACAAAGCTAACAACTTCATTGAGTGCATTCATCACATTCGCTAGCAGGTCCATGACATATTAGATAAAGCCAATGGTAAGTAAAAGTAACAACATGATCCATATTGGGTTCCGCACAAGTTCCATGTGGGTGATAAATTTTGGTTACATTTGCAAAAGGAGCACCTTGTCCACTCTGATATGAGCCTTACACCATCACTAAGACTATAGGGGATAATTCTTTGGAGCTCAGCATTCCACCATTCCTTGGCCTACACCCATGTTCAATGTGGACTACCTTTGACCATACTTTCCACCATTATTGGGTACATCATACTTTGTAGAATAACTCACACAAACAGAGCTAAACCTAGGCTGCATAGAACATGACACAACTAATAATATCATGGACATGCATATCAATAACACTCATAGAAGAAGATCCAACTGTATCAGGTTATCAAAGCTGACCAACTCCTACACCAACGCAAGTGGCTCACCAAAGACCAAGTTCAACAGAAGATTCCCCATCTCATGGAGGCACTCAACGCAATAGGGACCATTTCTTCCTAAGGGGGAATGACTGATCCATGTGGATATTGGTGGCCACCCGCCTATTCCACTTGGACCCCAACCATTTTTCTTTCATTTTTTCAATTTCCTTAATTGTAGCACATTTTACTATTTTTGGCATTTTTTCGGGTCTTGAACTTTTGGAGCCATTTTGAGGCCCTAAACGATTTTTTTGGGAAAACGGGAAAAAATAAACATTTAAATCATGATTTTAGTTGAAATTTTTATTCCTCATATAGGTATTTATAACGATGTATTGTGCATGTAAAACAGAGATCGTATGTCAAATTTATGACCCCGGGAAGTTGATGTACCAATTTACCCCAATGGGGCCCACAGTTTTGGTGATTCATCTCCTAGGGTTAGGTTTTCGGATGTTTTGGTTTTTCCATTGCTTACAAATAATAAATAGGTATTTAAGCCTCATTGTAACTCAGTTCAAAGGTAATGTACACATCTCTTTGTTGGAGTTAATGTACATTCATATTTAAAGTTGGTTTTGTAGCGGTTGAGAAATTCTCTTAACCTCTCTCTCTAAATTAGGAATAAGTTGGATCTGAGAAACTCTATTTAATAGAGTAATCTGACTGTAATCTGTGTGTGTGAGTGTGTGTGCACATACACCATTTGTGCATAATATATGACTATGTTTCTGTAATTGTGTCATTTTAGCCATTTATTTCATGGTATCAGAGCGTCAAGTTCGAATTGGGTTTATGGAATAGGTGTGATAAAGAGTAAAAAGATTTGCTGATTTGAATAGTTCCTGCCTACGCATGAACCAGATCTGCTGGTTCGAATGACCATTGTCTATGTGTGAATGTGTTAAACATTGCATATGGTGGATCTGTGATGCTTGTGTTAGGATGTGTTACTGTTCGGCATAGATATTACAGCAACTAGAATTGAGTGGACAATGGTCGACTGGTGGATGAATCCCACATGTGGCAGATTCCATACCGCACGTAAATGTGTACGGCTTCCCAATAATAGTGTTCATCTGAAAAACAACTGTAAACAATATCTGTTTGGTGGAAGCAGGTTTACTTCCATTGTTTTTCCTTAGAATTCGTTATATACCAATTGCTTGCCTTTGAGTCACTGTTTGCAGCTAGAGCATACCGCATGAGCAGCAGGACACTATGCGGTATGATCCCCCATTCCCATTGACGGATCCCCATTTTAATGAAGATTCTATGCGTTGAAATTTGACAGTGGATCAGATTCCGGACAATATTCAATGGTCGAAGCTTTTATAAGGTCGCCGAAGAGACCCTGCCTATCACCGTGAAAAGGAAGAGGCCGCATTTCTAGATGGTAAGCCCACTCGATACAAGAGACTCTGCCTGCTCGAAGAGAAAGGAGTCATCTTCACATGTGATCACAATTGTTTAAAGATGCACAACCATTGCCTATTTGAGGGACAAAGTTGCAACATGTTTGAAGACCGTTATATACATTTTACAAGGCCCATGAAGTATTCCTCTTTTTAAAGTGCGGTAGGATATATCAGAGTTTAGAAGGTATTTTATTTTGTTTTCTTTTATCATGGAGTTTATGGTATTAGACAAATTCAGTGGTTTGAATTTTCCCTCATGGAAAGTAAAAATACAACTGCAATTAATGAATTCAATGAAGAGAGTGAACTTGTTAAACTCTTGTAAGAATAACCAGCAGTTCAACTATGTGTCTGATGCCAGTACTTAAATATCAAGTGGCAGTAAGGCTCAATATGGATGGTTGTCCAGATAGTATGGCAGTTGCGGATCTAGGGAAGGATCCCTCATTAGTGGTAGACATGGAAGTGGTTTCCTAATGAGGTTATGCGACAGATTGGGATGTTGTCCGGTAATTGACTTCGAGAGGTCCTTGATTTGGGAGTTAAGGAAGGGAACTCGGGAATCCAACTTGCCAACTACACCTTTCCGAGGATTATGAGGCAACTTGATGGAGCATCTACTGATAAGCTTGATTATTTTGTTATTTTCATGTAATGTAATCGTTAAAGGGGGATGTTGGAGTTAATGCTTACATTCCATATTTTAGAAGTTGGTTTGTGATGGTTGAGAAATTCTCTCAACCTCTCTCTCTAAATTAGGAATAAGTTGGATCTTAGAAACTCTATTTAATAGAGTAATTTGAATGTAATCAGTATGTGTGAGTGTGTGTGCACATACACCATTTGTGCATAATATATGACTATGTTTCTGTAATTGTGTCATTTTAGCCATTTATTTCATGGTATCGGCGTATGATTTGAACTGGGTTTATGGAATAGGTGTGATAAAGAGTAAAAAGATTTGCTGATTTGAACAGTCGCTGCCTACGCATGAACCAGATCTGCTGGTTCGAACGACCGTTGTCTATGTGTGAATGCATTAAACATTGCATACGGTGGAGCTGTGATGCTTGTGTCAGGATGTGTTACTATTCGGCATAGATATCACGACGACTGGAATTGAGTGGACAATGGTCGGCTGGTGGATGAATCCCACATGTGGTAGATTCCATACCACACGTAAATGTGTACGGCTTCTCTGGCTTCCCAATAATAGTGTTCATCTGAAAAACAACTGCAAACAATATATCTTTGGTGGAAGCAGGTTTATTTCCATTATTTTTCTTTAGAATTCGTTATATACCAATTGCTTGCCTTCGAGTCACTATGTGCACCCAGAGCATAACGCATGAGCAGCAGCACACAGTGTCGTGTCATACCGCATGAGCAGCAGGACACTGTGCGGTATGATCCCTCGTTCCTGTTGACAGATCTCCATATTAATGAAGAGTCTGTGCGTTGAAATTTGACAGTGGATCAGATTCCAGACAATCTTCAATGGTCGAAGCTTTTATAATATCATATCGAAGAGACCTTTCCTGTCGTCAGAGACCACACTTTTACATCCTTTAATGAAAAGGAAGAGGCCACATTTACCTGGATGTTAAGCCCACTCAATACGAAGAGACTCACCACTGCTTGAAGAAAAGTCGTCTTCACATGTGTCCACAATTGTTTAAATATGCACAACCTGGCTCTGTTTGGCACATTGAGCCTCTTTGTTTGAGGAAAGTTGCAACATGTTTGAAGGCAGATTATATACATATTTCAAGGCCCATGAAGTATTCCTTTTTTTAAAGTGTGGTAGGATATATCGGTGTTTAAAAAGGTATTTTTATTTATTTTCTTTTATCATGGGTTATGGTATTGATGGAATTCAATGGTTTGAATTTCCCTCATGGAAAGTAAAATACTCTTTGCACCAGTTAATGAATTCAATGAAGAGAGTGAACCTATTAAACTCTTTTAAGAATAACCAACAGTTCAACTATGTGTCTGATGCCAGTACTTAAAGATCAAGTGGCAGTAAGGCTTAATATGGATGGTTGTCCAGATAGTATGGCAGTTACGGATCTAGGGAAGGGTCCCTCATTAGTGGTAGAAATGGAAGTGGTTTCCTAATGAGGTTATGCGACAGATTGGGATGCTGTTCGGTAATTGACTTCGGGAGGTCCTTGATTCGGGAGTTGAGGAAGGGAACTCGGGAATCCAACTTGCCAACTACACCTTTCCGAGGGTTATGAGGCAACTTGATGGAGCATCTACTGATAAACTTGATTATTTTGTTATTTTCATGTAATGTAATCATTAAGGGGGGATGTTGGAGTTAATGCTTACATTCCATATTTAAGAAGTTGGTTTGTGACGGTTGAGAAATTCTCTCAACCTCTCTCTCTAAATTAGGAATAAGTTGGATCTCTGAAACTCTATTTAATAGAGTAATCTGACTGTAATCCGTGTGTGTGTGTGTGTGTGCACATACACCATTTGTGCATAATATATGACTATGTTTCTGTAATTGTGTCATTTTAGCCATTTCTTTCAATCTTCTCAGAGATAAGCTACCATCGTCCGAGCTAGTTTATTTCCATTCTGTATGTAAGCATATTTCAGTTCTTTGATATCAATGAAACAAAGTTTTATTTCTATTGCATCTTTATGTTTATGTTTATCTTTGTATTCTATTGTGTTCCTGCATAAGTCTGGATCACCCTTTATATTTATTATTTTATATTAAATAAATCACTAGCAATTTGTTCATCTTTATTTCTTCATCAAGACAAATAAGTAAAAGAGACTCCTTCACTTTTGAGATACATGTTTCTAAATCCATTTTGCAACTAAGAAAACAAAACAATAAAACAACATCAACATTATTATTATTATTATTATTATTATTATCATTATCAATCTTTTTCTCTCCATACACAGTATATTTTGGGAATATTTTGTCAAACATCAAAATTTTATACTGCATTGATATTAATAAATATAAATTCTAATTCTAATATTATCATTCCAATATGATAGCTAACAAAATGCATTTATTTTTATAAATTCATTTTTCTTTCTTTCTATACTCGATTAGAGTTATACTCAAATAATGTTAGTTTTATAATCTATATGCAATAATATATAGTAAACATGATTAGAGTAATACTCAAATAATATTAATTTTATAATCTATATTATTTCATATAGAGTAAATTTCATTAGCATATTACCTATATCACTTTATCTAAAACTCGCAACAACTTTCCCTGATCGGGGTGCCAAGTGGGAGAAGGGCGTCATGAGGTGGCACACACCGACATGCACCACACGGTCACCCAAGAATAAAGTTGGCAGCAGTTCGAAGAGGCAGTACAAACCCACGCCAGTTTTATGACTGTCAACGATTTAGGTGGTGGCCAACTAACATTGTCAGAAAATTTTGGGAAACAACATTGTCGGGTGAAAGGGTTTATGAATGCAGAGGTAAGGAAGGAGGCACTATTTCCCAGTTGAATGTTGAGGCGAGTGGTGTAGGGGCAGTGCAGAAGAAACTCGGAGCTCTGAGCCGCCAGCTACACACCTGGTATGTGATATATCTCCTTACAATGGATGTTAAGGTCTGTTATGCAACATTTGTCTGTGAAGTGTTGTCTCCATTCCAGTGTAAATTGAATTATGTCGTGCCTTACCAAGTTTTTTATGGAGGTTTAAAAATCTCTATGGGCTTCCATGGCTTTCAATTTTATATTCATAGCTCAAATGATGTTTACAGTGATATATCTTGCTCGAATTTTGGTTATGTTGTCTACATAGCTTTGACTAGGGCTATATGTTTAATTTCTTTCTCATCTCTCAGTTCGTATCTAGTTCTTGTCAGTCTTGGCCCTTGAGTCCCTGTGGTTACCCTTATTTTTTAACCTCTTAGCTTATGTTGTTACCTATTTTCCTACACCTCAAATATTGTAGACAATGATAGGCTACAGACCATGAATTTCCATAAGTATGAATTAGCTTGTATGGATAAAAAGGACTACCCTGCTAATGGTGCTCAACGCTATCCTATTCATTAGGGGAATTTTGAGGTATGAAATGGGTTTCCTAAGGAAATTATAAAATAATAGTGGAAATAATAAAATAATATGTGATTACATCATCAAATTTTAAAGGGAAAAAAGGAAAAATTATCTTTTGAACTCGTATTTTCAACTTATCTCCCTATGGGTTTACTCAAATTTTGAGCGGAAACGCTCATTGGATGCAAAATTTGATTTCCCATCAAAGGAGTAGCCATATTTCATACTTTTGATGGACACTAGTATATGAAAAATGAGAAATATATGAAAAACGTGATTGTAAACACGTTTTTTCATGTATTTCTCATTTTTCGTGTAGCAAGGTCCATCGAAAGTGTGCAGCATGGGTACTCTTTGGATGACAAATTAAATTTTTCATCCAATGAGTACTCCCGCTCGAAATTTGAGTTAAAAAATAGAGAGATCAGTTGAAAATATGAGTTGAAAAAGTAGTTTTATTATTTTATTATTTTTTAATGTTTTTACTTTTTTACTCCAAAAATGGTGAATCATCCCCCATGGTTGATATCATCATCTTGAATCCTATTGGTTCTAATAAAGTTTATTTTTGTTTTACATTTTTCTTAGGAGGCCCATTTTAGACCTCAAAATTCCCCTAATGTCAGCCTCTGTTCTCCTTCAATTTCTCAGTCATAAGGCTGGTTTCCTATTGGGGATAGGGGTAAATATTTATAACGTAAGGTTGTAGTATATTTCTAATAATTCAAACCCTGATAATAGACTTTTCAGGGAGGTTCATTGGGATATTTTCTAGTTTGGGTCACATTCTTGTTTTCATAGTCTCTGGGTGTATAAAATTTGGGTGTCAAAGTTTGTCAACTATTCTCATTCACTATCGGAGTTTAAGTTTTGATGTCTTTTCATGAAATTACACCCTACCCTCAGAAGGGAGAATGTGGACGGTTTTTACTTTATTTATTGGCAGGAGGTAACACCCACTACTGGGGGTCCTTTTCATTGTTGCTTGCACAAAACAGTTATTGACTCTTTGTTACGGTACAGAAGCCTTTATAAAGTAGATACAGGTGTTGCTCAATTACTAACCAAGAAACTTCTACAACATTGTCAAAGGACAGAGTGTTGGGTTCTCTTGCATACAAATATGGTTAAAATAGCTAAAAAAGAGGACAAGGGAAAGGGGAAACAGAATCAAACTAAGTCTACTATGGGACCTTCTAAGAGAGGAAGAAAATCAAAGAAAGAGGTCATGGAAGGCCTCTGCAATGCATAATATATATGTAATCCTCCACAGGTTACGAATATGATTGTCAGTTGGGAAAGGGACTGCAACACAAAAGCGGAAGGCAAAATCCAGGAGGAAGCATTGGATTTCATTAAAGACCCTGTAAATACTAAAGGAAGACTATCTCTTTTTCACTAGTCAATTCACACTTACTGGACGATGAAATGTGTTCTAGCTAAGGCACTTATGAGTATATAGGAAATTGGAGGCGACCCAAAAGTTGCTTCTGCTCTGCAAGACATTAAAAGGGAGATTCAAGAAATTCGGGTATACCAGCAACATGGAATAGTTTGGCTTGGCCTATAGATCGCCAGCTGCAATCCATGCAATAGGTGGATATGTCTGGCTCAAGAATAAAGGATCCGACTCCAATATTATCTTCAAATTATTGACACAATATTTCCTTTGGTTTTTTTATATGTATTTTTCATATATCATTTATTATTTTCAGTTAGAGTGTGTTAGAGATAGTAAATTAGACATAACTGATATTAGAAGACTCAAGTTGTTTCAATATTGGATGGCTTTTAACTCTTTAAGGTGGCCAATAGACCTGGTCTCCTTCGGGTAGGTTGAGGCCATCAAGTTTTGATATGTAGAAACCTACTCTCTTTTTTTATAATAGAAAATAGAAAGGCCCTGCTAAACTTACAAAAAAAAAACTTGCAACAACCTAAAAATTACAAAATTGATTTCTTTCCCCAAAAGTTACAAAATTGATTTCTTTCCCTTATATTGACATTTCTATTAAATCTTTGTGCATGACCTATTTATTTTCACTCCTATATTCATTTGAACTTGTGTATATGTACAAATGTTTTACCATTTACATTTTTAGATGATATCGTTTCAAGGATATGACATTAAAAGAAACTAATAATATGGGATGGTTTTGGAGAAAGACATAAAGTAAAGAATATGAATAATAATGTCTATGAAAATATATATATATATATATTAAATTTTAATATAGATATTACTACTAGAATGATATTTATTTTTAATATTTTGATATTTGTTTTGAATTATACATATAATATTTATTTTATTTGGTATTTTTAATAGTTTTTTTTTTTTTTTTTGGTCACTTTTCATGTAAAGGTTATTATATGAATTATTCATGTAAATTGATGTTAATTATAAATTATGACTGGATCGAGAGGAGGACACAGATTCAAAGTCTGTGGAGGAAACGTTATTTGGGAATTTCTTGGGGAAATAACAAAGTTTAGAATTCCGCTTTTAGTTATCACAAATATCATTGTTGAATTAAAAGAAAGTTTTTGAGGCATTATAAATGGCGCATGTGTGCTTGAATAAAAGGACAATTCAATCTTTCCCTTGTGACACAGGTTGGCTCTGGTAAAAACGTAATAGAAAGCTAGAAAGGGTAGAAGGAATTCAAGGGAGAAGGGAAGACAAGAGAATTTATGA
The DNA here is from genome assembly GCA_034641835.2 of Pinus albicaulis. Lineage (NCBI taxonomy): Eukaryota > Viridiplantae > Streptophyta > Pinopsida > Pinales > Pinaceae > Pinus > Pinus albicaulis. The sequence continues at coordinate 704,252,961 of CM076583.1, read as the reverse complement.
TCCGAACTTAAACAGGAACGCAAAAAAAGACAAATATAACCATAAATACAAAGATGCAACAAAGATAACGCTTCCTTTCATTAATATCAAAGAACTAAAATATGCTCACATATAGAATGGAAGAAAAACTAGCTCGGGTGATGGTAGCTTATCTCTAAGGAGAGATGTGGTAGCTACATGCCTATGAACTATGTTACAAAAAGGCTCAATTGCATTTTTATTATTGAACAACAACGAAAAATCCTAAACAACCTCTACAAACTCATCGTCCTAAATCTTATGGGTTAGGTCTATTGCAAGCGTCCAATGATGGCCACAAACTTTTTTCTTTACTCCAAGTTAATTAATATGATGGTTATCGAAATCCAAATTGCTTGATACTTCCAAATATCCTGCAAAAATTGAGGTTGGACTACCGGACTGTAGTAGCAGAAACCCCAAATTCTCGACACTATAAATTTTCTACGATAATCTGATTTAGATTATAGCGGCCAAAACCCTTAATGCACAAAGAGTCTGATCTGCGCTATGAAAACCCCAACTACTAAATCTGATCTTTACAACGACGATAGAACCCCAACAATTGGATATTATCTAGACAAAAATGTAGGGGGTGATCTTCATATAACTAAGGGAATTATGGTCACAAAGGAGTGCCAAGTGTTATATATCACGATATATGTAGGGGTCCAACAGTAATTCTTGACCCAATATTTCAGAGCACTAACTAAGGAGGATCGAACTTACCCTTAGTTGTACTACCCAACTACCCTTATGTACGTGTGAGTAATCTACTCAAGTTTTTTTCTCAATGTACTGTAGCAACAAGATGGTCGATGGCTTGTCTAAGGTTAGGTTTTAGGTTACCCTAGGGGGAGCTTTTGATATACCCAAGGATACGTGGAATGCAGTCCCTGTGTGGTTACGTATAATGCGCTACTACTCGAAGGGGTATTCACAAGGGCTACAAGGGATTCCAATAATCATGACCACCTATTGTAGTTCCTACATGCATACCTCCTCAAATCCGCAGGTTTATGCACTCAACGACAGATCCTGTGCTTTAAACATATCATAACATGTCTCTATCCTAAAAAACGTGTACCAAAATTAGAGATATAGTTGACCCTGGAAAGTTCTCTTATACCAATTACTATGCACTTGACTTGTGAGAATAACAAAATTCTAGAAATACAAAACAATATTTCCAGAAACATAGAAATATCACATGAACTAAGACAAGCTTCAAAGATATTTTATTATTCTGAAGCAGAATATAATGTTCACTTGCCTCTTCGAGGGGAAAACCTCCAATAGAGCATAACTCAATTACATAAAACTCGATGATTCTTCCCTTGGTATCTAAGACTATTCATAGCTTTATAACATCCAAAATCCTAACCACTAGTGGTCCCTTGCATATTATCGGTTAACCACTTTATTTATTAACTATGACCCATTTATAACTAATTGTAGTCCATTTTCTATAATGCAGGTCAACCACCTACAATTATTACTAATTTGGATAACCAATTATGGGCTTTATTGACCCAAGTAACTAACTATGACTCTTGGGCTTATTACATAATAAAATGGTTAGGGTTGGACCCTAACAAAAGTTATTAGGATGTTATTTGAATACAAGTGTTTCTCTAATGATTTGAGAAGAGTAAAAGGGAAGAAAGGCTAAATTTTTTGTTTTTATTAAAACAAATGACTTTTGTAAAGTTGTGAGACAGTTCAACGATGCTTGATTTAGAGGTTCAATTATAAAAATTGTTCGCAATATGCTCTTTAATATAATTTTGAAATTATCTTCCATTCTTAGAGCCTCTGTATGATTTTCCACAAGTGTAGGGGATTTTATAGACCCTTGGCAAACATAAATAATTTCTTAAGGGTTACAAGGGGTTTAAAAAAGTTGTTATATTCTTCTTCATGAAGTTTTTTTACAATAACATAAATGGTTTCCTAGATATAGGGAAGATAGACCATAGCCAGAGCGAGAAGTAGAAGATATATTGTTTTTAGATTTGGGATAGAGGGCTAATCAAATGACCATATGGATTTGAGAGATCAAGTAACCATTGGCTAAAAGGGCCTTGGTTAGGTGGGTTTTCTCATTCTCAAGGAACCGAGGGGTGAAATTCTAAATGAATCAAGTAGTTAAGGTTTTTAGAGAAACATATTTTTTTGTTGGGTGATGGTGGGAATTGGCATGAAGACATCTATCTCAGTGAGTCTTTCTTTTATATATTTGATGGTTTAGGGTTCCATCACGTTGACATGAAACAAGGACATTGAGAAACAAAAGAGAGTTGGAATCTTGAATTTCCCCAATAAATTGATTTTTTGGGGACATTTTGCTAAGATCATTTAAGAAGGAAGGCCATGGGGCCATATTACACATGTGTCATCTACAAATAAATACCAACATTTGGGATTTAAATGAAAGTTATTAATAGCTATAGTCTCAAAGTGTTCCATAAAAGTGTTGGCCACCACCCAGGACAAGGAAGATCCCATGGTTATGCCTTCAATTTTCTCATAACATGTTCCTTTAAAGGTAAATAATAGGGATGTGAGGCAAAAAAATTATAAGCTTAAGGGTCTCTAGATATACCAATTTAGAGATAAACTCAATGATGTAAAGGATGAAAACTTTGGTAAATAAGGAGACTATATCAAAGTTAACCATGATATCATATTCATCAAGACAAAATTGTGTAGTTTCTTTGATGAAGTTTGAGGAATCTTTAATAAATGAGGTCAATTGACAAGTAAAGAACCCAATATTAAGAGCAAGGAAACAAACAAAGTCATGAGTGGGTACACCAATGGAACTAACTTTAGGTATGAGAGAAAAAGATAAAAAGATTACGAGTAACTCAAAATATTTAATTTTATTAATTAATTTAAATTAATTAAAAATATTTAAATTTTAAAATAGAAAATTTAAATTATATTAAAATATCAAAATTCCTATATCCTCTGCTTGTAACATAATTGAGAAAAGACATATTGGCAAGCCCTTGTGAATTCAAGCGATGGGAACTTCAATCCCCCAAACATACTTCACCAGCCAAACTTAACAAAAAAATAAAAAATCAAAATCAAAATCCATATACATAAAGTAACTAAAATTAACATTTAAGAGAAAAATTCACTAATTGTAGGAATACCAAATATTTAGGGAATGCTTCAATGTAGATAGTTATTTAAATGATCTGAAGAAATAGACTAGGAAAAGTGTGTTCCATTATTACTGGTTTGTATGAGAAATTGTTATTTTGTATATTAATTATTTTATAATAAAAATATTAATTTTAATTTTGTTACAAATTTAAATATAAATTATTATACAATTTTAAATTAAAATAAATATAGTTGAATATAATTAATATGTTTATTATCAATTTTATTTTTAATAAATTTATATGGTTTGTTTTACATATAGGTTACATTGTTAAAACTTAAAATATTGTTTTTAATGGTTTTTAATCATTTGGAAGTGATATATATTATTAAATTATTTATATATTGTTTTGAGAGACATTTTATAGCCTAATGTGAACGAGATATGTCATGTAATGTTACGTTTAAAAATAATAAAATAATATTACATTAAAAAATTAAAAAAATTTAATAACAAAAAATTTAATGTGGACCATAAATATTAAAATACTTTAGTATTCACATTAATTTGACATCAATTTTATATAGAGATAAAAATAATTAAAAGTAAAAAAACAAAAAACAAAAAAGATTTACTTTTTAGTATGAGGGAGATATGTAATTTCTTAACTATTTAATATGAAATTGACAAATAACACGTAAAAATAATATTATTCTAATTTATCATGTGTAATTCATTTTGTGTAAAGTTGACATGTAATATTTCAAATGAAAACATATTAATAACAAAAAAATTAGTTTGTGCCATAAATAAAACATTTCAATTTTCATATTAAATAACATAATTTTATTTCAATTTTCACATTAAATAACATAATTTTATATCAATTCTTTCAACGTTTAAAATGAAATTGACATATAACATTTTAAAATATTAATAACAAAAAAAATTCAATGTGTGTATATATATAATTAGATAGATAACATTTTAAAAATTATTAATATATATAGTAATAACTTAGACATTTGTTCCGTTTTATTGACTAAAATTTCTTAAGAATTAAGTTCCAAACTAATTTGCTGAAATATTAAGTTTTAATAATATTAATTTGTAAAAATTATGTGCCTCAATTACATACTCAAAAACATATTTTAAACAACTTAAGTTCATGTTTTTGCCAAAAAAATTATAACTTTGAATTTTGCTAAAACCAAAAAATATATTTAATAATTAGATTCTATATGTTTTAAGACTATTCCAAAATCCACCATTTATATTTTATAGAATGCGTGGAAAAAAAAAATCTTATAAATAATTAGTTAAAAAGGAAGAAAAACATCTTATACTTAGAATCTTCATATAACATTTAATAATTAGACTATGTTTTAAAAATATTCCAAAGGTTACTATTTATATTTTATAAAATGAATGAAAATAAAAATTCTTTATAAATAATTAGTTAAAAAACTAAAACTTTAGACTCTTAAAAAAACATCGTTAATTTAAAAAAAAAAAAAAAACAAAAACCTATGATAATTAGACTCTTAAAAAAACATCATTAGACTCTTCCTAGATTTGGAGTGAAGATTAATATATACACCCGACCCATTAACCTATAAAATATAATAATAAAAACGCCATGGCATGAAACAATCATAAAAACTCAATGACATGAACATTATTGCTATAATGATCACAAGGAAAATGATCACCATAAATACATTTTATTTATGTCTTATATATACCTGATAACATAATCACAACGAAATACATGAAGGCAGAATATCAGAAAATAACAACACTGCACTAATTAACTCCACATTTTACGTAGTACTACCTATGCATATTTCCACTGGCCAATGCAACAACGAGTAACAAGTAACAACCCTTTCAACTGATCCTGCAACCAGTGAAAAGAAAAGCAAAGAAAAATCAGAATCGGCGTGGAAAAATTATCAGAGTCAGAGAGATAAATGGTACATGGAAATTAAAATGATAACAAGGGAGGGAATGGAAAGTACGTGTTGCAGTTGGTCTGCAGAGAAATTTTGAAGGAAAGATTAACACCGCAGGAGCCCGGGAGACCAGAGACGGCAGCTGAATTAATGTTGGGGAATTGGGAATACGCAGTCTTCAGGCAACTGCACACTGCCCGCCTTGTAGGGGTGGTGTTGGCAAGACCTGCCAACTTCTTCACTCCTCCGCAGCAACCGGGGGTTGGTTTTCCCTGCCCAGACATGAGATAACCAACACACTGAGTCAAATCCGAGGTGACAGTCCCACAACTTACCCCAGCAGATTCTGCCCTCATCACCATCATTTCCATAGAAACCAGAAAAATTACAACTGCTCCGACCAACAGGAAAATCTTATTGTTACTACTAATACCCGCCATAATCACACTTCTCACTTCTCTCCTCTTTTGACGGATCGGCACTCACAGTATCGTCCCTTCAAGCAGTTGAATACACAAACACCGTTTGGAAGGCTATAAATACACAAATTTCTCGGCAGGACGTTTAATTTCCCAACAAGAACCTCTGTGGATGACAATCCATGTATTGAAGTGTTTCTATGACTGGAAATAATGTTTGGCAGGCAAATGAGTTTGGGTTTAAATGCTAAGCTTGCAGGTAAGCTATTTTGTTCAAATCTCGATATCTAATCGTTTACCTGTCAACACGGGTATCTATCAGTACACAGAACCATGAGCCTCGCCTTGAAGTCGGGTCCCTCTCCAACATTGAAAACATTGATGCCTCGGTAAGCCGCCCGATTCAATAACTGCTACTCTACTGTTCACTTAAACTGTTTTTACCATGGCGTAATTCAATATTTGGCCATTGTCTTAAAGCGGTGCTGGCCATGACGAAAGGTAAGTCTCTCCGGTGAGCTTTACGTTTGGGAGGGTTTTCAAGAGATCTCGCCAGAGACATTGGAGTCACGAGTTTCTAGATATGAATTTTGTAAATAAATTTATCGTAATTGAAGAGCAATTTGGGTGTTTGAAATTGTGTTGACGTGAAAGATTTAAAAAAAAAACAAATTAATCATAGTAAGATTTTAAAGATATAGCTTCATCTCGAATCGGTCTGAAAACTTTAATTTGTGTGTAATATTTTGGAGTAAGTGGAGGAGGTTGTTGAGAGATTTTCTCAACTTTTATCTAAGTTCAATTATATATATAAGTAATTAAATGAAATATGTAATAACAAATATATTTTTGTGGGTATTAATAAATATTATCTCCAATTTCAAGTTCTAAATTGGTCATGAACTTGACACCCTTAAAGGATGGCTCAGGAAGATTGCAGACATCTCATGTTTTATACTCTCTACATAAATCAGATGGTGTGTGAGAGTTTAGTTTTCATGTGAAGTTGGAGCGTTGGTGTGAGTTTTATTTCCCTGTGTGCCTATGTGTTTGGTTTGACTCCATGGTCGACTTGTACACAACGAATTTTGAATTGCAGAAGATGACGTTATTTCCATCACGATAAATTTTCTTGATTCTAGCAGCACTGCCATGTCGAAAGAATATTCTTATGACTATTTACTTCCGACCACGAAATCCTGAGTCAGATGGTGGTATCATAGTGCAAAATTGTACACCTGTTGAAGTACTTAGCCTGCTCATTACCTCGAGAGTCCACTATCAAAGCTTTATGGCATCCATCCGTCGAAGATATGATCTTTGTCCGATTACTTTCCCTTCAAGTGAACGTGCTGAGAAGTTATTCGTGGGGTGCCCAATAGCCCGCTGCGTCCACCATTTTCCATATTTCGACGTCGACTGATCTGAAAAAAGAACTCGACGAGTTTGATTGCATCCCTCTTCTAGTCAAGATGATGTTGGTTTTGCAAAGGCTAATAAATATCTTTATTCATAAGTAATTACACAATAGGAAGGAAATGTGGATCTTCCAGTTGCAATTAGACACCATAACCCTTTGATTTGGATGTATGATGAAGATGGAAATGAAAAAGGAAATGTGGATCTTCCAACTGCAATTAGACACCATAATCTTTTGATTTGAATGTATGATGAAGATGGATATGAAGAGGAGGAAAAATACACAAATTCACATAAAATCAAATTTTATTCACAAAACTTCTCAGATACATATTTACCCAGGTGCAGCTTTTAGTTTTTCTTAAATACACCAAAACTATCTTATTAATAAAATACATTACACACATTTATACATGAATTAGTCTCAAGATAGGAAATCTATCTTGGACGTACAATAAGTTGGTTGAGGGAATATCTCAACCTCACACCAAATAAGGAAACTAGTTTTAGCTAACATAGGAAATAGGAACAGACTCTATTCATAGAGAGTCACAACTGGACAAGTAGGAATTACACATTCTAACACACCCCCTTAATGACTACTTGTCTCGATATCACTTCACAAAATCTAGTTGTGATCAAACATAACAAAGAATATGTCGACGTCCATATAAAGGAGCAACCATCCACCGGAATGCATGGGTACCAACCGCTGCAACCGCTGGTCTTGTAGGATGTCCTTCGTATACATGGTTCTGTCCACCATTATCACTGCATACATGTACCTGTATCTACAGATCCCCCTCCAACGTGGGTTTTATCGGATGACCCGTAACCATGCTCTTCCTGGGTTTTAACGGATGACCCGTAACCATGCTCTTCGTGGGTTTTATCGGATGACCCGTAACCATGCTCTTCATCAGTGGGCGAACACTGACATAAACCTATTTCCAGTCTGCTTCACTATTATACGCGGTTTTTAGCTGACCACAAACTGACACTGCAAAATGGTTTCTGGCTGACCATGAACCTGTAGTTACAAAGTGGTTTTGAGATTACCACGAACTTTTACGGGGATACACAGGCCTTTATAAGGCATACATACTCCATCTCTTGGAGTTACCAGGTACATAAAATGACCACTACAAAACCATCCTAGACTTGCTTACCATTCAACTTAGTGACTCATCATCAAAAATTTATTCTAAGAAACCACACTAATTCACACAAACGTTCACCTACATGTCCATCATCCTTTAATTTTCGGAGTCATTGTTGGGTTGTTGCACAAAATTAATATTTGTTACACTTCAGTCTTGCTATCCACCATGAAGTATCTTTACATCCTTTTTTTCCTTGTCTAAATGTTGTCTTGAATTCACCTGAGCGATTTGTTAGAGTAGCTAATTCTAACAAAACCACTCCATTGAGTTAGCTAGGCTCAATGCTTCAATACATTCAAGAGTTACCTGGAGAGTGTCAAAGCACTCCACACACTTTCTTTCTTTCTTCTTCTTGTATGACCAAATACATGCTTTCTGTCAATAAAGTAATTTCATAGAAACACGCGAAGAACGAGGAATCTCCGGCCGATTATGTTGACAAAAGAACATGTTATCAAACAAATAAATGTTTCAAAGCTTAAACTGTAAATAGGCACCAACATTGACATGAATAAGGACAACCTGTAACCTGAGCCCTTCATATTGGAAAGATTTCACGCCACGAAGCATGCAGTGGCCGCTACAATTATGACACTGCCTTGCTACACTCCACACAAAAAAAATGCCCGCTGATCCTCTAGACATTAACCATTATGCCATTTAAAAAATAAGCCACTTCTCTTACCTCATACACCACATCTTTGGCGCATTTTTTTTGAGTTAGGGGTGAATAAGCGCCCACAATACATGCCATTACAAGTATTGATCACGTAGCTGGGCGCATCTGAATCCTTGCACATTGTCCAAGGAACACCAGTCTTCAGATTTACTGACATGTTAGCTGCCCAATTGATGTATGAATGCCCCTTTGCTCCGAAATAATCGGCAATTTTTCCATATTCGTTTTCTATCAGTTGCAAAATGATGGGACCTCCCTGAGATGCGAAAAGGTCTTCACGTTTCATCATGTTTACTGATCCACTCTTTCGAATGCTGGGGTCCCGATGTGAATACATTATAAATCCGCACCCAAAAACTTAAATAAAAGCAATAGCACGCAAAAAACCATTTCAAAAAACAAACCAAATGACAACCTCTTACATGTCCATGTCTTGGCATGAGTGACACTTAACTTCACGCACGGGGGATATAGACCGAATCATAGTTTGAAGCCACCGGCGCAACTCTTCTTTGATTGTCTTCTCACACACCTCTTAACCAGATAACGCAGAATCCACAGCGTTTCATTCAAAAGCCGAATATATAATTTTACTAAATTAGAATCTCTCTCTTCTATTTCCCTTAGCCCAGGAGGGGCCGAGGTCTAGGCCTTTAGCTCTGATACCAAAATAAAACTTTAATATGCAAACTATATCATTAATAAAATACATTACACACATTTATACATGAATTAGTCTCAAGATAGGAAATCTATCTTGGACGTACAATAAGTTGGTTGAGGGAATATCTCAACCTCACACAGGAAACTAGTTTTAGCTAACCTAGGAAATAGGAACAAACTCTATTCATAGAGAGTCACAACTGGACAAGTAGGAATTACACATTCTAACGATTACAACTTTTAGTTCTTCTGCGTCTTGTACATTTCATAATGACCCTAACCATAAGTATAAGCTCTAACTTACTAAATATGGAATCACACTATTTCTAACTAGACTTGGTGAACTACGGCTAACACCAAGGAAATCACACTAAATATGACTTTTCAAAATATAAATTAAACTAAAAAAACTCATTCTTAATATGGATTGCACTGGATGCAAAATTAATTTACTATTTCCAACATTCCCCTGTATTACTCAACATAACTCAAACATGAATCAACATGACTTAAACATGCTTGTTAGTCTCAAGCAAGTAGGTTTATAATGACTCAAAACTTTTACAATTTTAGATTTTCTTTTTTCTTTTCTTCTAAATTCTATAGCCTCGAAACTCCTTCATTATGGTTGTGTTTTCGTGGTGTAAGCTCCATATTACTTGACTTGTTGCTGCTGCAATTTTTCTTTGAATTATCTTATATTTGTTCTAAACTTGTCTTCTACACCTTCATCTTCAAAGATTCGTTCAACCATGTTCAAAGATTTTTTCAACCATTGACTATTTCCACAACTCTTCATCATCAAGTTGTGAACTTTTCTTTACTTCTTATGCCTCATATTCATGATCTACCTTTCCATATTTATTGATAGCAGAATCTCAATTCTTCTTGAATTTATTGCTAAAAAAATGTTTCATTGCTTTCTTCTTTTCCTTTCTCTCTTCCTTAATGCTAAAAGTGAAGAAACTTCCATATCTTTCCCTTCACTTTAATCATTAGCTACTGTTGTTTTTTTCTTGTAATCTTCAAACTCAAGATCATCATTAAGTTTACATCTAAAATGATAATCACTCTCATTTTTTTCATTCACCATTTCATTTAATTATTTTATTCTAGCTACTACTTTAAGACTCTCATCAATTTGTTCAATTGACTTCTCAATCCATTCTTCAATGAGCTTCAAATCTCCATCAAACCTGTCAAATTTATCTTCAACTTCAACTCCCCTTCTATTTTGTATATATTAAAAAACAATGTTAAAACTAGCAATTGCACCACATGTTGCAAAGGAAACGTCCTAAGGTTGTGGTATAGGAAAGAATAACATATAAGAAAGAAGAGGTAGTAGGAGAATTATCTTTACTCGACCTCAAATCAAAATATCCATATTGGGTAATTGATGTGGAACAGCTTCTTTGTTATTAATTGCATGTAAGATGTGTTTTTTCATAATGGATGAGACATTTTGGCCAAAATACTCAAGACCTGTATATGACAAAATCTGCATGTTTATAATTTTTTCTGCATGAGGGATGCACTTGGGTTTTATGAACAAGTTGGGCAGAATTCACCCTTCCACAAAATTATTTGCTTCTATCACATTAGAAATGTTGAATTCCTCTGATACTATTCCAAGAACTCTGACTCTGCTCTACAACTAGAATTATATAATGGAATAAAAACTTATCACTATGAAATGTTGTACTTCATAAGAGACTACTAAGAAGCTTAAGTATGGTAAATCCACCTTCACCTGCCATTTGAACATACAATATAGATTTATCTTAATCGTCAATTTTATGGATAAGAGACTTTTGGACCCTTTTTAACCCTTGGGGATGATTAATTAATCTCAGTTCAGATAATTTATATTAATAAATTATCTACAATCATATTTCCATATTTGTCAATTTTATGGATAAGAAACATTTGGGCTCTTTTTAACCCTTGGGGGTGATTAATTAATGTCAGTTGAGATAATTTATATTAATAAATTATCTACAATCATATTTCCATAATTCCTCTTTGAACGACCAATATTCCACTTCTTTGGAACTTTTAACCTCGGTTAGAATAACAAACATCATGAAGACCCAAAAGTAAGAAAAAAAATCAACTCATAATCAGGCACTTCTTTAATGATCATAGTTCAAGGCTTTAGTGTCTTTTAAAGATAATTTATTTTCCATCAAATAAAAAGCAACAATCAAATTTTGTAGTGAGAAGAATGGGAACAAATTTTAAATGTAATAACTCCCTTCCCTAGTGATAGTACATTTTTGTTTTGAAATGAAATTATTTTCTCGATATTTCAAATAATAGATTCCTCCCCAAGTGACCCATTAGAGATACCTTTTTTTTCAACTGATTGCAATAGGTAAGTGTCTTTGTCTAGTATTTTCTGAGTCATTGAATTTAAGGGAAGAGGTAAAGAGACTACTAGACACAAAAGAGCAAAGTGACTTAATGTCAAATGAAAATAACATTGAGTAATCTCTTCTGATTTTCTCATGTGGGTCTTCTTCAATTGATGAGGTAGTAGGAACTTTCTCCTCAAAAATAAGTGGTGGAGAATTAGGTTTAGTGAACTACTACTCATGTAACTTTCACTCCTCCTTACAATTGGAATGTTTCTCTTTCCATAACTCTATCTCGGGTTATAATTCTAGCTTTCTCTTGTTTATGAATAAATTGTCTCTATATCACTATTGTATATCTCATTTTGACTGCTTTCTTGAATCGGTGAGATAATGTAACTCATCTGGATTCCAAAATCCTTGAGTAACCCATTTTCTGAAGAGCCATCTTTTGTTTTTAATTCTGCTATTTGGTCCTCCATAGCCTTGTCAATGTCGTTTCTTCTAAAGAATCATATATTCTTAATAATTATCCATTGTCCTACTTTTCTTCTTCCATATACTTCAAATCTAAATGAATGGAACATGAGATAAACTTGGTGACATTTTCCAAATTCCAAGGTTTTTCATTGCACTTCTCATGTGTATCAGGGAAAATGGATTCCATACATTCAACTTTATGCCTTTTTAGGGCTTGTTGTAAGGTTGGAAGCCTCTCTTCACCATGTCTCTTTTCTTCTGTATCCTTGACTTTGATACAAACAATTGTTACCCACCCCTTTAAAGCTAAATTTAGTTTTATTTAAGAAATGAGAATTATGAGCATTCATCATTATTGATCAAGATAAATCATGTGCTCTCAAATAATTTGGAAATTTAAAAAAATCACATATTTAAAAAAAAATCATCATTAATTTAATTTTTTATATATTAAGAAATAATACTAATGAATTATAAAACAATTGTAACATAAATAACATATAGCAAAAAAACCATGTATTTTTGGAATAATAAAATAGTTGTAACAAAAATAATACATAACAAGAAAAACTATGTATATTTGGATGTATGAAAATTTAGATACATTTTATTAAGTAAAAATTTAAAAGAATAATGGTTATAAACATTTAAAAATAATTTTATTAAATAATTGGTTTTGATCCAGAGTCCAGATTGATTTAGGTCATCTTAGTTCCACCCTATAAAGAAACTACATTCCACATGAATACCATGGGTCAATACCATGGGCTGTATTTATAGTTTATCATTATTTTATTTTTTTATTTTTATTTTTTTATTGTATTTTGACCTAGTTAAAATGTTCATTATATTATGTCAATCTTTTTATTTAATTTACTTTTATTTTTAATTTTGTGTAATTTGACATAGTCAAAATGTTAAACATGACATTACAACCTTTCTATCATACTTTGTTGGAGAGCATGGTAGCACAAAAATGTAATATTTAAATATATAAATAGTTATTTTAATTTTTTATATTGTTTTTTATCCATGTAATATAAATTAATTGGTTTTTGTGGAGTTTAATTTTATGATATAAATTTTATTATAAGTAAAAAATTTATGCTTATGTACCCAAAAATTTAATTTTTATGTATTTTACAAGTTTTTTTTTATTCATTAAACTAATTTATGTTAAATCTAGTTTTATTAAGTTATACATTTAAATTTTATTAAAAAAATTGAGGTTAAAATCTAACAAATTTTTAATAACAACATTTTAACTTAAAAATCACCAAAACCTAAATTCAATCTAACTTATTAAAAAGAAAAAAACTAACATTATAAAAAACATATATAAAAATATTTACTTGATCTAATGGCCTAAAATGTTTCAATAGTCTAACATTTGATTCATTGGCTCAAACATGGACACAGTGGCAGCCAGGGGAGTTGTTTTCAAATAATGATGCTTACCACGTAAATATCTTCATTATGCTCTGCAATAAGAGCTTCCATCTCTTCCTCTTTCATCTTAAGCTACATGGAGGCTATTCTCATAAAAAACACTTGAATCACTTTATCCTCTTCTTAATCATCAGTTATTGGTAAATCATGCATTCCTTCATGAGCAGTTTCAACTGTTTCATAACTAGTTACTACAATGGCAACTTCAACCTTCAATTCTTCATCAAACATGGCACTTACCATTTTTCCACAATCAATCCTAGTTTCAAAAAATAGATCACAGTATGACTAACATAATGTTCATCCACTATATGGTAGGATATGAGAACATGCATGTGCTCTCTAAAAATTTCAAATTCACCAAATTCATTAATTATATTTGGATTCACCAATTTACATCTCATTATAATCATCATCCACATATATCTCATCACAATGAAATTCACCATCAATATTTTTTCTCTCTTTTATTGCTATTGCAAACTTCACTTCCACTTGTTAATGCATGTCACTTTCCTTTTTTATCATTTCTAAAAATTATAAAATATTATCTCAACTATGAATAAAAAAATAAAAATAAATTCTCTTTTTAATAAAAAAAACTTTGAAAAAATTTCTGTCCCTTTTGAAAAGAACTTTCAATGGCTAAATCCTTTTACATGTGCCGTTTTAAAAAAACTACATGAAAGCTTTTAAAAACAGTACTTTTGAAGCCCTTTTAAAAATGCCTTTGCATATAGATACATAATACCTTTTGAGCTTTCCAGCTTTAATTAAAAAAAACTTACAAATATCTTTAAAATGTTGATCCACACTTTGACTTAAAAAAACAGGTTTGGAAAATTCAAGACTTCCAACGTTTAAATCTTCCATCCTTTCTATGGCTATTGACTCCTAATGGTCATGCTCTCTCACTCCTCATGACGACGTGGCAACAACCGTAGATGCCACTCAATGCTACGACCAGGGCTGCGGCCTCAAACGTGGTCAACTCAAACATGGCCAATTCTTCTTATTTTGGTGACTCGAATGCCACTTCTTATTTTGTCGACTGATCAAACAGCGTCAACTCCTCTAGCTCACAACGGCAACCATTGGGGTTTTTCACAGTGACAGTAGTTACCCCATTTTCTACTCTCAGACATTTTTCAAAACTGACTGGTTTACAAACCCTTAGTGAACTCTCCTTAAGGTGTCTATGGACCAAACGAACACGACTACTGCGGTCGGGATTGGATGCAAACTTGAGTTTGTGCGCTGCTCAAGACAGTTGAGGCTTTGGCTGAGTCTGGCAGCAACTTTCCAATATCACGGATGACACTACTGACCAATAGCAATGGCTCTCAATGATAACGTTGCAGACTTATGTGAAGAACGGTTGTGCTTTCTTCAATAACAACAGATTCTTGATTCCTCAGCTCGTAGATTTTTCTTAAGCTCTGATATCAATTAGATGGAAAGGAATGATAACGTTGGTTGTTCAGACTTATGTGAAGAACGAATTAAACAAAAAAAATACCTTTTTATGCAACATGAAATGAGGCTTCTCACACACAACTTGTAATTATCTTAATGACAACATTACATATTTATAGCATAGGCACTCACCTAATCTTCCTAAGTTTGGGGCAACAATACTGAACTGGTGGAACTAAACTCTAATTATAAAACTGTCATTTAACTAACCATAACCACTCCTATTTCTACATTAATCTAGATTATTCTCACATCCTCTCTTAATGGAGAAATAGATTTTCTACAACACCTAATTTAATTCTAAAAACTTCAAACATGAGTTTACCAAGAGGCTTGGTAAAGATATCGGCCATATTATCCTTGGTATTACAAAATACTAAATCAATTTCATTTGATTCAATCTTCTCTTGTATAAAGTGGTATTGCAGCTCAATGTGTTTTGATCTGGCATGATATATTGGATTGTGTGCTAATTTGATAGCACTTTGATTATCACAATTTATGCATGCTGAACCACTTTGCTCCTCTTCGAGATCTGCAAGAATTCTCCAAACCAAACAACTTCACGGGTGGCATTGGTCAAAGCTTTGTACTCAGATTCTGTTGATGATAAAGAACACTTCAATGAAAAGACCCTCTAGCGGAGGTTATAAAGGAGGTTTTTAGTGTTATAAAATTGGCCAAAATTGTCAAAAAAACATATGCTACCACATCCATTTCTGGTAACGGAGGTTTTGGCGAAGCTTTTAATGGAAATTCAACACAACTAAAAAAAAAAGGGCGGCCGGAGGTTATTACAGATGTTTTTTCATCAGCACTCTTATCAAGTTTTAATGCTCCTGTGCGTATCGGTAGACAACGCATCGGGGCGGTCGAAGGAGAATGCAACAGGCCATTAAGGAAAACAACAACACCGGGCCTGGTGTTTGTGATACAATGCACAGGACCGTTCTAATTGGTCTTGGGATTTGAGCAGTGCCCATAGGTCGTATAAGCGCACCAGTGCGTGTATCTTTATGAGGCACCGATGCTCCGTATCACAAAAAGGAACCGAGATTTCTAATTGTTATTAGTATTCGTGCGGTGCACATGGCATCTACAAATGTACCAGTGCTTATAGATACATAAATGCCTTGGTGCACAGTATCACACAAACACATCGATATTTATAACTGGAATCGGTATTAGTGCGGTGCCCATAGAATCATAAACACACTGGTGCATATAGACACATAAACGCACCTGTTTTCATTTTGTTTTTTTTAGAAACATCCACCTCTGACAGTCCAATTATTGTGATTGTTTTAAATTCATTATTCATCAAAAGTCGACACATCTTATAACAATATTCATATTAATTATTTTTTTATTAATGCATTTGAATGTGTTGTTTGGATTAATTTGTTATATCATATCAGAATTATTGTGGTTTTTAAAATTCATTATTCATCAAAAGTCGACACATATATATAATCTTATAACAATATTCATATGAATTAAATTTTTATTAGTGCATTTGAGAACGACAATGGAAAACGCAATAGAATAAATTAAAACATATTTTATGATTATATATATAAGACAATATTTATCATACAAAATGGGACAATTATTCGTATCCCTTTGTCTTTCAATTGGGACACTATGTCCATTACATTAAACAAAATGTCTGATTTCACAGACATATTTCAAAAAATAAAATGCCTTGCTTTGATATCCAAATTACATAGTGATCATCATTCTTTGCTTGAACTGTTGTCACTACTAGAGCTACTTCCATGACTTGGGTTATTTTCAGGAATGTTGTGTTCACGGCATTGATTGTTTTCTTCTTCTTCACTTTCCATCTACAAACATAAAAATAAACTGAAATGAGTGTATATACATTGGTGAGAATAATGAAAATTCCAATATTAAATAATATACATCAATGTAAATTGAAAAGAAAAATGACGTACCATAGCAAAAATTGACTCATAAACTATACACATTCTTTCAAAACCATGTAACATGCCATCTTTCAAAATTTCATATGTTGGTGCAGTTCCATACTTTGTTTCCTGCAAGTTTTATACCCCATAACAAATCATATATTTAATATAAAAGATGTTTTTGTTCTATTAATTATAGACGGAGCTAATTAAAACAAGATCGATAGATGCTTACAAATTCCACAATTAAATTCTGATATGCCAACATATACTCACAACCCATATTTAACCCAATTTCAATCAATTCGTTTGATGGTTCTTCTTTGTATGTTAGCACCTGTTTGAAGACATTCAATAATGATTTTTGTAAAACAACTTAAAAAATACAAAAATGAAATATAGTTAAGTTGTTATGAGTAAATAACAATTACTCACAAACTAAGAGATCAACCATTTTCTTCCTCGTCGTCCTATTCTATTTTCTAAATGGGTTCCATTTTCTTTTCTTTTCTGCAAGAAAATTCTTGAAAATTAATATTTAATGCTAAATTGTTTATTTATTGTACCTAATGATCGAAAAATTCAATGATTACATATTACATTTGAAGCACGTTGTTGTATTCGTTCCACTAGATCCCTCAAACTTTTGTAAAAGTTTTTCCCCCTTTCATTAACTTCCAGCACCACTCCAGATGAGCCAAGGAGCAATTCATTTTCATTTGCATGTTCTATTTTTTTTCTTTTCTTAGAACAACATTCATTTTCCGATTTTTTGGTCCCTGTAGAACATTAAATAGATGTGAATTAGTAGACTATTTGACACATGTTATCTAATAATTTTAAGTATATTATTAATGATAATTAAAAAAGGAAACTCATATTGGGTCAATAGTATTGTTTCATTCACCTGATTCATCTTTTTGCAATTTTTCCATTAAACTTTTATGCTCTTCTGGTCGTAGATCAGAAATAATCATATCGAGCTTTGTCATTTTGTGGCTCTGCATGATACACAGTAAACAATACATATTAGCTAAAGTTACATATAGTTCAAAAATAATATTTTTTATAAAGAATTTACAAAGAACTTGCCTTTTTTTCTTTTCTTGATGTGTTAACAGTATTTTTGTTACTTGATATCTTGTCAATCATTTATTTATCAATATGAAACCTGTAGCATATCATTCATTAATATATTTATAAATAAATTCTCAACTTTTCAGGTAGAAAATAAATCTCGAGACACCGGTGTGCCTTTCATGAAATCTGTACCGCCGCAGGTGCATGGATATATTAACAACGCACTGCAAGACAGTATAATACACCGTACGGTGTGTTTGGTATTATAAACGCACCGCAAAAATAGTGTAATAGACCTAACGGTCTGTGGGGTATTATAAATGCACGACAAAAACGATGTAATACACCGTACGGTGCTTTCCTAGTTAAAGAGAGCACCGGTGCCCTATTTCAGATTTGGCGCACGGATTTAAAAAAATGTTTTCAATTTTTTATGACACAGAACTTGCGCGGTGCACTGTAATAATACAGAGCAGTGGTGCGGTGGCATACGCAGGGTGCACTGATAAAGAAAAATCCATTTCTTCAAAAGTTCACGCAATGGCTGAATGTATTGGGATCTGACTATGCAAGTCGTCTTGTGGGTTGGACGTCAATCTAAAATGAAAAACCCTAATTCTGAAATCACATAAAAGGGGGGAAGAAAGGGAAAAAACAAAAAAATGAAGGGTTTAGGGTAAAAATGGATAAAACTGGAGGAAAAAATAAAAAACTGCAGAAAAAAAGTAAAAAAAAGAATTAAATTTAATCACAAAATGGTTTGAAATTCTATGATAAAGGACTTGAATCACCATAGTTTTGGTTTCTGATTGTCTGAATACATTTGTTCGAACATATTTCGCCATCCACAGTGCCCTCGTGCTCTCTTGCTCCAGGTTTTTCTCCTGCAAAAATCTGACTCAAAATTTTTAGCAAAAATAGTGAAATAATGAAAAGTGTTTAGTATTTAAAGAATTATTTTATCAAATTAGATTTTCGAAAATATTTTTCCACCCATTTGTCAAATTTCCATTTTTTTTTAACTTAAACAAAATAGAGTTGCGTTTTTTTTATTTGTGTTTATTCGTTTCCGGTGCGCCGAAATGTGACGCACCGGTGCGTTGTATTAATACGACGCACCGGGGCCTGTTAGGTTAAAGTTTTTTTTTTTGGTTGTATGTAAGATCATAATAAAATAATTATAATTATAAAGCATAGGAATTTATTTTCGTTATTTTCTAAACTTTATATATGTAATATCATAATAAAATAATGATAATTATAAAGTACATGAATTTATTTTCATTATTTTCTAAACTTTATGTTACAAAAATTCGTATTATTCTAGATTTGTTATTTTACAATTATTTGCAAATTTACAAATTTAAATATTTTAATAAAATAATTTCACATTAATACAATTAAAATTTTCACATTAATAAAATTAAAATTTTACATACAATTACATTAATTAAAATTACAATTACAATTAGAATTAAAATTACAATTACAATTTTACATTAATTTCACATACATGAATTACGATTAGAATTAGAATTAGAATTTTAATTTTACATACAATTACATTTACAATTTTACATATAATTACATTTACAATTACAATTACAATTTTACAAATATTTTACAGACAATTCAATTAAAATTACAGTTACAAATACAATTACATTTACAATTTTACATAGAATTACATTTACAATTACAATTTTACAAATATTTTACATACAATTCAATTAAAATTACAATTACAATTTGTGAAATTTACATACAATTACAATTACAATTACAATTTTACAATTTTTCATATATACAATTACAATCATTTCAGAATAAATTAAATATTAAAATTACAATTAAAGTTTTACATTAATAAATATTTTACATACAATTACACTTAAAATTACAATTAGTACAAATACAAATACAATTTTACAATTTTACATAGAATTAAAATTTAAGTTACAATTACATTCACGACATAATATTTAATAAATATCATGGTCATTTAATAATATTAAATTAATTAATAAACATCATCATCATCATGATAACCATCGTACAAAAATCATATTCAACTAATAAACACATTCAATTAACATCAAATTAACATTATATATTAACATCATCACAACACAAACATCAAATATACATCTCAATATAATGTCAAATAACTCATGCGCCTATCACATATACACATCTATCTGCAAGCTAAACATTAAATGAACATATATAACATGACTAACAATATGCGCCACATCATGATGATCATCAACATGAAAATTAAGTACAACTGCAACATGAACATAAAATACATGGACCATATATATATGCATAACTGAATAATGTTAAAAATATACAACTGTAATATAAATCATGTCATGGATCAAGCACTGGTGGTAGTATAACAACATCAATAACACTAGTAGAAGTGGATGCAGCCTGCACAGTAACGCTAGGTGCAGCCTCGACAGTCGATGGTCGACTAGCCTGCTCATGATCATGATGATCACTAGTACTGATGGATGCATCCATTGGTGGTAGTACAGCATGATAAATATGAGGCGCATTAGTAGTGGAGGCAGCCTGCTCAGTCAATAGTACTGCAGCCTCGACGGTCGATGGTCCAGCCTGCTCATGATGATCGTGTCTAGTACTCATGGTGGATGCTGCAGGCTGCTGACTGGACATGGCCGATGATCCAGCCTCATCTCCATGATGACTAGTGTCAGATGCTGGCAGTGGAGCCTCATGCTAATCATCAGGCGTGCCGCAAGGTGAATGATCACGAGATGCATCTGAGTGGCTGCTGGTAGACTGTCCATCATCACGTGCCGCAACTCGACTACGCCTATAGCTATGGAAAATCCTCCTCAATCGCGTAACAGCTGTCGTAGCTCCTATGACATGCTGCATCAGGTCGTACATGTCACGCGGCATGCCTCTCCACATCCGTATCAATCTATCATCGCCATGTGTATCTCTATAATGAGCGGGCCTTATGCCCGCATCTGAAATCAATCCACAGAGTTGGTTGCCCAACTCCATCCGGTGTCTAGTCTCTAGTCGACCACACCTAGAAAAAGGCAGTACCAGTGCACCATGAGGCGCATGAGGATCAACACGTCTCTCTGCTACGCCACCGACCTCATCCTGATATGGCGCATCAGCCATCTCCTGATCGTAATCATTAGGATCGACACCTGGATCATGTGGTGGATCTGGCATCTCATCGCCATCAAAAGACCCAATTTCTGCAAAATATATACAAGTACACAACAATAATTAGACAATTTCATTACATAATTTAATAAAAACAAGTTAAAGAACATGTTAGAATAAATATAAATAAAAAATTAATGTTACCTCTATCATCTGGCGGCTCATCAGGAGTGAAGAGGATGTTGGGACACCCTCGCCAATCTAGTCCAGCATAAGGACATGGGACCATAATGAAGGGATGTAACCCGCCAACAATGGCTAGTAAATGCAGCGAATCATGTGATATCCTCGCTGGAAACATAGTGTCTCCCCTCTTGGGCATCATTTGCCCCCACATGCGCATCCGGGCCTCAAACATCGACCTACAAGGTTGTCGAACAAAACTAGGTCTCATCTCTGGAAACCTCTCAAAAAATAAACAAAACAGCTCTGAAGCAAAAGGGAAGTTGACCCTCCCTTGTGCATGAGCACGACATCTATCTAAGGCCATACAAAACTGTCGCAAAAAAATGGCAAACCACCTGACAAGTCGTAGCTGTTGTACTAAAGAATCAACGTAATATAAAAGTGAGCAACTAATGCGTTGCCCGCCACTGGTGTTGTGCGAAATGATTGAAGCAATAATAGAGAGGCACTGCACGTCCTATCTACCAAAAGCACCTATACATAACTAACCTCCAGGTACCTGAAACTCTGAAGGAGACAGTACATGTGCTCCAATGTATCTCTAGGAGTAAACTAACTGACTCCCTACTACACAACCAACTGGCACATCTGGGAATGAGGGAAAATCCACCCCTCTCCTCGATAGTCCTGTAATAAAATAAATTTCCTACTCAGTGGGTGTGTACCACTCATCAAGACGGACCTGAAAAGCCTGTCGGTGGGCATTTCACCTGCCAATAAGATGTATCAAAAGCACACTATGGGCCTTTAGACCGGAAATAGCCTCCTCATAGAACTTGAGGAGGCCTACCTGCTTAAGGATCTCCTGGGTATCTACAGTAATAGGGCGAGGGCATCCATCTCTCTCCCTCTCTCTCGCCTCCCATTGGCGAATCATGTCATATTGTTCTGCTTGTTGTTGCTGCTGTTGCTCCTGTTCTCTCTGAAACATTGCCATATTAAATAATTTTTTTATTTATTAAAACATAAATGTATTTATAAATATACATATATATATTTTTTTTGAAAAAAAACAAACATACAAGTCGGTGCTCCATAAAAATAGTTACGCACCGGTGCCGGTGCGTCCTAATATTTTAACACACCATCCCCGGTGACCCTAATTAAATAGACCGCACCAGATTCGGTGCAAATGTCTATTTTTCAAGCACCATCGACTGTATATAATTCAGAATAGCGGTGCACTGACTGAAATATACGTCCCGATGTGTATAGTCGTGTCAGCGCACCGAATTCATGACAATGACATAGTTGATGGTGCGGTCTTTTACCTGGCCGCATCGTTGACCCTTTCAGAATGCAAAATGCGCTGCGCTGACATAAATCAGGGTGGAAAATGAAGTCAACGCACCGCACTATGATTGCCGGGGTCAACGGTGCACCTGGAAAAATGAGCACACCACCTTTTTTCTTTTTTAATTTTAGTTTAAAATTATTCGGGGCGCCTTCCGGCACCGCCCCAGAAACGGTGTCGTTACCGTTAGCACCAGTAGTAGTGCTGCCTGTAAATTTTATAGGTAGCACCGCTATCTGGTGCGAGCTGAACAACTCGAGCGCATCGCACGACAAATTTTTATTTATTTTTATTTTTTAATGGTTATTTTAAAGTTTATTTCAATTTCTAATTCTCTAAAAGGCTTAATTATAGAAAAACTAGAAAAATACCTATACATTTCGCCATCGAGGAGGCATATTGGCTGTAAAATTTGGAAAATAAAATTTTCCCACTGTTTTTCAAAATGCAAGCTGGAGATTGGTGGCTAATGCAGAGTAGCAATGCGTGTAATGGGTGCAATGAGAGCACCGATGTCAGGGCGGCTCAGAAATAAGGAAATAGCACCGGGGCTTGAGAGCTCTAAAGCACTGAGGAAAGTGAATAATGAAGTTTTTTGGCCATAATTTTTTTTTTTAATTAACCCTGTTTCGGTGCGCGGGGTTTTATAAGCACACTGGTGTGGTTAAATAAAACTACACCTGGCGGTATCAATTTTGGCGTGTTGTTTATAATGCGTAGGGGCATTTCCCTAACTGCGCACTAGGATGTTTAAGTTTCGGCGCGAAAATTTGATGATGCATCGGGGCGGTGTAATGGTAAAGCTGCTTGGTGCATAATAGTCGCAAAGCAGGTTTTTTTTTTTTTTTTTTTTTTTTTTTTTTTTTGGCCTTAATTATATATATATATATATATATATATATATATATATATATATATATATATATATATATATATATATATATAACGCTATTCCGGTGCGTGCGGTTTACTGGTGTGTCGGTGCTAATAGAGAATAACGCACCGGTTCGTTCTTGTTTTGGCGCGGTGTTTTATGATCCACCAGCGCGGAAGAGTATTGATGCCCCAGTGCGTTACAGTAATTGGACGCCCTGGCGGTGTGTGTACTTTGCGCACATTGTCCAGTGTGCCAATGTTCGGTGCGTACCGGTGCGTTCTGCGGTATCATGCACACCGGTAATTGATAGCTCAGGAGCAACGGAAAAGGCGGAATATATATATATATATATATATATATATATATATATATATATATATATATATATATATATATATATATATATATATATGTAACGTTATTCCGGTGCATGCGGTTTACGGCGCATCGGTGCTCTTAGAGAAGAACGCATCGGCTCATTTAAACATTTTTAGGCGCGGTTTTATGATGCACGGCATGGAAGAGTATTGATGCCTAATTGCATTATAGTAATTGTACGCCTGGCGGTGTGTGTATTTAGTGCACGGTGTGCAGTGTGCCGATGTTCGGTGCGCACCGGGTTCTATGGTATCATTGGCCTTGGTAATTGATAGCTCAGGAGCACTGGAAAATTGAAAAATCCGAGTTTTTTGTCGTAAATATTTTTTTGATTTAACCCTTTACCGGTGCGCGTTGTTTATAGGCGCACCGATACTGTTTTCTACAAACGCACTAGTCGGTTTGTGTTTTGGCGCGTTTTTTATGATGCACCGGTGCGGTTTTTGTCTACCACACCGGGTGGTTTCGGTGTTGGCATTGTGTTTTATAATGCACCGACGCGAACGATTTGTGAGGCACCGGTGCTCTATTATATTATTACACATGGGGTGGGTGTGTACGGAGTGCACGGTGTCCGATGTGCCAATTATTTTGTCCGCACCGGTGCGTTCGTTTTTTGAGAGCACCGGGGCGAGTTTTAACGATAAGAGCACCAATAGGAAAACATCCACAAAACCCTCCGCCTGCCAACCTCCTCTAGTAACCTCCACTAGAAATGGATGTATGGGGTATTTTTCTTTGTGGTTCCTCAAAAACATTCGCTAGAGGGTCTTTTCCTTGTAGTGGAAACAATTGGATGTTTCTTACTACTCCATGACACAACCCATGATCCTATATGAAATGCATAGCCAGAGGTAGATCGTCTATCATCTGGATTTCCTGCCCAATATGAATCAGAAAATCTTGTCAGTGCAACATCAGATTCATCAATATACATAATAGCTAAATTGATTGTTCCTTTAAAGTATCAGAGAACTTTCTTTGTAGTGTTCTAGTTATTTCCTGAAGGCTTAGCCATAAAATGACTAAGGATACTGACTGAATATGCAATTTCTAGTCTGGTAGTGGTGAGATAGTTCAAACTTCCCACCAGCTAACGATATAAAGTTCCATTTGCCTCTTTAGTTCCATCTTCTTTGTACAACTTTGCATTTTGTTCTAAGGGAGTTGACATAGCTTTGCAATCACTCATATTGAACATTTTAAGAATTTCCTTTGTGTATTTACTTTGAGTGATCAATGTTTTACCAGGCTCTCTCCATACCTCAATTCCTAAATAGTAATGCAATTCACCGAGATCTTTCATTTCAAATTCCCGAGACAACTGAATTTTAATTTCTTCAATTAACTTATAAGCACTGCCTGTGATAATGAGATCATCCACATATAAAGATATTAAAGCAACATTTCCTTCTTCATCTTTCTTAACATACAGGTTAGGATCATTTTTGCTTTTCACAAACCCATTCTGATGAAAGAATGTATCAATCTTTACATACCATGATCTCGGCGCCTATTTCAAACCATATAAGGCTTTTCTTAACCTGCAGACTAGATGCTCCTGTCCCTGTTTGACAAACCCTTCAGGTTGAACCAGATAAAATTCTTCCTTTAAATCACCATTCAGAAAAGCAGATTTGACATCCAATTGATGTATATTCCAATTATGTTTTGTAGCTAAGGCAATCAGTACTCTAATTGTATTCAATTTAGCTACTAGTGCAAAAGTATCTTCATAATCAATTCCCTCCTGTTGAGCATATCCTTTTGCAACTAATCTCGCCTTAAATTTATCAATGCTACCATCTGCTTTAAATTTAGATTTATACAACCATTTGCTTCCAATTGGAACTTTGTTTTCAGGGAGTTCAACTAATTCCCATGTTTGATTTTTCATAAGAGATTCATATTCATCATTCATAGCATTTCTCCATTGTTCATGCTCTTTAGCTTGTTCATAATCAACTGGTTCTACAACATTCATGATATTATACATCAAGGCATAATCTCTATACCTTGCAGGAAGCTGGGTTTGTCGGGTTGACCTTCCTGGTTCTACAATACCTGTTGGAGTTCCATCCATGATTCTCCTGCTTTGAGGTGAATCTTCCTCTCGTGATGAATCACTGCTGCTGGATGTGCTCATGCTGCTTTCATTTTGATCTTGAACTTGTACCTGTACCTGTTCCTGTTCTTGTTTAACCAAAGTATTAATTTTGACATGATCATCATTAGATATATGCCAAGCATCATTCATTGTATCACTTTTATTAGCATTCTCATGAAACACCACATCTCGACTTGCAAACAGTTTATGTGAACTAGGATCAAACAATTTATATGCTTTATGATCTATACAATACCCAATAAAAACACACTTGACTGACTTTGCATCAAGCTTTCTTCTGTTATCCTTAGGAATATGTGCAAAGACAATACATCCAAATACTCTTAAATGACTGACATCAGGTTTATGACCATAAAGAATCTCCAAAGGAGTTTGAAAAGCTAATTTCTTAGTGGGACTTTGATTCTTCAAATAAACAATAGTATTAATGGCTTCTGCCCAGAAACCATTATAAATGTTTTTACCTTGAAGCATACTGCGAGCACACTACACCAGTGTTCTATTCCATCTCTCAACAACCATTTTGTTGAGGAGTATGAGGTACTGTGAACTGTTGTTGGATCCCATGAAATTTACAATACATGTTAAATGCTCCCGATTTATATTCACCACCCTGATCTGATCTGAGAATTTTAATGTATTTTCCTGTTTGCTTTTCAATCAAAGTTCTGAATTCTTTAAAGTACTCAAAGACATCACTTTTTCTTCGTATGAAATAGACCCATGTATATCTAGATCTATCATCAACAAAAATAAGAAAGTAGGAAGCACCACCAAGCGACCTAGTTTGCATAGGTCCACATACATCAGTGTGAATTAATTCAAGTATATCATATTTTCTTTTCTCTGTATGAATGGGAAACTCCTCTCTATGCTGCTTACCAAGTGCACAAGCTTCACATGGTAAATGTTCACACTTCATAACAAGAAGACCTTCAACCATTGTTTTTCTTTGCAACAACAATAAATCATTGTAATTTAGGTGCCCATACCTGTGATGCCATAACTCTGCTGTTGACGTTGCTGTGGATGTCAATGCAACATGACGCTTCATCGTCACATCCAATTTATATAATCCACCAACCCTGATACCTGTGGAAACAACCCTGTAGCGATCCTGAACATCTTTCACAATACACCCCAATTTACCAAATTCCACTTTTAAATTATTATCAGTGATAGTTGAAACAGATATCAAATTCTTTTTAATACTAGGAACATACATCACATCATGAATATGTCTCATTTTTCCATTAGGTAAGTACACACTTATTATGCCATAGCCTTGGACTTTAAGTGACTTGTTATCTCCTAGGTAAATGGAAGTGCCATCAGTTTTCTCGTAATATTTATCATACCATTCTTTATTACAAGTCATATGAGCTGATGTACCAGAATCTATGAACCAAGCAGTCTCATCATCAGTTTCAACAGACAATGCAGCATCAGAAATAAACAATTTAAGATTTTTAAATCCATCAGTAGCTGAAGTGTCTCTGTTCATGAAATTTCCATTATACCTTCTATGTCTCTGATTTGATTCACGATTCTTTCTCCTATAGCAATCTTTAGCTAGATGTCCAGGTTTTCCATAGTATTCACATTCAATATTTCTCTTAACATAAGAATCAGGATGTGTCATACCTTTCTGCTTTGCTTGAAAATGGCCTCTGTTCTTGTCCCATGGTCTCCCTCGGAATGATCTTTTACCTCTTGCAATCAACGCCAAATCAGAACCATTTGAATCCAGTTCAAAAATTTTCATTCTCTCTTCTTCTTGAAGAAGAATTCCTACCAATTCATCAAATGTAGGAGGCGTTTGTCTAGCTGAGAGTGCTGAAATAAAGACTTTATAGTCTTGGACTAAACCCTTCAAAGCAACAGTTACTAAATCGCTACTAGACACTTTTTCACCAATGTCACCAAGCTTATTGCTTAAGTCTTTAATTCTAGAAACAAAGTTGTTGATGCTTTCATTGGCTTCCATTTTGATAGATAGTAGCTTCGTTTTTAAAAATAAAATGTGGTTTGCATTAGTAGTTTCGTACAAACCTTTGAGAGTTTCCCACGTGTGCTTTGAAGATTTAAAGTCCCGAATGTGAGGAATGATGTTGTCCTTTATAGACATGTGAAACAACACTTTCGCTCTCATTTCTCACTTATCCCAATCTAGAATCGCGGCGACAGGAGCAGACTTGGGCTCGTCACCATTGAAAATCGTCCAGAGGTTGTATGCCTCGAGAACGGTGACCAGTTTAAACTTCCAATTGACGTAGTTTTCACCATCAATTTTGGTAGATTCATTTAAATATGAATCGGAAAGAGGATTAGCCATTGTTTTCAACAACAATGACCAGATTAAATTGTAAGAAATTAATTCAGTGCAATGAAGTGTGGCCTCCATAGGCTCAGAATTCCACGGCCAGAGAAGGTGTGGGAGCAGGTCCTGCAAAGCTCGATTGGTAGCAGGTCACGGATGTATTGTTGAAGCTCTTGCTTCACGAAGTAAGCAACGCAACCTCTTGGTAGCATTCTACGAGGTAATAGCCTCGAAGTAAGCAACGTTAGTCCATAGAGAGCTATAGTGCTCTCTTGGCCCAGATCCAACCTTAGGGCGTTGTAAAAGTAGGATAACAGTGTTTCTAAGATTGGATGCAACGTATGCAGGATGGCAGTGTTTTTGAGAAGGTAGCCCAGCACCGGCACGCAGTCTCCTCTGATACATAACTCAAGCAGCAACAACACTCCCCACACAGGCTTGAATCCTCTTCTGGCCTCAAGTTCCGTTTTTGTTCACAGCTAGAATGACCATGATCTCCCTTAGCGTTCAAGCAGCGACAGTGGCAGCACTAGTTTCTTTTGAAGGCAATGATTTCATGCATAAATGCTATGGAGAAAATTTCCACGACTTTCCAAACGTAGGCTGCTTCTACTCGAGGACGACCGATTCGACGCAAATCGGACTAGCATATGACAA
The DNA here is from genome assembly GCA_034641835.2 of Pinus albicaulis. Classification (NCBI taxonomy): domain Eukaryota; kingdom Viridiplantae; phylum Streptophyta; class Pinopsida; order Pinales; family Pinaceae; genus Pinus; species Pinus albicaulis. The sequence goes on along the minus strand of CM076583.1, from coordinate 704,223,698 downwards.
CCCGTGCACACATTTTCTTTATTTAATTTAGTCATGATCCATGTAGAACACGCTTCAATTCCAACAAAGAAGATCTCTGATCGGAGAGACGCAACACAGTGCTGCTGTCAGCAAAAGAATCACGTTTGCAGAGTCAATAAACAAATCACCGGAGGCTCAATCACCGAGGATCCGATTTCTACCTCTCAGCCCTCCTTACGCAGCAGCAACAACAACTCAAATTCAATCTACTGGCTTCACTGTAGCCTCACTGTCCAAACAAGTGATACTGGTTTCACTCCTCACACACTCCAGCGATCACGGCCTCCAGAAAATGGCCTCCAACAATCCCCACGGCTTTGATACTAAATTAAACAAAACAAATGCAACACACATGAATGTGAGACAAAGCTCACACAACTTGTCATTATCTCAAAGTCAACATTACAAATTTATAACATAGGCACTCACCTAGACTTCCTAAGTTTAAGGCAACAATCCTCAACTGGTGGAACTAAACTCTAATTATAAAATGCTTGTTCAAAAAACCATAACCACTCCTATTTCTACATTATTCTAGATTATTCTCGAAGAACGGTTGTGCTTTCTTCAATAACAACGGATTCTTGATTTCTTAGATCGTAGATTTTTCTTAAGTTGTGATACCAATTTGATGGAAAGGAAAGGAAAAAAAAGAAAAATACACAAATTCATACAAAATAAATTTATATGGATAAAAATTCTCTCATACATATTTAGTGGGTTATGACATCTTCATCTCACATTTACATATATAAAGTCTTAACTTATTAAATATAGAATCATATTATTTTTAACTAGACATGACACAACTCTGATCAGGGATGGAATTTGGATTTCTTTTTATCCGTCATATATATTTATATGAGGTTTTGGGTTTTTATGTTTTCCTTAGAGAAACGTTATGTCTAAAATTTTGCTCTTCAAAAATAATATTATGGTAATAAATTAACCCTTAACCAATAAATATTTGATTAAAAATTTACTCTTCACTAACATAATTATATTAAAAATTTTCACAATATTTATTATTAAAAAAACAAAATAACTATGTTAAAATTTTTCACATTAAAAAAAAAACAAAATGAATTTAACACATGACTCTTAAGTTTTGGTTTGAAAATGATTTACAATAAAAAAATTTTGTTTCCAATATACTATAAAGTTTTCAATCTAATGTTACTCTATTACATGACATATTTTGTGTATCATGTTCTATGTTTCCCAAGTTTTTTTGTGGAAAGAGGTGTGATCTATAACAATAACATAGGGATTAGAGTGATATTGAAACAAGCATGGAAGCATCATAATTAATTGTTGATATATACTCCAATACATATAGTTTAGATTTAGTTCACTATGTTGATTAAATTTGGAGGGCAGAATTCACATTTTGAATGCAAACTCAAAATTCTTCAAGGTGTTAGTTGTGAATATGTGTGGGGTTGTTGATGATGATCTTGAACACAATGATGTATGGATGGTTCTTGATAATAATTTCTTAACATAATGACAAAACCATATTATCTTTTTCTCATTTTGATTTAAAGTATAATTAATAATAATTAACGTTAATTATAAATAATATAAAAAATAAATTTAAATTTCACTAAAGAATATTAGTCATTATTTCAAAGTTCTTAAAACAAAATTAATAATTATGAGTAAAAGAATTTTTTAAAACAAAAATAATAATTATGAGTAAAGGATTATGAAAAGCGAAAAACCGAAATATAAATATATTTCCATCTAACAATTAGCAACACATACTTGAATATGGCTTTGAATGACATTGGAAATCGGGCTTGATTAATGATATAGTCAAGTGTATATTTTACATTTAAGCTAAAAAAAAATTATATGATCAAGTTCAACTTATCAAATCTTAGCCAAAAGTTTAATAATAAGACGCCAAAAAACTTAATAAACCCATCAAATTTAACCACGACACAAAAAATCTTAATAAATTGAAATAATAATAAGATAAAAAAAAAACTTAATAAACCTAAATGACATAGAAAAATACATTAATAGACTATGCCAAGATAGACATGATGTTGGTTAAAATGAAGTTTGGCATTTCCAAATATCTTTAGTATGACATCTATTCTTTTCCCAAACTCTGTACTAGTCTTCAACTACTTTTCAAAAATTATTGTTGTGTATATTTAATAGAACTTATTCTCTTTTCAAAATTATTGTTCTGCTATATTTAATAAAACTCATTCTATTATTTAACTAGCTTGTCTCATGTGCTTTTAAAAATATTGCTAGCTATTTAAGAAAAAATATTTAAAAATAAAATAAAATCCTATAAATTTAAAACATATAACAAATTAGGGCTGAAACAAAGAAACTAAAATAATACCAACTTGAAAATGAAAAGAATCTCTCCCAAGACCTAATCTCCAAATAAGGATTTGCATTATTTTATTTTATTTGATGATGATGATGGTGATGGTTAACGTCAAATGAGACCAATATTTCGTCTATCTGACCTAAAGAAAAGAGTTATTTAATTTGATTTAAGATTTTATTCCTATGCTCAAAAAGCTTGGAGAGAAGCCTCCCAAGCTCATTATAATTTTGACATCTTAAAAGGCTAGGAAGGTCAGTATTGCAACAAAGATTATGAAATTGAGCTCTAATGTGGTTGTACGCGGGGCACTCTAAGAGGAAGTGATTTTCATCCTCGATGTTCATATTCTCACAAAGATGGCAGATCCTTTCCATCCATGGTGTTTTAGGAACTGTCCAACGACCTGTTTCACTATGGAGCTCATGAGAGTTCGTTCTAATCTTGGCTATATTAATTTTCTTCTTTGAGCTAGTTAAAACAGAGAGATACTTTTGATCTTCTAGGGTGGGGTTGATGACCTCCTTATAATATCTTAATTTTCTTTTAGTTGCTAGATCTTTCTCACACCACATTTTTTCTTTGAACTTAGAAGTAACAATTTTTTTAATGTTATTAATGTTTTGCAATGCAACATTCTCGTCGATCTCCCAATGGTTTAACCAGGCCCCGGTGTCTTTATACCAACCTCGTTTAAGCCTTAGGTGGTTTTGGCTGGAATTTAAAGCTAGCTTAGGAAGTCTATGGTCTCCTATGCTATTGAGCTTGTGCTTGTACAACAGAAGCCTAGTCATAGCTAGGCTCTCGATAGGGGAAAGACCCACTTCTATAAGGAGAATAGAATAGGGTGTATTGCTTTTAATTTTAAGGTTATACATTATAAAACGCTTTTGGATTTGCTCAATCTTTCTTTAGGATTCTCTAGAGATGTTGCAACCCCAAACCTCACATCCATATAAGATAACAGGAGTGACTAAAGTTTCAAAGAGGAACTTCTTTCTATCCCACATTACGAGGTTTTCCGTTTTACAATTATTTTCAAGACCAAAATAAGCTTTCCACCCCCCATTAATCCTTTTCTGAATGCTATAGTTCCAATTGAGCTTGTGATGAATATCAATTCCTAGGTACTTGTAAGAAGACACTTCCTCCAAGTTACTATTGTCATACATAAAATTAGCATAAGTGTCCTTCTTGGATTTGATAATCATAACTTTTGTTTTGTCAATGTTAACAGACATACCCATGGTAGAGCAGAAATCCTTAAGAAGTCTAAGTTGCTTATCAAGATCAGATGGGCACCTTGCGAGAAGAACAATATCGTCAACATAGAGAAGAAGGATGATGACTATCCCAGCTAAGATCGTGCTAGCACATCCTGCTTCCTCTAAACAACCTTCTAGCTTGTTGATGTAAATGCCAAATAGGGTAGGGGAGAGGGGGCAACCTTGTTTAACTCCGATATTACACTTAATATCTTTCGACCACCCCTCATTGCTCTTTAACTTGGAAATTACATTCTCGTATAACCTTATAGCGGTCGCTCTTAGCTCGAAAGGAACATTTAGCTCTTCTAATATATTCCATAGGTTATTTCTAGGAACCGTATCAAAAACCTTTCTAAAGTCCACAAAGCAACATAAGAGATTGGATTTATCATTGCGGCATTCCTCCACAATGATCCTAAGCATAACGAGGTGGTCTGTTGTTGAGTGTTGCCTTCTAAAACCCGCTTGGCCTTTAGCCCGCTTACCTTCACTTTCAAGCCAAATGCTCAACTTATTTTCCAAAATAATACCATAAACTTAGCTAAGAGAAAAAACCACATAATAAATGAAAAATAATTCATATAAGAATAGATTAAATATAAATCTTTATCAACCATGTACTCTACAAAATAATTATTTTGAATAATTTCAACAATTCATAACAAGAATTATTTAGTATCATTTCATCCATCCATAATAGCTAAATATTAATTTTTGAATAACTAAATATTAAATAGGTTTTGTAATTACCTTTTGAAAGATCAAAATAAAACTAGCCTCTCCAATTTCACGACATTCTTCTTGAAATTTGCCAACTGAGATTCCATTCCCTTCGGGCTTCTACACTTAATTATTTTAGACTATCGAGCGGATTTTCGCTCCGCTTTCAACAACTACTGCTATCAATCTTACTGCCTACCTTCATCGACTGGATACCTGATATCGAACTTGATGTTGTATATCGATTGATACCTTCCTTGTCTATCTTATATTTAGATCTCTCTTACCCAGATATGTCTCCCCGAAATCTTCTATGTGAGGGTCGGCTTTAGTTGGCTATAATGGACTATCGGCCATAGGCTATGAATAGTGAACTTCCTGGTTATGAGATTGTAGCGACCTTGGAACTGAACTGTCTCTACCTATGCTATTGGTGCTGCTTTCACTCGGTTAATTGTCTCTCCCACAACTATTGGTGGTTTTGAGTTTTTATCTATAAACTATGAAAAATCTGACTCTATTTCTCTATATGAGGGATCTTGTTCTCTTTCATATGGGTATGACTGATTCATCCACTAAAGAATCAATAGCTAAACATGCAGTAGTAGTCGATTGATCGGGTTGAAGAAGTCTATTATGTTGTTTAGTAAGTTGATATAGCACAAAGAGCACCAGTGGCACCCGTAGCTCCACATCTAGTACTGAACCCTCTTCCTCTGTCGAAGCTACTCCTTCCAATTGTTTCTTATCCTCGTTAACATATGAAACATACTATGTTCCTCTCCCTTATATGTTTTCAAGCATATCATCGCTCTTACTTAGTTGGCACTGGGCATAATTCCAATTTTGAAGTGTTTGTTTTTTTTTAAGGCAATTGAAATAGAAAGTTTGAATTCCATGAACCAATTTCCAAGAATAAATAGAATAAAATGGCCATAAATGATGGGATTTTTATAGAATTTAGAAATAAAATGGTGAGATTTTTATAAAATTTAGAAATAAAATAGTGGGCTTGCCTAGTCACTATATAAATTTAAATTGGAAATTTTCTTCGCTTTCCTAAATAAAAATACATACTAGTAGTAACGTTTTCAGAAACATATAACCCATCATTAATACGTTTTATACAATTAAGAGCACTTCTGAAAAATAGTCATTAAAAAAATTTACACTTCAAAAACGGGTAAAATGCCTTATGACGAGCAAAATGCCCGTTAATTTCCATCCCTGACTCTGACTAACTTGTGAAAAATCACATTAAATATTCATTTTCCAAATATATATTGAACTTGAATTAACTCACCGTGACTCAAATTAACTCACACTTTTAATAGAGATTTCACATGATGTAAGAGTAATTTACTATTTCCTAACGTATCGGTATAGTGGGCACATGAGTGAACGACTAGCAGAGAGGCCATTAAAATCTCAAGGAGATCGTGGTCCTCTTTCTCTAGGGAACAACTAGTAGAGAGTTAAGCGTACGATCCCAGCCAAAGCTTCCAAGAATTTTATAGGGCAAGCATAAATGAATCCATTTTGTTGGACATGTTATTTGCTTTGTGCGGCTTCCGTTTCATTTCATGGGCATTGTTGCTCAGTATATTACTTTCTTCATCAGATAAAAGGTTTTGTTGTTGTTGTATTTGGTTTACAATTGAAACATTCATTAGCCATGGTAAGCATATGCAACATATTAGAAATTCAACCATGATTAGTTTTCTTTTTGCTCAAAACATGGGAATTCGTACCTAGTCTATATATGCAAGTTATATATTGAGTTTGTATGAATATTATTTGGATTTCGTATTTTAGACATATTGAGCCTCTTCAGTGTGACTTTTTTATAATTGACCTCTTTAACAATTGCCTAGTGAAGAAGGAAAATTCCATGATAAATATTAAGGTAGATGAACAACTCTTGTGCCAATGAGGGAGATGGTGAATTTTTTCTATCTAGATGATTCATGGTAGTTTCATGACTATTGAGTTAGTTGTTGTCAGATATTTTTGTGAAGTAGATTTCTATTTATTTTAATTATGTTTGTAAAAACTGATTAATGGTTCTTAAAGTGGAAGCCATTGTGTGTTAATAAGGTTAAGTTGTTTGATCAAATTTTGAACACATTCAATATCGAGACCTCCATCCTAGTAACATATGAATAAACCGAAACGAGATATTCGACAAATGGTGGCAGGTCCATAGAGTTGTTCATTACTTGACATCTCTTATCGTGGAATCCCCGACGAGCCGAGACATCAATATTGTTGATCTAGCAAAGTTACTCAACCACAGTGAGAGGCAGTTATGTTTTGAATGGAGGTCAAGTGACAACTGGAAGATGTGGTGGTGATGAAATACTGAGACATCAATATTGTTGATCTCTTAAAGTTAGTCAACCACAGTGAGAGGCAGATATGCTTTAAATGGAGGTCAAGTGACAACTGGAAGATGTGGTGGTGAAGAAAGACTGGTGTTTGTGAGATTTCAGAGTGGATGTGAGTGTTGATGAAGACCAGTCAAATAGGGATAAGTTTTTTTGTTGTAATATGTGATCTCTATATTGTAATTTGTGATATGTAAGCATTAAGGGAGGGACTTGGAAGATAATGCTTCCATGCTAAGTTTGGAATTGGCTTGATATTTGCAGAAGGTTATAAGTAGTTGGATTTAAGTTCATATATATATATATATATAATGTAATTGAATGAAGTATGTAATAGAGAATATAGTTTTGTGGGTATTTTTGAATACTACGTCTCGAATTTCAAGTTTAAATATTTTAGCTCTCTATTAACACATCTTTCATTGTGAAAGGACATTCACAAACAATAAGTATTTAACAAAGAATAAAATCTCGACTTTAAAATAGATATAAATAACTTTAAAATAGATATAAATAAAATTGGTCACTAGAATTAGATCAATGAGTAAAATCTAAACCTTACAATAATTGTAAACATGTAAATGAAGAAACACATCCAAACACAATTCTCATTGAAATCCTAAATGAAAATCTAGTGAATACAATGCCAGACACATCCAAACACAATTCTCATTAATATCCTAAATGAAAATCGAGTGAATAAAATGCCACCTCTAGAATAGACTATAAATCAAAATAGTAAACATAACCCCAAGTTTCGAAGACTGAATCCCAACCCAAGGATAATCTAAACCTACCAAACAATACAATGATTTAAAGAAAAAAAAACATCTTTGAAAATGAGACTAAGATGAAATGGAGAATCAGAACCACGATTCAATAAAACCCATTATCCCACATAAATATTATTAAATAAATGGCTGCAAAAATTGAATTCCTATCCTAACATTTATATATTCTTTCAATCAAAACTCTACAAGCAACTAATTGAAAAAATAAAATTAATTAGGTAAAAAAAATAAGAGCATGAAAAAAATCTTATTAAAATTATAAGATATTTTCATACTTTGATTCATACCACCAAAACTATGTATGGCACCAACTAACAATCACCCTATAAATAAAAATTTATAGAAACCCTCCAACACTACCTCAACCAACATAACCTCCATGACAACCAAATAACTTTATATAACCTAGTAACTTTATTGATAATTGTCTAAAAACTTGAGTCCACACAACCTCTTTCATGATAACCAAATAACCATATATAACCTAATAGCCCTCGTAAAAATTCTCTAAAAAACCCAAACACCTTTTAAAAAAAAAAAAAACAACTATCTTAATCATTATATTTACAAACCAATGTAACAAACACTTAAAACTATATGCTCAAACAAAATCTAACCATTGCGGTAGCACACTAATAAACTAATGAAACCCTCTTTAGGCCATATGTTTGTGACAATTTATAACCTACTATATCTTTAATCGTTTTCAATAATATAGCTAAAATAACACAGAAGCTTTAAAAAAATTCATGATTTAACTCCTCCAAAAAATTTTATATCATAATATTATGATAAATTTAAGTAATAATGTTAAACCTAACAATGCTTATAACAACATTTTCTCATATTAACGTTTAACAAACAACATTCTCTTATTAGCATTTAACAACATTATGTAAAATAATTGTAAAGGAACAAAAATCCTTATATTATGGCATGAATGACACTCACATAAATTACTAATACAATTTAAACATATGAAAATGATGATAAAGGAACAAAAGTCCTTGTATAAATGTTATGATATGAATGACCAATTTATATATAGATGGAAATTTAAAATGAGATAAATTACTAATACAATTTATATATATCTGAAATGAAATGAGATAAATTACTAATACAATTTATATATATGAAAATTTAAAATGAAAGGTTATTTGTATTCTATTATTTTAATCTTTATATATTTGTACCCACATCCTATAAAGATCATATTTCTCTTTAAAATAGAAAACAAAGACACTCGATCCTTTTTCTCTTTAAAAAAAACAAAGACCACTTGCACGTCGATAAAACTTTCTCAAAAACTCTTAGGAAGTCTCTCTAACTAACCATCAATAATGGTTGTTGGAAGCTTTCTTTATATTTTTATTAGACAATGTTCTTGCATGGAGGAATAATTAAATATTTCTCTATTCCATCATGTTGGTAGATAATTGCAATGATGTTAATCTTGTTTTTTCTTTCCTTTTTTTTAAATCAGAGTTCTTATACTTAGAATTTTCTTATAGATTAAGGAAAATTGTTTTTTCACTCTAATAGAATTAAAACTTTATCGTTTTGTCGGTATCTATTATACATGTAGAATTATTTTGCTTTTAAAAAGTTGTATTTCTTTAAATCCTTTATAATATATATTTAAAAATATATATTATATAGCTTTCGTGTATTGTTTTGTTTCAAACGTGTATATATATAAAACAAAGTATTTGAACAGAATTTCATTAACTTTATTGTTTGTTTCTATTTTCTCTCTGTAAGATGTTTAGAAATATATTGAAAATAATTTGATGGACATTTTCTAGTTCTTCACATATAAGCTTTCTTGACTCCAAATTTCAATTGTATTCTATTTTAACTTTACATGAGGTATATATTTAATGACATTAAAATTTCCCTCCGAAGGTCTATATTTCTGCTACATATTAATCCATTCTCTTTTTACAATACATATATATAACATTCTATTGATGTATTCATACAATTCCCTTATTCACGATGTTTATTGATTTCTATTAACATTGATAAATATACCTAGTCACTATTATATAGTTAAATTTATGTGAAAAATCCATATTATATAAGTTGAAATATTCATTTGTTTAATTGTAAAATTGCATAATGCTTGATATTCTTTTTTATCTAGATGGATATTGGTGGCTACCTGCCTAGTCTACTTGGACCCCAACCATTGTTTCTTTTAATTTTTTACTTTCCTTAATTGTAGCACAATTTATTACTTTTGGCAGTTTTTCAGGTCCTGAACTTTCAGAGCAGTTTTGAGGCCCTCAATGACATTTTTTTGGTAAATGGTAAAACATGAGTCTATCAATCAAGAAATTAGTCACAAATGCATATTTGCAGTCGAAAGTTGTATTCCTTAGATAGATCTTTCTAACGAGGTATCATGTGCGTCAAACAGAGATCATATGCCAAAGTTACAACCCCAGGAAATTGATGTACCAATTTACCCCAACAGGGCCCACAATTTTAGAGATTCATATCCTAGGATTATTTTTTTGGATGTTTAGGCTTTTCCATTGTTTCTCAATAATAAGTAGGCTTTCGAGCCTCATTGTAACTCAGTTTGGAGGCATGCAGCCACAACATCTCTTCTAAGAGATAAACTTCCATTTCCCGAACTAGTTTATTTCCATTCTGTATGTAAGCATATTTCAATTCTTTGATATTAATGAAA